>LPNX011216933.1:43861-118811 GCA_001517045.1 Pseudotsuga menziesii
TAGGCTGAATTTTCTTTTGCATTTATAAAAAAAAAAGACAAAAACACATGTTTGCTTTATATGCATCTAGATTAGGTTTTTAGTCTAGATTGCATGGCATATCATTGGTTTTGAAAAAAGAAAAAAAGATTTGATCTTTTATGGCTTTCAAGTTTTCTATTTGAAAAAATAAAGATAATTGTTTTTGCTTTTTGCATTTCATATCTCTTTGCTTAGTCATTTTGTTTCAACTTTGAGTCAAAACACCACATAAGTTTCATGCCATTTACCCTCTGACTAAAAACATCCCTTAAAATAAATGATATAATTTAAAAATTATCAGTAAGTTTTATTTTATAGGGTCATACACCAACTAGCTCAGGCTAGACTTGTGGATTAGGGAGTTTTAACTCTCTGCAAGTATTTAAATTTCAGACGTAGTTGGCCTATCACTAGGTAAATCATTTTCTACGTTGATTGTATCTGGGAAGCTCCTCTCAAATGGGAGTTAAGCACGAGGCCGCATGGAGACTTGGACTGAGGAGATAACCCTCCGATTCCTTGTCAAAGCATAAGCCAAGGTTTTTACGCATCTGGGGATTCAGTCTTAGACAGGGTTTCAAGCTCAGCTACCCTGCCCATGCATACGATCCAGGCTTGTGACTGTCCCCCCAGACTGTCAATATAGTTAAGGTAGCCTTTAGTCTCTTTGAAATCTAGGGTTCATACATAGGTACACCAGAAGGCTATTTTTGGTTGATCTTGGACGGACTTGGAAGGTAACACCGGTAGAAAGTGTGGGAGGGTGGTGGGTGATTCCTCCGCTTGTGCCTAAGAACATCTACAGGGACACCAAGTAACTGTCTATTAACTTTCTTCTGGAAAGTATATCTTATACCTGTTTGTCTGTTTGGCTTTAGGAATTTTTAGTGAGTGCTGTCTGGTTTGTATGTACTTAGTGTGCCTTTAGGTGTGTGCTTTGTAATTTTGGTTGCTTATCAACCTCGGATTTTGTCTCCTAGTTTGAAGTTATGGCTAACACCCCTTCGAACACCAACCAAGAGATCCCCATGCTGGGAACTCCTTGCACTATTCCTCTCACGGGGAATGTTGGTGTTCCCTTGATGGCCACCCTGAATCTTCCTGGATTCACCCTAGGGATACCGGTGTGGTTGTTCTCCACTCCAATTGTCCTGAATGCTCCTGATGCTTCTCAAGTAAGCTCCTTATATCAATGGCATCAAAACACTGCTTCCCCTTCACCTATAGTTGATTCTCCTTCTCCTTCTACCTCATGCAGTGAAAGTACTGATACTAGTAACCGACAGTCTAAAAGGAGTAAAAGAAGGAGGGATAGGAAGAAGGCACATAAGCAAGGGGGCACCTGTTCAATCTCTATAAGTCAAGTTGAACCTCACCACCCAGCCTCTGCAGTCCATGCTGGGGGCACCTATCCAACCTCTGCAGGTCATGTTGGATCTAAGCACTCAACCTCTACAATTCAAGTTGGATCTAAGCACTCAACCTCTGCAATTCAAGTTGATCTTCACCATCCAGCATCTGTTGATCATGATGGTGGGATCCTTCCAACCTTTACAGGTCATGTTGGATCCAGTCACTCAACCTTTGGTGTTCATACTGAGGGCACCCTTTCAACCTCTGTTATTCAAGTTGAACCTCCCCATCCAACCTCTGTAAGTCATGCTGGATCAATCCACCCAACCTCTGTTGTTCATGCTGGGGGCACACACTCAACTACTGAAAAGCATGTTGATCCTAGCCATTCAAACTCTGTTTTTCATGTTGATGGTGCCCATCCAAAATCTGCAGGTCATGTTGGACCCAGTCTCTCAACCTCTACAAGTCATATTGGGGGCAGTCCCTCAGCCCTTGTGGTTCATGCTGAAGACAATCCATCAGCCACTGCGAGTCATGTTGACACTGTTGAAAAGACTACGCATTCAAAACACAAGCCCAAGTTTCCTTGTAAGCTTTGTGAGGGAGACCACCTTACTTATAGATGCCCTTCTATCGCATAGGTGCGAAGAGTTTGGTTTAATGGTCATCTCATTTTTTAACATTCTGAAGTCTCTCAACAACCAACCTCTCTTAGTCAGCATTAGAGGAATTTTGGGGTCTAAAATGGGCCTCCTAAGGAAAATAATAAAATAATAAAATAATATTGATTGATTTTGGAGGAAGAAAGAAAAAAACTACTTTTGTGTTCGTATTTTCGACATATCTCCCTATGTTTTTACTCAAATTTCGATCGGGAGAGCTCATTGGATGCAGAATCAAATTCCGCATCCAACGAGCTCTCCTCATCGAAATTTGAGTAAAAACACAATGAGATATGTCGAAAATACGAACAAAAAAAGTAGTTTTTTTTAATGACAAATATGTCAATTCAACCATTATGGTTGACTTATTTTATTGAAATTCTATTGGTTCTTGAATTCCAACTCACAAAAACTTATTTTGGCACATTTTCTTATAAGGCCCATTTTAGACCCCAAATTTCCTCTAATGGTTGGACCCAGTCACCCAGCCTCTCTTAGTTAGATTGGACCCAGTCACCCAGCCTCTGTTGTTCATGCTAGGGTCAAACTCTCATCCTCTGCAGGTCATGTTGAGAGCAAACAGTCATCCACTACTAGTCATGTTGACATCGTTGAGAAAACTGGTCGTTCGAAGTGCAAACTTAAGTTCCCTTGTATGTTATGCGAGGGAGATCATCTTACTCACTAGTGCCCTGCTATCTCAGAGGTGCGAATAGTGTGGTCCAAGACTCAAGAATTTCCTTCTCCTAAACAACCTATAGTTTCTCAACAACCTACTCAACCTTTGGTTGATCAAGTGATCAAACCAATCTCAGATTTGGTCGATCCCACTCTTCTTTCAGAGAGTGATTCTGATGTGATTGAACCAATGTCATCTTTGGTCAATCCCACTCTCCCTATGGAGAGTGACTTTGATGAAGCAATTGAATCAATTTTAGTATTGATTAGTCCCACTCTTCCTTTGGAGAGTGAAGTGTCTACTAGTCACATTTTATTCACTGCCAGTTCAGAACTTACTGAACAAGGGGGGACTGAACTTGCTTCGGATCAACCCCCACCAAGCTCTCAGATTTCTTCCTTTGATTGGGATAGCCTAGTTGAGCCATGCCTTCCTTCTAATGCACCTTTCCAGATAAAGGTCAAAGTTGAACCTTACACGATTGCTCGTTGTATTGTTGATGAAGGAGCCTCAGTTAGTATTTTGTTTGCTCGTGCTTGGTGAGGCATGGTATCTCCCAGCCTTGTGTCGACTGCTAGTCAGTTACTAGCATTTGATAGAAGAACTTGTATAGCCTTGGGAATTCTTGCTCAAACACCTGTTACTTTGGGTGGGAAGACCGTCTTAGTTGACTTCATGGTGATAGAATATCCCTTGGACTTTAATATGCTCCTTGGATGTGATTATGTCTATGCCATGCAAGCTGTGGTGTCAATATTATTTCATGTGATGTACTTTAATCATGGCGAATAAATTGTCACTATCGATCAGTTGGATTTTCTTGATCCGTCTCTTGACCCAACTAAAGACCAGGTCTTTCCTTTATTGATTCCCAATGTTTCTATAGACACCACCCCACCGCAGGTGAACTATGTGGCCTCTTTCCCTTTGTGTTCAATTGCTACTGAGAAGCAGCCTCTGTTTTCATGCTTACCTTCTAGGGACTTGGTCCCAGCAGTTGAACATGTGAGTCATCCTATACAGACCATGGAGCTTGCTCTCCACTCTGTCAATCCATTTGAAAGTTTAGACATGTGTCTTATCTCGGATCATCTCCTTCCTTCGGATGAAGTCTTCCTAGAGTCTTTGATACAGTTTGACCTTCTTTCGGATGTTGATTCAGTTGTGACTAAGTCTAACCCTGATTTTCCTAGTAAGCCTGACCTTTCTTCTTATGTTGGTCTTGTTGATTCTTTCGACTCTTCCTTCGAACAACAAGTCAGTGATCCTAATGAGTTTGATTTTTCTTATGAATTTTTCAACTCCTATGATATTGAGTTTGTTCCTGCAGAATCTATCTCCCTTGTTGATTTTTGCTCTCCTTTTGAGTTTGATCTTACCAATTATAAACCCTCAAGCCTTGGTTCTATAGAATCTTCTTTGGTTGATTCTCCCTTGACTACACCTTTTATAGAAGATATCAAAGTCACATGTGTTTCTGCCAAAGTGACCTGTATCAGATCTTTTCTTTTGAATATGATTCTAATGTTGTTGTTTCTTGGAGACAGGATTTTTAGTTGGATTCACAATTGTTTACTGGCCTTGTCTTATTGTTCAAGCTATAACTACATTTGCACATGCCATGCTCACGCTTATGAGCCTGATGCCGACTTCCATGCTTTTAGCTCATTGTATAAGTCCTCATCTTTGTTCTCATTATCATCGTTTAGCCATGTATCATTTTGCCTTTGCAACTTGACACCATTTACCTTGAGGAGACGTTCCCCGAGTGTCCTTATCTTTCTCACTTTCCTTGCATTATGCATAGGTTTGTTCCTTGTGCTTGGAACTAGTTTCACCTTCCTATGACACTCGTCTCCTCACATTTAGAGCATTCTTTCTGCTCTCCTTCGAGCTCGTTAAAAACAGTAAGGAGGCCACGAGTTGAATTTTCTAGACTCATTAAAAATTCATGGAAAATATTTTGAGTTTCTTTAGGCCCAAGTCTGACTCCTCAAAATAGACTTGACTGCCGAGTAAACTTGTCCATTCAAGCTCATTAAGAATATGTGAATGGGCATCCACATTGGTAGTAGGTTATCTCTTTCTCGTACCATGTGGAATAATATGAGAAAGGAACACTCTCTTTTCTATTTGAATTGAGAAGAGTATTCTCATGCATAGCTTTATGACTTTTCCGGACTTGAGGGACTAAACTTATGGAAAAGGAACTCCTGGTATGATCTTAGTTTTCTCTTTTTCGTGCTCTAGACCAAAACATGAAAAAGATTCTGAGTGTACTTTATGTCTTTTTCATGCTCGTTAAACCTTAAAGAACAAAGCATGGAGTTTATTGTTGTAAGCCCCATTTCTCGTAATCAAATGGATCTTTCCACGTGATTTTGCCTTCACACTCGTAAAACTCAGGCTATATGCTGATTTTGAAGGAGCGTTGGGTAGGTGGTAATTTAACCTTTTTTGGACCTTCCTGAATAAGTATGAAAAAGGTGTGCCTTTTCTTCTTTAGAAGTTAAGAGAGTTCTTCTATTGTTTGTTTTATACTTTTTCGGTCTCAGGAGACTAAATTGTACGAAAAGGGACCCCCCCTGGAGTCTTCTTTGGCGTTTTCAGACTCTCTAAACTATGAAAACACCGTCAAGCATGTACTAGTTCAGGCTCGTTAAATCCACGAATCAGTGACACTATCAAGCATTATTTTCCCATATCTTCAAGCTTGTTAAAAAATGAAGAGGGAACCGAGTTAACTTTCCTGGACTCGTTAAAATTTAACAGGGAATGTAAGGAAGAAGTTTTCTCTTGTTTTCAGTAATGGAAACATGTCATCCTTGAACATAGCACTCTTTTTTTTTCGATATCCATGTTTCAGTGTCCACTTTTGTTCAGCTATCACTTTGAGTTTCTTCCTCCTCCTCTTGTCCATTATACCTGGGGAATCTGATCATGTCTCCTACATGACAGATAAGTCTAGTTGTTCTATCTATTAGTTATACGCTGCCTTGGGCCATCTCTGTGTTGTGCTCAATGTTCAAGGAATATACTCAATGTCTGATCTATAGCCTGATCCCATCATTGTTATATTTGTTATCTATTTCTGTCTCCCTTCTTTTTCCCAGTTCCTAGTCACTCTTGTGATCCGTTGGAGGACCTATTGCCTTCCTTATCACAGCATGGTTCCATTTCAGCACTTCCTGATGATGAAGACCTAGAGTTTTGACGATGGTACCTCAGGATTCACTTTCATCATTGGTGAATTCCTTTGCTTCAGTTGTTGATTATCACCTATTGATTGACAAACTTTTGAATCCTTTCCATGTTCGACTTTAGCTTACCCTTATTCACATGGCTTGGATTGTACTGGTTCTTTGGGATACTTTATGAAGACCTTAGTTCCTCACCTATGGACTAAGTTGCGCAATATTATGTTCTATTCCTATACATAGCTTCCAGATCTTTGAAGACTCATTATTGTATATTGTGGCTTCGATCCACTTTTGTAATATACGTGGTTTTATACCCGTATCATATGATGTACTCAAATATTGTAAAGCAGCTAGTGTTCCAGTAAATTGAACATAGCATCCTTAGATGTAACTTTGTATATGACATTATTATGTATTTGTTTCAGGTACTCTCTCTGCTCCATTGGATTTCTGAGTTCTCCAAAGATAAAGATTATAATGTATTTCGGCCATCGTTTCCCTCTGACCTCACACATTAGGGGGCATCTGTTATCCACTTGAATGGCACCTCTCCATCCAAGTGCCGACATCCCTCATGTTGACACACAAAAGGACATCTATGGATTGAGGTTTGCACAAAACACTATAGATGGGCTTATTATAAAATACATTCCTCATCTATCCAACTGGTTCCTTTGAATTTTTAATTATGTCAAGTCATATCCGCGACCCTATATATATGCAACTCGTGGATCATACGCGAGTGTCGGTTGTTGCAAGTCGCGGATGGATGTATACGTAGGTTTCTCTTATAGCAACTCGCGGATCATACGTGATTTTTCGGTCTTGATACTGGCGGATATGTCCCTTTGACATTTAAAATAAAAACACGTGATTAATTGATATTAGTTAAGCCATTTACCTTAATCTCCTTAACTGTCTCAACCTCCTCAACCTTCAAAACTTCCTTATTTCACCATGTATAAATACAAGCCTTGGGGAGGGTGTTTGATACACACACTTGGAGAGCAAATTTATGCTGGTGGAGTTTATACAAAAGTATTTGGAGTAGTGGAACTCAGAATCCTTTGGCTGCAGAGGAGTCCTTGTCTCAGGCGTTGGGTTGTAATCTGAACTTCTTCATTATTGATAATAAAGAGAATCCTTCTTCCATATTGTGTCTTGAATGTATCTCATGTATTGTGGTTTGATAAATGTTTATGTTTCAGCATTCTGTATATGATTTATCTAACTTGTTTATATATATGAATCATCTCGTATTTGGAATATTGATCCTTGATAGGTGAAGGAGAAAGCATCCCTGGAGACTTTAGAGGAGAAGCAGAGCGGAAGAGGACAAGCTAGGATCAACCATCTTATATCGGGTAAGTCTTTCTCATCCTCCTATTTCCTTTACTGCACTCTAGAGTCAATTGTCTGCAAGTTAATTGAGTATGTTGGTAACCCTAGACCTTAGGTTATAAGGTGCATAATCCTATACAACAAAGGTGGTAAGGATCTGAATCCACCAGATGAATCTCATCGGTGTGATCATCGGAAAGGGTTTGAATGATGTTGTACATTTATTCATGTAGACTCAACGAGGTGGACTCAACAATTTATTTTCCCTTGGGATCACAATCAAATGACGCAATCATATTTACTGTCACTGTGTTTGTGTTAGGAGGAGTGGATGAAAAAATCCCCATAAGGGATGAATCCTTCAACATGCCTACCCCAATCAACTGGTAAGGAGGAGGGAACTGGCCTAACATAGGGATGTTATTAGCTGTAGAGGTAGCAATATCTGGTGTATAGAAATAAAGCTGATATATGGTAACAATTCTCCCTAGATGTGTAAATTAGACTTTTCAAAATACTGTTGAAGAGACAATAGTCATGGCGTAAAAACAATTTCTTCCTAGAAGGAGGTTGTAATCTAACAGGGCGTCCACTACTTCTACTTGAATAGAAACATTTTTCCCCCAAGCTCGACAACAAGGGCTGATATGAGACCATGGGGCTGGAAACCTCATGCATCAAAGTCTTTCAGAGTCATAGGTGATTTTACAAGCTTGAGAGAGCTGATAACTTTCCAACAAGACAGAGACAAAATAGAAGTTGAAGCTCCTTCATCTAAAATGGTCCTAAATACTTTCTTTCTCACTACTTTCATGATGATTTGGAAAGAAATTTTGTGAGGTAGTCTAGACTTATAGTTCTTGACATTGAAATGAATCAAATTAGAATTGTCCAGGTCTAAAGCTCCTAATGCAGTTAATAGGTTTTTGCGTTGTGTAGGAAAACTTTGGAGCACTTCCAAGGTAGACATTGCACATGGTGCCTGAGTGAGATCTTCAACTACATTATAAAATTGAGCAGCTCAGGCATTAGGGTTAAAAATAGCCTTCTTAAGAGTACTCTTGGGTGGACGTAAAATCATATCGAGAATAGGCTTCTCGATGGTAAGGGGGACAGTAGACGAGGATTCAGGTGAACCAGTAGAGGGAGTTTCCTTGAAGAAGAACGGTCTTCTTTCTTATTTATGGGTTTGTCATAATTTTGACTTCAAGTTTGTAGACTAATGGTATCCGAGGACATCATATGAATTTCCTCTGAAGAACTAGAGTTTCCCTGATTTGACATGTGGTCTATCAGTTGTTGTTGAGAAAGAAAAGGATCCATGAGAACTACGGGTGCGGGATTTGTTTTCAAAAATTGGGTGATTTCGTCCTAGCGGGGACACTTTTTTGTGAAATGGTCACCTCCGCATAGCAGACATGGATATTTTCTTTTTCTTTTTCCTTTATCATTATCATTGTTGGTTGGTTTTGGATTCTCCTATTGGTTTCTAGGTTTTTTATTTTTACTTTTACCCTTCTTTTTATTATTGCCGGAGGTTTGAGTACTCTGAATAGAATTGACCTCAGCAGAAACCTTGGGATTTGAAGGAGTAGGGGTGGCAGTCTAGGGTTTCTTGGTAGGTTTTGCTACTGACGGGGACTATATTGAACCAACAATCCCATCAATAGGGACTTCTGTTGGTGGCTTTCCAGGATCAGTGCTTGGGAAAGGAGCTTGACGAATCAATTCATACAAAGTTTTGGACTGGGAATAGACCAAGTATAGATACTGGGATCGACTAATGGCTTGCTCTTTAGTAACGACACCTCCCATAGCCAAATCTTTGGAAATCAGAGGCAACAAATATTTAGTAAACCAATCAGCTAATAACTGATCTAGAATAGGATCCTTAACAAGTCTTCTCCACCTTCTCCACTCATGGATATGATCAGATATGTGGGTGTAGGTGTTCTTTCATAGATAATCTAAGAGATCAGTACCTATTTCATAACAAATAGGAAGATGAAAGTGCGTAATAAATACAGTTGCCAATGAGCCAAAATCCACAAACAAGTGTTGCGAAAGTTCAATGTACCATTTCACAACTGTACCGGTCAAAGTTCACTGAAAGAGTCTTAAACGAACTGAATCATCCATGAGGGATTTTGAAGAACACCACAGATGGAATGTCATGACATAGTTTTTTCAGATCATCTCCCTGCTTCCTATCGAACTTTGGAATGTTTGATGGTAACTTTACCGAAATGGGAGGCCACGAGGAGTTATGTCGAATGGGGTCATTAATCAACTTGGACAAATCAGGAAAGTTCAAAGTTGCTAGGAAAGGTAACTGAAGATTAGGTTGCACATCCTGGTAATATTGATATGGCATATAATTACCAGTAGGATAGTAAGTAGACTGATAGACAGGTTGTTGTGAGGAAGAACTACCAGAAAATCTGCCCACAGGGGGTTGATTTTCGGGATCAGAACCATTAGGACCACTAGGGCCTCTGGGAGGAGGACCACCAGGGCCTTCAGGACCACTAGGACCATTGGGACCACCAGACCCTCCATAACCTCTAGGAGGTAAACCTTCACAGCCTCCGAAACCACTAGGAGGAGGGCCAACATACCCTCTAGGGTCAATAGGAGGGAAGCCACTAGGCCCCCCAGGACCACTAGGACCATTAGGACCATTAGGACCATAAGGAAGAAATCCACCAGGCCCTCCAAGACCATTAGGCCCCCCAGGGGGAAGAACTCCATAAGGTGGTCCTTAAGCATGTCTCGCAGTATGAATGGGTATCCCCCCATAGTTGGCATATAGGACTAGTTAGGTTGCCCCCATTGCGTGAAGGTATTACTAGGATATGGAATTCCAGCATAAGAAATTCCTGTAGGGTTGGGTGGATAATTAAGGTTTCCTATAGGTACTTTATTTTCTATATAACCATAACCCCAAGAGGTTTGATTGGTTACAGGTTGTGCCCCCAAATGCTGACCTGAACTAGATGGGGGGTTAACCACATTAGTGTGGGTGGGAGGGACATAAACTATAGATTGCTCTATACCACAGGTCTATCCTTAACTAGGTACAATTCGAGTTCTAGATAATGTAGGTCATGCCGGGGGTTTCCCTCGGCACTAGAAGGTAATGAAGAAATAGGAATTGAAGGTTGAGCCCCAGGTGTGGAAGACCTGGGAGGATTGGGAATAGACATAATATGGGAGGTGGTGGGGTTGGTATTTTGACCTGGGTTGTGTGGATTCACTGTGAAATTTAGAATCGATTCAATGGGTCTCATAGAATCAGCAAGTGAGTGATATCCCACAGGAACAGCTGTGGAACGTGATGGTGGTGTGCCCAATATGCATCTATTTTATTTTTCAATCTCCTGTGCATAGAGAATGGCTACATGGGATTGTCTACGTTCTTCTTCATCTAGAGAAAATTCTTTAGAAAACTTTGAACGGGTGCCAAATGAGGCAATGGCCTGTCCTATAGAGGTATCCCAAAATGGAGCATTGGGACCATAATCCGAACGGGTAGTATCATCAACATGACCTTCTATGGGAGAATGGAATGAAGTATTACCCCGAGAAGGTTGTTGGACTAAGGGAGGCGAGTGTGAAGGATATGGTACTCTACTTTTTGCAACCACATTATCTCCCACTTGGGAGGTGGTAGCAGCTCCTTGGTCGATAGATTCCATTGGATTTTCTCCTAAAACAGGAATAAAATCGGGTGGCAAGCCTCGTAATTTTCTGGACTATCTTAGCTCATCCAGTTCATACAACTCCTATCTAACTTAGGGTCTCAAAAACTAGAAAACACACCAAAAATTTTCCTACTCAAGCTATAGGTCAAACAAGCAAACTTAAATGACAGGAGGAGTTCAAATAGTTAGGTCTCTCACCAGGATTGTCAAGAAGGTGCCACTCGCAATATACCTCAAGGGTAAGTGTTGTTGACGGGCATATTTGACTAAGCCCGCAACGGGGGAAACAACCCAGACCGGGATCCTTAGGACAGGCTCCAAGCTGTTTGGGATGGTTGCTCCTGACAGGTTTAAAGGCTCTGTTAGCCTGGAAATTTAAAAGTCTAAAGGTTAAAATTAATGCTACTGATTGTTATTCGGGCCTACACTTAGGATTACCAAGGTTAATTCTTATTATATATTACAGTATGAGAAACTGTTATATTTAATCTACTTAAAGCAGTTAATTATAAACACAAGAATAAAAAGATAAAAATTAACAGAGTTAATACCCTACAGCGATGTATAATATACACAGTGTACAATAATTACAACAGAAATAATCTGAATGTTGGTAATTCCTATAAAAGGATCTGACTCAAATAGATTTTTTGAATAATATAAAAAAATAAATTAAACACATATTATCCTAATCTACCCTCTATCCTGATCAGGAGCAATGGAAAGTTTAACCTGTAATCGATTTATGCTGACATGGATACTGTATGCAAACATTTGACAATATTTAAAGGAATTTAAATATTAACAAAACCATACAGAAGTCGTTACACATTATATAACAACAATATCAATCATTAATTACAGAACATGACATATCAACAAGATCGAAAACAGTAACAGTCGATACTTGTAAATAGTATTTGCACAATTCTTCAAGGAAATTATCACAAACATTTATAATATAGAAAAATGAGTGGCAAAACCGAAAGATATAATAAATCATATGTAAAGTATAAAAACTGTATATATGTATCAAACATCACCAGTCCAAACGCTGTAGCTACTGACAGGTAACTGTCACAAGTCACAGATAGATCGAACAACGGTCTTGTCCTCCCTTTCCCAAACTATCGACCCCTATCACTTACGCTATCTTCCCTATAAATACATTTTAATTTCCCCAAAATAAAACCTTCTAAGAGCTGGAGATAATCAACACTGAAATCCTTAACTGATTTCGCATAAAAATGACAAGTGGGAACATGTCAATTTTCAGCATATGCGCGAATACTCAGTCCATAACAGGAGATCGAGGACACAGATAAGGTAACGGCACCTGGAAAACAGTCCCTGCAAGATCGATTTGCTTCCAAATATAGAGGGATCATCCATACAACCGAAAACATCAAAATCGGGGAAGGAAGATATTCATGATACCACCTGCGATGCAAGCCAAAAGAAACATAATTAAAATGTAATTAAAATAGAAAAAAAAAAATAATTAATAAACAATTTCACACTTAGCAAATACCTGTAAATAAAACTTGATCATCAAAACCTCAAACCTGATATCAAAATAACACACCGCCAAAACACTACAAATTTACCGGAGCATTAAAGACCTGGATATTCACCCCACTTGAATGACTCAACGAGGGAGCAACCTTGAACTGCATGAGTGCAATCTGAGCGTTAAGCTCACGAACCTTTTCTTCATTCTTGTCATTTTCATCTGCAATTTGAGAACCCTCCTAATCAACTTATTCTTATGATTTCTCAATCGGAGGAGCTGTTGATCATTCGCATTAACTTTCTCCTTTAACATAGCATTTTCAGCCTTTATTAAATCCCGATTCACTGCCATCTCACCTACCCTATCCTCCATACTACAAATTTTATCCAACAGTCGATTGATAAACAAAGGATGAGCCATATCTGCAACACAATAAACACCAGGTGAATTTGCGTGCACAGGCTTTTCTTTAGTCGGAGCATTAACAAACAAATCCTCTCGCACCTCTTTGTCGAGCACAGGAATATCCTTGTCAATAATAGGAAGAGTCTCATTGACAGGATTCGAAACAACTTCAGGCTGAACGACATTACCATCAATAGGCGAAGGGATATCAAATTATTCCTCATCTAAAACAACAGTTTCCACCAGAACCTTGTCAATCACAGGGGTTTTGACAGAAATAGTTTTCGCCATGCTCCTGGTGAATCTTCCAACCAATTTAGCCTTGGGCTGATTTCGTCCACGATTGCTAATATTATCAATACTGTTTTGGGGTGTAATTGGTGACAAAGGTGAAATTCTCCTCACGCGCTTAGACCTTAACGGAGTGTCAGCGCTTTCGACTGGATTGGCCATGGGAATTTTGCAGGGTTCAGGGCTCATTCGGCCAGGACTTGATAAAGGTTTGCGCAGAGAAGGGACTGAGACTGAACTCGGATCTTTGTGTTTGCTGCAATCATTAGGGTTGTTAAACATGCAGTGACAAAACGAGGAAAAACCGTTGGACTCTACAAATTCCTCCCATGACCGACCCAACTTCAACAACTCACTATCAATCAACATGCGAACCAACCCATGATGAAAGAGGCTGTGACTGACGTGTTTAGGGCCTTTTTTAATCGCATCGGACATTTTGAACAGGCTATGTAAAAGATGATAAGGAAAATTTAATGGAAACCCTATAAAAACAGACATAAGCCAGAGGTGATATACATATGCTGACGATAACCGGCCTTCACAGGTCAAGTAACGGTGAATCAAATCAAGGATAGGACGCCATTCTTTCTTGAAATACTTACGGGCCACTCCAGTTCGAAAATAGACTTCCTGAGCAAGGTTTTTAAGCAACTACCGCCATTCTGTTATATTCATCTTCTGGTATTTGAACCATCTCTGACCAGTCAGGGACAAACCTGTTGCGGCCGCTATTGACCGTTCATCAACTCGAAACCAAAGATCACCAACTTCTGCTTGAAAATCAACTAGGGAGAGAGCAAAAACCTTAGTAACTTCAGGGTTCGAGTCAGAGAATTTCTTCAAGAACGGCATCCACCCTATATCCTCGACCTTTACTGCGAGCTCAGAGTCTGAATTTAACAAGGTCATTTCGCAGGGTTCAACCCTTACTACAGGTGCCATCACTGGATGAGTCCAGGTGCATAATCGCATGAAAAATACGTACCAAAGCTCGTCAAGATATAGAACATGAGATCGTGAGCACTTGGAATAAATTCTAAGCAAAACCAAGTGATGAACAAGATAAGCCATGCATAAACGCAGGCTATACCTCTGCGGGTTTGGCATGAATGAAGACATCGGCACTCGGAGTGGTAATCGATTGATAACACAAATGACGGTCAAAGACCCTAGACAACTGATATTATCATGATTTACCCTGAATTGAATGACAGGAGGCCCTTCGCTGTACGTAGAACAGGTGTTCTATTGACAGGCATCCACGACGAGGGATACGTACCAAGACTTAAACGTGATAGATAGGTCAAGTACCTGCGTCATGATAGCATGCTGGCTTCGCAATAGGTGAGTCAGGATAGAGGCTGTGACATAAATCAACCTGATGATAACCATAATACATGCATCCCTACCATGGATTCAACCTACCTTTTGAAGGTGGCGGATAAATAATCATAATTACACACCATTAAATCAAGAATCGACTTTGCAAAACATACCATATAATAATGATCGGCATAGATATTGGTGGTAATGTCGACCATGGTTTGAGAACTTAGGATATGTCAGGAATGGTTTGTAACACATTTGGCTTACGTACTCTAGGTCTTGACCAAAACCACCACGAACCAACCATTGATAATATTTGAACCCTAGCAATAATTATAATAACAAAATCAACAAAATCAATTCATAATGTTTTGGATTAATTTCTAGATTAGGATAAAATGAAGGATATAGAAATCACTAATATTTATCCTTAATTTCAAACCCAAAAACAAATAATAACTCATTAGTGATGATTTTGTTAAATATTCTATAGTTGCAAAGGTTGCTTTAAAAACAACGAATTTCCCCAATTCAGTAGCTAGCAAAAAGGCATTGTTTCAGTAGCTGTAATTCTTCTTTATTTTGCACTGAGAAATTCAAACATTTCATCAAACAAAATAGGATTTTGTTAGATGAAATAATGTTTTGTAAAGGATGTTGAGCCAGGGCACAACAAGTGTGTAGTAATCTCCCCGAATGTTGTTTTCAGTGTATGGCTCTAAGCAAGATGCCCAAAGGGATTTTCTCAGATGGATAAGGTATACTAGTGGGTTCTCCTGATATACACAAGGTACGTAAGAGCTCAAATTGGTAGTGGTGCTATCTAATGCATAACCGTACACAAGGGGCCTTCTGATAATAAATTGAGTACGTGAAGTACCTTTCTATATACCTCAAGGGTACGTGAAAGGTCGTTTGATATACCGATGGTACGTGGAAGAACTGCGTGAGTCCTGGGATGTAATGCGAACGAGTAACAACAGCTCCTACGCTTAACGATGCCTGAACACGTCTCTAACCTATCACTCAAATTGCTATGTAAATTTTAAACTATAAATACCATTAATTTTAAAGTGGACGGTTAGGTGAATGCATGGAATTTTGACAGAAAAAGTAAAACCATGTAGTATGCATATGCAAATATTTCACTTTACCGTTCGTGGTATGCCTACCTATGGGAGGGAAAGAGAGTATTTTCTTTTGTTTTAAAAACGAAAATTTTCAAACAACAATCTTGAACAAATAAAAATCAAAGACAATAAACACTTTCCAAACTCATTTCTCTTTTCTGAAAGCAATCAAAAGGGGAAGAGTCTCTTTTCTTAAAAGAAAAACAAGAAGCACACTATATGCATATGCACTCTATTTTTCAATTTTTCTTAATAGATAGATCTAACTTAAAACTACAATGTTTTTTTATTTTAATGAGATAGTACTAATTCAAAAGAGACAAAAGAACATAGAGAACCTGAAAGCTTGTGATGCTAATCAGAGATCCAATGTCTTATGCTCAATGATGATAATGACCTAATCTCAATAAAAAAAATTCTTTTTAAACAAGCAAAAAATAAGTCCTCTATGGAAACAAAAGATGAAATCAAGATGCTAATTAAATGTTTTTCCTTTAGTCCATATAACAGAAATGAAAAGAGAGCTCAGTAACACCTAAGCTTTTGAAAAATAAATCCTTTCAGAAACACAACCAATAAGCACAAAAGGAAATGAATGATCAACAAGCCTAGTCTAGCTTTTGAATTCTTCAATCAAACCAATCTTTTACCACAGAAATTCAAACCATAAGCATCAGATTCTAACACACAAGCCTGACAGGGTAGGGTTGAAAACAAATCAACTCAATTTTTTTGCAAAAAATGAGAAAAAGGTAGTCTTGGAACAAGGCCTACCTGGCACCGCATTGGAGGGGTCTTGATAGAGTGGTTTTGGACCAACATCTCTTCTGGATAATAGGAATTAGGTGGTGGCACCACATACTGCTAACAAGTTTCAGGTGGTGGCACCGCTTCTCACTAATGGCATATGAGTGGTTCCCTATATAGATATAAAACACAAAAAATAATGAAAGATCAAGTCAAAAATTGATCAGATCAAGGCAAAAATTGATGGATTGACAGCAAAAAAGGGCATAAAAAGTTGAAATAATTCAGTTCTAAACAAATATGAAAGTTTCAAACCAAAATTCACTAAGTCATATGGCAGATATGACTAAAGAGAGTTGGAGATGGAGCCTAGATTCAGACAAGAGTTCAAGAACTAAGAAAGATCAGATCAACTGATATATGCATTGCCCCCCAGCAGAGTCTCCAAATTTGTAACCGAGAATATTTCACCTTCTGCAGACAGGAGCTGTTCCTTTGGTCCGAATGGTTTAGATCCAGAACAAATGAGTGAATGAGTGAACGACAAAGGATGAAGACCTTCCCTGGATGTTGTAGACACCTGGAATGATGCTTCGATAGTGAACCTGTGTACCTACAAATAGATCAAACATGTAAACACAACAAAGCTACTAGAAAATCATATACTTATCCATGTTAGTGACTAAGGAATCTAATAACATGTACATGTGAAATCAAAACAACAGTGATGTGGGACGGAAATCAGCTTTGCATTAAAGATATATGGAGAAGCTTACAACCATTTCCTTAGTATCAATAAGTATCTCCAAGAAACAAACACTTCATCCCCATAAGCTCCAACTTTACTCTCTATGCTCTCCAATGGCTTGGGCTAAGTGGTCAATCCAACAAAATAACAATACCTCTATAGTTCTCCCCCTCAACTATGGACATGAGCTTGTATTTATAAGTCTCAATAGATAGGAATAGTTGAGATATTTGTGGATGAGGTGGGTCTAAGATCCTATGATGGGGGATCTATAGCCCAAGTGACCCCAATGATAGGGATAAGGGAGAACATGAGGCTCATTATCTAGAAGCCTCGAGAAACTTCTCTTTTTCCCATTTTACCCAAAGTACCTCTTTTCTTCTCCTGTGACAGAGCGGTTTAGATGAGAAATGCTTATGGACAAAGGACCATAAGCGGTGGCATCGCTTATGGAAAACATGATATAGCAAGTGCGAGCAAGGTACCGCTCATGGGCCACAGGGAAAGTGTGGTGCTGATTTTTTTCATGTAGAATTGACAAATAGAGTAGGTTTCCACTCTAAGTGTTGGTATTAAGGGAAACCATGGGAGTTAAGGGTCTTATCACATGGTGGTGACAAGATTTGGGTATAACAAAGAATATGGATGCAATACATACACAGTTGGTAAGCAACACTACCGAGTTATTGTAGACACTTTGTACTACAGTAAAATAAGTTAGAGTGGTAGTCGACCAAACACCATACTCATCTTTGTTGCTAGACCAAGCTGGCCCAACTAAAGAGTTACCTCTCGAGGAATCGTTGATGACTCCACCAACAAAATTTTCACGTAGTCGGTCAAGAACTTGACTTGGGAACACTAGAGTTAAGTACCACGGTCAAGTACCTTGGAAATATCACTATCGATGTTTTTGTGGTATCAAGGTATGAATTGCATGTTATATTTTAGCATGCTATAGTAGAAAAAGTGAAGACCAGAGAGCGTGTGTTTCTTAATTAGGTCAAGGCATCACACAAAATGGTTATGACGTTGAGGAAAACATTCCAGAATGCAGAACAATAAGGAAAAAATCTGCAAGAGGATAGGAATTGCCTGGATGCAACTATTACACTTTCTTATAGTAACTTTACATATGAAGGTATTGTTAGTTTTTTCAATATTTAAGCTAGCATTATGTTAGGATCTTTACTAAGAGAATAACAAGTACAACAATCAAACACAAGAGACAATGAACACAATTTTTTGATCGGGGAAACCATAAATGGAGAAAACCCCACAACTTCCTCAAGATAGAATCACCACAAGATGTAAGACCCAAAAACAGTAAGATGCACTACTGACAGTAGTAGTCTTCTTCTTCTGTCTAGCCCCAGTATTTCCTTCCTCACTAATGCGCCACACTTGAGTGAGTGAGTGATGTGTAGTACAAGTGATAAATATAGAGACTCTCACTCTCTATTTATATTCTTCCATTCACTTGAAGTGCACTTAATCATGTCGGCCCAACTTAACAATTACTTACTAGAGCCTACACCTTAATGAGTGTATAATAACCCTAGTGCCCCAAAACTGTGGGGACTTCCACAATGACTTAACAAGACTTGTTTACATTATTAATCCTCCCGTTCGGAACATCAGGGCATGACAACATGACTCAAATACATAATAGAAACATCCCGGAATAAACATCAGGTTACAATATACAAGATACATAGAAGAATACATTCTGAAGTTACAAATACATCAACACTCCCTCTTAACTAGGAAGGTATTCTTTCGACACAATTTTCAGCGCTGCTCTTCTTCTCTGTATCAACTGGATCTTCTTCATATTCAAGTCATCTTCATCTTCAAGTCATCTTCATCATCGGATCTGGATCATCATAGAACGTCATCACTAGATCTGGATCATCACTCGATCTAGATCATCATCACTGGACTAGATCTGGATCATCACTCGATCTAGATCTCTCGGAGTCATCATAACTGGATCTGGATCATAGCTTGATCTGGATCATCTTTGGTCATCATCATGTGTGTACTAATCTTTTCATGGGAAGTTCTATAGAGCCAGCCCTTTTTCATACTGGTTGTAGACCTAGCCACCAGGTAGGTCTTCACCTAGCACTTATATCTGACCTGCTCATCAGAAAGGCACGCCCAGCACTTACATCTGACCTACTCATCAAAAAGGCATGCCCAGCACTCACATATGATCATGTAGTAAACTACAATAACATCAGAAAGGCCCAGCACTCACATTCACCAGCATGATAGGACATCACATCACTAACATCTGTGAAAAGGCTCAACACTTACATCCATCTAGACAAGAACACATCCTATCACAGTGATGGAAGGGCTTGCACTCACATCTGACCTAGTAGGAACTAAATCCTACACCCTCGTCAGAATGGCCCCCAGTCCCTGACTGAGCTACCTGGTAATGGATCAGGTGCCTCCACTCTCCTTGAGAGTGGCAGTTGCCCTTACATCTGTCCTACTCGACAGAATGGCATGCACTCACATCTGACCCGGTAGGAACTGAATCCTACACCCTCATCAGAATGGCCCCCAGTCCCTGACTGAGCTACTTGGTAATGGACCAGGTGCCTCCACTCTCCCTAAGAGTGGCAGTTGCCCTTACATCCAACATGCTCGTCGGAATGGCCAACACTCACATCTGACATGGAAGGAACTAAATCCTTTAGCCATGAATAGAATGGTTCAGCCCTTACATCTTACCATGGAAGGAACCAATCCTCTCACCATGTCAGAATGGCTCTCTCAGTCCTGGACTGAGTGTTTCTGGTAACTGACCAAGTGCCTCCATTCCCAGAATGGAAGCCAACACTCATATCTGACATGGAAGGAACCAAATCCTCTCACCATGACAGAATGGCTCTGCCCTTACATCTGACCATGGAAGGAACCAATCCTCTCACCATGTCAGAATGGGTATGGGTCTCATCACTTTCTCTTGGAGGGAACCTCGATCTGGAGAACACCAAGTCTCTCTCTAAAGTACTCGAACTTCAACCTAGGAAATGGCTTCATCAATACATCAGCTATATGTTCCTCCGTCGCAACATACTGGAGCTTCACTGCTCCTCTCTGCACCATATCTCTGATATAGTGATACTTGATCTCGATATGCTTCGACTTGTCATGGAACACTGGATTCTCTGACAACTTCACGCAACTCTAGTTGTCACAATGTATATAAGTAGCATCCAACTGGAGATCAAATATATCAGACAGTAGCTTCTGTAGCCATACTGCCTCACAACTAGCTGAACAAGCTGTGACATACTCTACTTCAGCTGTACTCAGTACCACACAAGATTTCTTCCTGCTAAACCAAGAGATCACACCTGATCCCATACTGAAGCAACATCCTGAAGTACTCTTCTTGTCGATAGCACTGCTTTCCCAATATGAATCAACATAACCCTCTAGGTTAATCTTCTGATTCGCATCATACTTGAGCCCATAATCAACTGTACCCTTCAGGTACCTCAGAATATGCTTTGCATCCATCAAGTGAACACTTCTTGGATCTGTCAGGTATTGGCTCAAGGTGTTCACAGCAAAGCAAATGTCTGGTCTCGTGTTCGTTAGGTACATCAATGACCCAATCATCTAATGATACATCGTAGCATCAAATGACTCTGATGAAGCATCACTCAGTAGCTTCAGGTTCGATGCCATAGGTGTGGCCATAGCCTTGCAATCCATCATCCCAAACCTCTTTAGGATCTCTACTATATACTTCCCTTGTCCAAGGAAGATTCCATCTGTACTCTGCCACACTTCCATACCTAGAATAATAGTGCATCGACACATAACAGGAACATCACTGGTCTTCCACCTTCAACCTTGAAGCAAAGGTTGAAATCCACTCTACTCTCAGTAAAGCCTAGAGTCATCAGTAATCTGCCCATCCCGTTGTACCATGTCAAGCCTTAGATCTTCTGTAGTCACTCCATCTTAAGAAAAGCATCATACTCCCTCTGTCTTCTGTGCTCTATGCACTGAAAACATTCTGTACCAGAGTGACAAGTAGCTTCCTATGCTACTCATATTCTATGTGACCATCTAGTGTATAGACTTGCATCTTCAACCTTGTAGCAAAGGTTAAGATCTTCATCAATCTCATCATGTATGTGTTTCAACTCTTACTGGCTGCAAATGTCTCTTCGTAGTCTAGGCCTTCCTTTCGTGAGAAACCTCATGCTATGAATCTTGCTTTGTATCCTACGATGTTTCCATATACTGCATGATGGGACTATGAACTTCTCTTCAGGTCTCGATACTGTGCCCTGACATCATTCTTCTTGAACTGATCTTCCCTTTCTTCTTGGTAGCTGGAAGGTTCTGCATCAATGATGTCACTGCACTCATCATATTATTCTTTGTCTTTGAACTATCGTCACTTGTTCTTCGGAACAATTCTTCATTCTTCTTTGCTTGTAGGTGATTATGTATGCAATCTTTCCTACAAGTCAAATGCATTTGTATGGTTAGAAACATTTCATAAGGAATATTCATACTGGCAAATTCTTATGTATAAATATATGATCATGCAACTACTTTAGCCAATACAACCTTCATCCATATCTCACTGAAACTTTCTAGATGCCTTCCATCTCTACCAGGACAACATTGAGATTGTACACTAATCCAATATGTCAGCAAAGAGGTTTCATTCTAGATAAGTAGCAATGGAGAATTTGTATAGCACCATGAGCAACTTACCTATCACATGCATATTAGTAGTATACTACCATTTATGCAAACATCCTATCATGCATGATACATCAACTGAATAAAAAAAAATGCATAACAAAATAATATCATGAAATGACAATTGAATACTTATCTTTATTTGTTTCATGGGTAGACTGCTTCTTGATCCTTCAGCTTCATCGTCTTCTTCATTCATGGTAGCATCGTTTCTTATCCAAATGATAAGGAGGATAAGAAGTTCTTCAAGAGTTGAGTTCTTCATATTCCTCATTGCTTGAGGGATCTTCTTTGGATGGAGAGATCTTGATCTTCAATTGCTCCCATCTTCTCTTCTCTTCTTATGATTCAAGCTTCTTCTTCTTCCCAAAGCCTGCCGAAAGTAATCACTTTCTTCTGGCACACTTCCCCGCATGAATGAATCCCATGATCCTGGGAGGCCATTCAAGGTGGCCATCACCACTTCTGCTTCAAGTTGTTCTTGATTTGAGAGACTCTTATGACTGCATGGTCTCTGCATTCTAGATCTTCACATTCTTCAACTGGTTTCTTTAGGTCATATTCTGATTTTTGTTCTTCCCTTCAAATATCTTGAAATTATAGAATACCTTCAACAACTTTGCTTGCAATAGGTAATGCTCTATAATGCACATGTGCAAGCCTTCTATGCCAAAGCTCATTTGGCTCTACTGATTCATGGATCAAGGCTTGTTCTAGATGACCCTTCAATTTGTACAAGCCTCCTTCTTGTTCTCTAATCACTACCGCATCATCGATAGACTTTCCTTTTGGCCACATGATGACTTGACCATCTATGAATGCAACCCGCATTCCTTTTGCATTAATGCTGAAATGGAGAGAAGGTTCTTCTTGAGTCCTGGAACAAACAATACTTCTTTCATTGTTAGAGACTTACTAGAGTCTAGCTTGTATGAAGATTCCCCACTACCTTTTATTGGATATTGGTAGTCATCTCCTAGTTTCACCTTGTGAGGTGATTCATGTTCTGACAGTCTTACAAAGGATTCCTTGAGTCCCATCATATGTTTGGAAGCCCCACTGTCTATAAGCCAATCATCACTTCCATAAGTAATGTTACTTGTGAGAGCTGATATTAGAACATATTCATCCTCGCTTGAAGAATCTTCACTTTCATATCTGGATCTCTTTCTTGGATGGTTCATCATCCTTTGCAGCATGAGCATGATGTCTTCTTTGGCCTTGACCAAGTTCTTCTTGTGAAAGGCTTTGAGCCTAATCTCCCTCTGGAACTAGAACCTCTATACTCATGTAGGTGTCCAATCCATTTTAGAGAGATCAAATACTTCTATTCTTGCAAGTTGTCAACTTCACCAAGCTTATCATCAAGCTAATGTGATAGATCACTTTGAAATGAGAACCTCAAATGAAAATAGCAAAGGATTAGATTTTACCGATTTGAGGTGTCCGTCTTGGTTTCGGTGCTGGCTGATCTAGGGTTTTCCATAGAAACCCTAATTTTCAAAACTTGCAATATTTTAAATCTTACTATATATATAATAGATCTCTTCAAATGGATCTGTCCAATGTACTCCTTTTCTGAAAACAGTGGAGGGAAGCTCCCGAAATAGGAAGCCCTAGATTTCCAATTTCTTCTACAAAAATTCCTGTTACTGTTTCTGATATATCTCCTAAATTAATGATGCTCTATGTCCAGAATTTCTCACTAAGGTAACCTTGCATGTTCCTAATCCAACACCATAGGTTTCATCAGAATTGGTTTCACCATTTTGGATTTATGATCATTTTCCCAAGGTGACCTGTTATAGGACTGTTCAAAACAGCAAAGTTGTACGAAATTCCATGTGTCACCGGTTGATATTCTGAGTCTTATATTTGGACCACTGAAAGTAAATTCTGTTCCCTTTCTGGAACATCTTCAGGAATTCCATTTTGACCTCTGTAGCGCAATATATTGCATTTCTCCCCAGGTGTCCTATTTAAGGATGAGTTCTGGAAGAGGATGGAACCCTAACTTGGGGGGATCATATCTCCCATAATATAGCGAATATAAGGCTGAGTTTTGGAAACAGTCTTCACTAGGATGTTTTCTTCCACCCCTACAATTTTCAAATTCTGATACTTCTCCAAACTCAGAATATAGCGAATGTACCAAAACTTATCCGTTTTAGTATTTAGGGTTTTTTCGGCTTGAGGTCAAACTAGGGTTTGACTTTCCTGGAGTTTTACCCAACAAAATTTCTTGATCCAGGTCTCTAAAATTAGGTTTTGATGAGGAGAAAAATCATATTCTGGTCTCACTCAAAAATTCCTCTTCTATAGAAAGCTCTAATTTCCGCATCGAAAACTGAAAATGCTCAGAATCGAATTCCGCTTCGACAGAAAGATGCGCCCTAAGGGGGAGAGTTGTTCCACCTTAATTTTTCTAGAAATATGTGGAGGAAGGTCCAAAAACTAGGAATCCCTAGTTCCCACAGCTACACAGTGTCTTCTTCTCAGGTTAGCTCTGATACCATGTTAGTTTTTTCAATATTTAAGCTAGCATTATGTTAGGATCTTTACTGAGGGAATAACAAGTACAACAATCAAACACAAGAGACAATCAACACAATGTTTTGATCAGGGAAACCATAAATGGAGAAAACCCCACAACTTCCTCAAGATAGAATCACCACAAGATGTAAGACCCAAAAATAGTAAGATGCACTCCTGACAGCAGTAGTCTTCTTCTTCTGTCTAGCACCAGTATTTCCTTCCTCACTAATGCGCCACGCTTGAGTGAGTGAGTGATGTGTAGTACAAGTGATAAATAGAGAGAATCTCACTCTCTATTTATATTCTTCCATTCACTTGAAGTGCACTTCATCATGTCGGCCCAACTTAACAATTACTTACTAGAGCCTACACCTTAATGAGTGTATAATAACCCTAGTGCCCCAAAACTATGGGGACTTCCACAATGACTTGACAAGACTTGTTTACATTATTAATGCTCCCAATCGGAACATAGGGGCATGAAAACATGACTCAAATACATAATACAAACATCCCGGAATAAACATTGGGTTACAATATACAAGATACATAGAAGAATACATTCTGAAGTTACAAATACATCAACAGGTATCACAACATAAATGTTTTGAGAAGGAAAAGTATTTCAACTTTGAGAGGTAGCTAAGGACCTCCGCAAGTGGGTCACAGAGTTGGAGTTAAGACTGAAACCCAAGACACTTCTAGAAATAATGGAAGAACAAAGAATAGTAGCAACTAATGCTGCAACAAATATTGAAGATGCAGAGGCACTTTGTGCTAGAGTGATCGAGTAAGTTTCTCAGTCATGGGAAGCCTCGATCAATGACAAAGAACTGGAGAAGTTTACAGGGCAGTTACATACTCTCGAGGAATAATTTAACAAGTTTAAGAACGAAGTAAAGAAGATACCAAGAGTAGATAAAATGGCCAAGGATGCTGACATGAAAAAATTACAGTAGCAAGTAGCCAAGCTATGAACTCAATAGCAGAAAAGAATTGATCGGGTCACAGAATCGCAGGTAAAAGTAGAGAAAGTAACAGGTATTATTCAACATGTACATGGAAAGGTGCGACAAGCCTTAGGTTTTCCAGGAGTGATAACTTCAAAACACATTAGTTCCAAACTTGTATAAAAGTTGAAGACAATGGAGGAAGAAATGTGACAGGAGACTGAACAAGTTGTGAAAATATTTCAGGATTTTCAAAGAAAGGTCATACTAATAGATATTTCATACTGAGGTGGCTCGGAACGAGACACAAGTGAGTGTTGGGGGCTTGTTGGCCCTAGGAAAAGTTAGACAGAATAATTATTGGAAATATAAATATTACGGTCGTAGGGTAAGCAGAGACTACAACGAAAGGAGATGCGAGGGAGGAGGAATAAACCAAGTCGAAAGGAAGAGTTCGACTTATTTTGGGTAAAGAGCTATTTAGAATAAAATCTTGGTTTTAGTAATAAATAATTATTGTAATTCAAGCTGATAGTGCCTATTTTTATATGTAATAAAATATATTAAAATATAAATACAACATGTCAACTAACAACTGAGAGTTAGTCAATGGTTGAAATCAAGAAGTGGAAAAGAAGAAAAACTTATAAAAGCACCAACCCAAGTGGTGCGAGGCATGATTGATTACTAAGAGGATTGATCCCAAAAAACAGAGAACATGAGACAATAGAAAAATGTATGAATTGTAAAGAATATCCGAAATAAGAGTTTGCAAGTTGAGTGTGCAGACCAAAGTTGATAAACCATTTCTCATTCCATATGAAGAGAACCTTTATGTTTTTTCGCAAATGGGTATCCATGGTATATCATGTCTCTATATGCCTTTAAATTTCTATGTTATTATTGAACACATATCTGTTGTGAATGAACTGATTGGATGTGTCACAAAAACTCTCTGATGAATGAACTTATATACATATCTGTCGCACATTGAATGATTTAAATATGTTTTAATGTTGCATGTTATATGTTTTTATACATGTGGATGCATCAATAGATGGTTGTTTGAATGAATATTTAAAACAGAAGTATAATTCCCAGTTTTGGTCGAGTGATATCATATTGTTGTAAGTAGGAAATCCTTGACATAATTGCAGAAACTTGGTTCCGAAAGTCCCAATAAGATATCTTGAGTGAGATTTCATCTGCGTCGCAGGTGTTCCCGATAGATTTTTCCTATGTTGGGACAATATATTTGGTTTTGTTAATGAACAAAGGTTCTAAACTTGGGTCGACCAAAAACAAGCCAACAATTGGCATTTTCCTCGGAATTTCAAATCTAACAACAACACCATCCTTTTATCTTTCCTAGAGAATAATATTGTAGATAAGTTTGCACCTAGAATGCAATTTGGAAAAAAAAATCCTCATAATCAATTATTAATGTAGAGAACTCAACACAATACATATAATTTACTTTATTTTTACAACGTATTTGAGTTAGTGAAGTGAATGGGCTATCATACCCTCATTTATAGATCATATTGGTGTAAAATTAGTTGATTCCTTGATCATGAAATAATTTCCAATACTTTGTAGAGAAGAAGACACAACATGGGTAAAGTAGAGAAGAATTTTTTTTTGGAAGACCTATAGACCATCGATTTGAAACTTAGGAGGAGACTAGGAAGTTGAAAGATAAGGTCCAAATGTTTGACTAAAGGATATAATATTAGGAAAATAGCATTGATATCTCCAAAATATTTCTTCCATTACTAAAGAAACACTTTGTTGAATGTTAAGACTTCCTCACCATTTTCATAATGTCATTGGGAGAGAATGTCATTCAAATGGATAGCTGGCAGGAGGATAGGCTCACTCAAATGATATCTTAGCTGCACTAAGAGTTAGAAAACAAGAATAATGCATTGAATAAGTTGTAGTTATATGTCCAATGAGATAGGGAAGTGAGGAATCATTCAATTGCACCAAAGAAGCCAACAACATTAACATGAGACCTTATTCATACCTTTCATGAGAACATTTTTCTTATTTAAAAAAGCATATCAAAGGAATTGGTTCCAAGTTACTGAGGATTATGTGCTATGTTGGTCACAATATAGGAAAGAAAGGCCAACACATCATAAGACTTGTTGTAGTTGAATTGAGGGTCAAGCATGATGGCCTAGGTTTTAGTGGTATAGAGGAAAAGGAGACAAACACTAAG
This sequence comes from Pseudotsuga menziesii, assembly GCA_001517045.1. Classification (NCBI taxonomy): domain Eukaryota; kingdom Viridiplantae; phylum Streptophyta; class Pinopsida; order Pinales; family Pinaceae; genus Pseudotsuga; species Pseudotsuga menziesii. The sequence goes on from LPNX011216933.1 coordinate 71,449, forward strand.
ATCACATTTGTAACGGAAAAAAATGGTAGTTTTGGCTTGTTCATCAGAAGAAGAAAAAAAGGCATCAATAAATAAATATGGTAGAACACTCCCACTCCATTCTTCTTATTAAAAATTGAAAAATGGCGATGTTAAGGGAAGTGAAAATATTTATCCTACACTACCACTATTAAAAAGTGGCAAGACAATCAACCAGAATAGAAGAAGAAGGACAAGAGGTATACGACAGGTAAGAAATATCTTATTTTGTCATTGTTGCTAGAAAAAAAATTAAAGTGTCAATAGTGGTTGGTATTATAATCTATGTACATTTTGCAATATGAAATCCCTTCTTGAAGCATATTGCTGGGATAGGAAATCCACATGCTACAATCCTACATGTTTTCAAGACAATTTTGCAGCTTTATTTCATGCAAACTATGACACCCAAATATGTCATTAGTTTCTCTTTAGCATGGTGTGACACTGCCTGTACATATGAAAAAAAAGGTTTGAGGAGATATTAGATATAATCTCTCATGGATCGATATCCCCTCCTATTTGGGTGGATCTCAGTCAAATTCCACACTTTTTGGGATCTCTCCCTATCATTCTCCCCTCATTCTCTCATCTCCTCCCTATCCCTTTTTCCATATAAATTCAAGCTCATTCCCATGGGTAAGGGGGTTAAAGTTCATAGTAGTTGAATGCTAGAGAAATTGTGCTAGAGAGTTGAACCTTTGTTAGCATTCTCTTGAGGCAAGGTGGCATGATAAGGCAAAGGACCCATTGGAAGAACCTTCAAAATGTTAAGGAAAATATTGTTAGTATTTTCCCTCATTCGATCTATAATATAGTTATACATTCTCTTTCCCATAAATATTTGTCTTATGTGATATAAATATTTAGAGCATTTTTTCTTGTCCATTTGATTAGGTCAGATCGTTATTATATTTTTTCTCACTTTTTTTTGTTTTTTGTTTTCTCCATTCATAAACGATCAACCAAAAGAAAGGAGATGGAAGGAACAAGTAGCAAGGACAAATTTCAAAGATAACGTATGAGATCTCTTCACTAGTCAATATTTTGATTGCATGAACTAGGGAAAGTAGTGTATTTTTGTCCTTTTTGTTCTAGTTCAAACAATTTGAGCTGGGCAATCCCGCTTGTTTCTGCAATAAGATACTAATCCATCAACAAAATTGGTGAATCCATTGGGGATTGAACCTAGAAGACTACAATATCCCCTTCTTATTCTTCAACACCAACTGAATGTAAGAACTGAATCCCATTTTGTATTCTCCGGCACCAACTAAAAGGAATCACCAACTCCCTTTTGAATTCTCTAGCACAAACTGGATGGAAGCACCAATTCCCTTTTGAAGACTCCAGTACCAAATGGAAGTAAGTACCAACTCCCTTTATTTACCCCTTCCTACCACCTTGAAATGAATATATTATGACAGAAATGTGATCTATGTCTCCTCTTATTTGCGTCCTCTAAAATATGCATCTCAACAATCTGTTGATGGGTGCTAAAATAGACCCTTTTTCTCTTTGGCCATCAATATATTTTCCCCCTGTTTTCCCCTATTTTTTATATAGCTCAGGAACATATCTTCCCAAGTCGAGCATCGATCTTAAAGGTATAATTTATTATTTCTCTGTTTTGTCAATGCTTAATATTGTCTATGGTTATGAACTTTATCTTTGAATTGCATTGACTTATGTTGATTTGATAAGTAAAGTTCAGAACCTTAAAGGAATCCAGGTGTAGTGGCTCATTGAACTCATGAAGCAAAGGATACATGGCATGAGTTGCCTCTTTTATGATCACGTTCAATTCATTGATGAGATAATATGAATTGTATTTTCACATGGACAACTAAAACAGTATGAGAATATTCCATCCTAATGAGATGGAACTTGTTCGATCTGTTGAAAAGTTCAGATTAGAAAGCGCATTCATAGTGATGAACTGATTCCACTTAATGTAATAATGGTTGTAACTGTTTCTATTTCAATTCGGTATCCTAAAGGTTGTAGATCTTCATGGATGCCCGAAATTAGTGGACTTGAATGATCTCATCTCCGTATAAGTATAGGAAGGAAAATTGAGCCAAGGGGTTAGAATATTTTGTAGAAGATTGTAGCAAAAGGATAATGTAACTGTAACTTCATCACTTATTGAAAGGACCAATAATTATTAGTATTTATGTGTCTTAATTTCAATTATCCTTTGACAACATCTTTGTTAGAATTCCAGGGCCCACCTTATCCTAGAGTTGTTAGACTTAGTAGATGTTTTAGTTTTACTTATGTTGGTTTGGTGTGGAATTACACTAGGGAATATTTTCAGATTGTTGCAATAGTAGTTATTAAGTAATTGCATAATTATAATTTTTCGTTGATTTGCTGCAATAGTGCGGTGTGAATAGTCAACTGCATAGAGTAGTTTTATTTCCTATGCAAGTGTGCCAATTAGTATCGTTTTTACAGTCACTCTCAGCTCCTGTGCATTGTTGTTATTTATCTTTCTTAGAATTTGTCAAATTAGAGATACTATTATTTTCATGAACTGAATATTTTGGTGATGGTTTGTATTCCTTTTAATTTGATGTTTTAGGATTTAACTTCCTACAAATGTAATTCTAGTCAATTTATTCTTAAATCAGTTTTTATAGGATTGATGCCATATGAAATAAGAATCCTTTGAGTTCTTAGATTGATAATTGAAATTAGTTTTCACTGGGAGTTGAGTTGGTTGAGCAGTTAAGTAGGATAAATAATTTTTATTGGAGTAGTCAGCTGCTGAAGTGTTTATGCATATATTTTTCTTAGTTAAATAATTTATATTGAGCACTCTACTTGTTTACTAAAATTAATGAACATATAGAGTGACCAACATTTAGGCGTCATTACAGGGGAAGATGATTGGTAGACATGGATAGTAGTTGATTAGTTCAAAATATTTAGTTATCTTGATTTTTGGGGTTGCATGGACTATAAGACGCAGTGAATAGTTGTGCATCCTTCAACAGAACGAATGGGTTCCTACCCCAAGGATGACGTATGATTATTTAAGCTTGCATGAATACATGAAGAAATGAATTGGAAACCCCCAAAAGCACTAAATTTGCAGGTGGAAGAGGTCGTGGCCATAACCAAGGTCTAGGAAGATAGGAATTTATTGATGAGCTGATTGCTAGGGCTGATTATTCTACTAGATATTTATATCAAATACCATCTTTCGTAAGAATAAGCCTTGTCCTTCCTAGGATTGAGTCATCAGTATTAGTTGTGGAGAGGCCAGTAGGTGCTTCAACCCCACCTGGTAGTCTTGAGACGAAATATATAGAGGATAGGGGAAGTTATGTGGGAGCAGGTAGAGCAGAGTCAATCTATTGAATCAATGGGTAGGAGGTTAATAAATAACAATGGTTGAAGTTTCGACGGAAATTCAAGGATCAAATCAAGCAAGAAGAGAGAGAGAGAGAGAGAGAGAGAGAGAGAGAGAGAGAGAGAGAGAGAGAGAGAGTTTCATGAACAATGAACTTCATCGTGATGATCATGAAGAATGAGTGGGGGACAACGAAAACAACAAAAAAAACAATCAACATGAAGAAAAAGTTTCTACATTTCAGTTCCCTATTCGACAGACAACTGAACAAACTCCCATGAAAAATATCTCCCGTTTAGTATTGCCAAATTTCCATGGAAAGTGTACTGAATATCTAGATGAATCCCTTTTTGAATTTGATATCATCCGTCGAAGATATGATTATATTTCTAGTGAACAAAAGTTGAAATTATTTCCTATCACTTCAAAAGGTAATGATTTACGATGGTTTATGATTCTAGGTGGTGAAACTGTCACCATATGGGATCAAATGAAACATGTGTTTCTTGCAAAGTACCAGGATTATTGTAGGACTAAAGATGAGAGAGGATTTTTTTTTAAATGATGTAGAAGGATAATGATAGCTTGGAATACTTTGTAGAAAGTCTCCTATATAATGTGTAGAGGTATGACCATATTGATGTTGGGAGAGATGTTCTTAAAATTTGATTATTATGAGGGATCAGGGAAGACTTCCTTGATATGCTCAATTTACTAGGAAAGGGGGACATCTCTCAAGAATATTTTTATCATATTGTCGATTTATGTCGAAGATATTCTAGAGGGTCTTCGAGAACCTACACAAGGGAACTAGATGCCTTTACACAAGCACAAAATTCATCTAGTGGAGGGGCTACTCGAGAAGAGATAGGTCATTAGAGGAAATTTCAACTCAAAATGGGCCTCCTAAAATGAATTAATAAAATAATAGTTAAAATAATAAAATAATATTTATTAATTTTGGAAGAAGAAAAGAAAAAAACTACTTTTTTATTTGTATTTTTGACATATCTCCCTATGTTTTTCCTCAAATTTCGATCGGAAGAGCTCGTTGGATGAGGAATTAAATTACGCATCCAACGAGTACCCACTCGGCATACTTTTGACAGACCCCGCTACCCCAAAAACAAGAAATACCTGAAATCCTTATCCAAGAAAATAGTTTCCTCACAATAAAGCTACCCATCCATAGTATTAGCAGACACATCTGTTAGGATATTTAGACACTTAGGAGTTAGTTAAGATCAACTTGCGTAATATATCCGTTAGGTAAAAGTGTGTTTCTTTAGTATGCATTAGTATGCATTTGTAAATATTCTAATCTGATGGTCACGATATGTTCTAGACATAGAGTGATCCGACGGTTCAACTTCTCTAAGATTATATCTACCATTGATCCATGGCTTAGCACCCGATTGGTCTATGATCTCTATTTAAAGAGCATAGAGGGTCCTTGGCTAGTTGATTGATTATGAGAAGCTCATGTAACTTTATTTCTTTTGCATAATAAATTGCTCCAAGTAGCTATTTGGCTGGGGCCATGGACTGTTTCCCTCTCGAGGGTTTTAACCACATGACAAACATTGGTGTGTTGATCTGTAATTCATTTGTGTAAAGTCGTTGCTCTGATACCATGTTCGGGTACATAGGGTACAACAAGTTCACTACTTTTTACACTGAACAAGGAATCCAACAATAGCACACTGTTCCATATACATCACAACAAAATGGTGTAGCTGAAAGGAAGAACCACACTTTAAAAGAAATGGCTAATTGTATGATCCAATCTAAGGGACTAAGTCTTCAATATTGGGCTGAGGCCATAAATTGTGCAAATTACATAGTTAATCACACACCCACTAAAGTTTTACAGGGTATAACACCAAAAGAATCATGGAGTAAAATTAAACCAGATGTAAGTAACTTTCGTGTGTTTGGTTGTGAAGCATGGGCTCACATTCCAGATGAAAAATGGAAAGCATTGCAGCCTAAAAGTGAAAAGTGCATATTTGTTGGATATTCTAAATATGTAAAAGGTTATAGACTTCTTTAGCCACATTCTCATGATATAATCATTAGAAGAGATGTTAAATTTGATGAAAATCTCTTGGCCTGCGAGCCTAACTTGGCGGGTGTGTCATCTTTGGCCTGCGAGCCTGATTCGAAGATTGTGCCTTCTTCTTATTCTTCTTCCATATTCCTTGATAGGTTTTCAACTCCAGTTTTTGATGATGACAGTGAGGATGAAAATCCAACTCCACCTGCTCATGTTCCTCCAATTGCACCAGCACCAATACTTCCTCGATGGGTCCGTTCAACATGTGAAGCAACTGGTGATCTTGTTGGTGATCCTAGAGATCAACATCGAACACGTTCTTAGTTTCAGCGAGCCTCTTCTCTTTTGGCTCAAGTTTCTGAGAATCATGATCCAAAAAATTTTGCAGAAGCTTCAGGAAATCCAAATTGGGATGCAGCTATGGATGAAGAATATCGTTCCTTAATGGCGAATGATACTTGGGATCTTGTTCCTCTTCCAAAAGGAAGAAAACTTGTCGGATGTAAATGGGTCTACAGAACTAAGTATGCATCAGATGGAATTGTTGAAAGACTTAAGGCAAGGTTAGTTGCCAAAGGTTTTTCACAAGTTGAAGGGATTGACTACAATGAAACCTTTGCCCCTGTAGAAAAAATGAACTCCATCTGCCTTGTTCTTTCCCTTGTAGCCTTACATAACTGGGAAGTCCATCAAATGGATGTCAAGTCTACCTTATTACATGGTGATTTACATGAGGAAATTTACATGGAACAACCTCCTGGATATGTTCAGAATAAATCTAGCCTTGTCTGTCTCCTTAAGAAATCCTTATATGGCCTTAAGCAAGCTCCTAGAGCTTGGTATGCCGAAATGGATATCTTTCTCCTTGACACTGGTTTTTCTAGATGCCATTCTGACCCCAATGTCTATACCAAGAAAGTAGGAAACCGGCTCATCATACTTGTTCTTTATGTTGATGATCTTATCCTTACTGGTAGTGACCCTAACCTTATAACCCATGTGAAATCCAGTCTTAAGCAAAATTTTGAAATGTCAGACTTAGGACATTTGCATTATTTTCTTGGTCTCCAAGTCTTGCAAACCAAACAAGGAATCTTTCTTTCCCATTCTAAGTATGCTTGTGGCCTTCTTCGTCGCTTCCACATTGAAGATTGTAAACCAGCCCCTTCTCCCTTCTAGTCTAGAATCAAACTTTCTGCCACTTATGCTTCCCTTGAAGTAGATGCCACCTTGTATCGTCAGCTTGTTGGTAGTCTTTTATGCTTGAATCATTCCCATCCTGACCTTTCCTTTGTCATTGGTCATGTTGCCCGTTATATGCAAAATCCTCATGAAAGTCACTGGAAAGCAGAAAAAATAATACTTCGATATATTCGAGGTACAATTTAGTTTGGGATTCATTACAGTACAGGGGGAAACCTTTGTTGGTTGGTTTCACTGATTCATATTGGGCTGGCGATCCTGATGATCGGAAGTCTACTGCAGGTTATGTTTTTAGTCTGGGATCTGGACCTATCACTTGGGCTTGTAAGAAACAACAAGCTCTTGTTCTTTCTTCAGCAGAAGTAGAATATCGAGCCGCGGTTAATGCTAGTCAGGAAGCTTTATGGCTTTGACAGATCCATTAAGATTTTGGATTCGAGCAGCAGCAGCCTACTCCACTTTGGTGTGACAATCAAAGTGCCATCAAGCTTGCCAAAGATCCAGTTGTACATCATCACAGCAAACACATTGAGCTACACATGCACTTCATCAAAAATCTTGTTCATGACCGTGTTATTGAAGTGCTCTACTGTCCTACAGATGATCAAGTTGCAGACATATTCACCAAGTCTCTTACAGAAGCGAAGTTTTCGAAACTTTGATCTATGTTAGGAGTTTAGGAATGTGTCCTTAAGGGGGGATAGGCTCTAATGCCTCCTTCCTTCTCCTAATAGTGTCACTTTTGTAAATCCTTCAATCCTATCCCAAGTTGTTCTTAAGGGGGGATGTTAGGATATTTAGACACTTAGGAGTTAGTTAAGATCAACTTGTGTAATATATCCGTTAGGTAAAAGTGTGTTTCTTTAGTATGCATTTGTAAATATTCTAATCCGATGGTCATGATATGTTCTAGACATAGAGTGATTTGACGGTTCAACTTCTCTTAGATCATACCTACCATTGATCTGTGGCTTAACACCCGATTGGTCTATGATCTCTATTTAAAGAGCATAGAGGGTCCTTGGCTAGTTGATCGATTATGAGAAGCTCATGTAACTATCTTTCTTTTGCATAATAAATTGCTCCAAGTATCTATTTTGCAGGGGTCATGGACTGTTTCCCTCTCGAGGGTTTTAACCACGTGACAAACATCGGTGTGTTGATCTGTGATTCATTTGTGTAAACTGGTTTCTCTTGGTATTTGATCCTTTGGGAGTACCCTGTGTACCCGAACAACATCATCAACAACCACAACTGCAACTCCCTAACAATGTTGCACCAAGAAATTTACCACTTTGCCCTCAACTACTTGCTCAACCTATCACTGACCCCAATGATAAGGAAGTGCAATAATTTGAAATATCAAACATGTCAGATTACTCTATTACTCCCATTCAATGCAATGAATTAATTTTATGATCAAGGAGGGTAGTAGAGCCCATTTTCATCAAGGATGTTCCATCCCCTGTGACTGAAGAAGGAATGAACAAATAATTTCAGAACCCAGACAGTACAATAATCCCCATTATTGAGGATGTTGAAGCACTTGCTGAAAAACTGGCTGAAACACTTATCAAAACCACTCATGTACGTATTATGAGAAATACACCGTATCCTCAGAGATTGGACTTACAAAATCCATAGATCAACCTTGCTTTAATCTTCTAGGTGAACTTTAAAATACGTACTTTAAGATTCCTTTGTTGCAAGCCCTTCACGATATATGCGTGAATAAGCCAGGTAGGAATCCCAAAGATCATGTCACGATTCATGTGGTGGGGAAATTATTTTAGTTAATGATGGGAGAATATCCTTTGGCCAAATATGATGATCATGGAAATCCCACTGTTACAGTATATATTGGGTATACTGAGATTCCTAATGTCTTGATATACTTAGGGTTAGAAATAAATGTGATGACTATCAAAACAATGAAGAAATTGGGACTCACCAACCTCATACCAACCCTCATGATATTAGAGTTGGATGATAGATCCACCATTATACCTGAGGGAAGTTTGGATGACTTGGTAGTCTCTGTTGATTCATGGAAATACCCTACATATTTTCTTGTCCTCCGGCCTAAATAATAGTTGGGGGGACATCCCTTAATTCTGGGAAGACCATGGTTGAAAATAACATATGCATATATTATCTATAGATCATGATTTATGACAATTCTGATGGAACTGATACTAAAATTTTGAATTTATACCCTCCAACTAGACCTAGTATAGATATTGGTACTCCATTATGGTTAGACTTGGAGGAAGAAGAAAATGCTCAACCGTTCATGTCCATAGGAAGGGAGTTGACCTTTAAAAATGAAACTGAGGATGACACTATCTCCAGTTCCATTTGTGAACCAATGTATGTTAATAAAAATGCATCTAAAATCTTGGATAGCACCTTGAGCGAAATTGAGCAAGAATAACTTGCCGAAGAATCCCTAGCTAGGAGTGATGAAACTGTTCCTATACTTGAAAATTTAAAACGCATCCCTATATAGATTGAACCTAGAAATACCCTCAATATTAATCACATCCTTGTACCCAATGAACGAGAGTGTTTGATGACATTGCTGAAAAAGAATAAGGGGGCCTTTGCATGGGCATACACAGACATGAGAGCTACACCCTTAGAGCTCTGTACTCACCACATCTATATAAAAAATTATTCTAGGCCAATTTTTCAACCTCAATGCAGACTGAACCTAAACTTAAGAGATATTGTGAAAGAAGAGATCCAAAAACTCTTGGAGGAAGGATTCATCTATCCTATTTCGGACAGGGAGTGGGTTTCCCCACTGGTGATCATACCTAATAAAAATGGGAAGTGGCGAGTTTGTGTAGATTATAGAGAATTGAACAAGGCTACACAAAAAGACCATTTCCCTCTACCATTTATCTATTAGGTTTTGGATACCTTGTCTGGGAAAATATTATTTTCCTTTCTAGATGGATTTAGTGGATATAATCATATCCATATCGCCCCTAAAGATCAATATAAAACCACTTTCACTTGTCCTTGGGGAACCTTTGCATATAAGGTGATTCCTTTTGGGTTTTGTAATGCACCAACTACATTTCAATGTGCTTTAATAGGAATATGTTCTGAATTGGTCAATGATTGCATGGAAATATTTATGGATGATTTTACTCCGTATGGTAGTAGTTTTGACGAATCCTTAAGAAATTTGGAAAACGTTTTAGAACATTGTGAACAGACCCACCTACCCCTAAGTACTGAAAAGTGTCACATGATGATGAGTGAGGGTATAGTTCTTGGGAATTTTACCTCTGTTGTAGGAATCCAAGTAGACCCAGACAAAAGTAAGGTAATTCAGAATATTCCTATTCCTGGAACGCAGAAAGAAGTACTTAGCTTTCTTGGGAATGCTGGTTACTATAGACATTTTATTGATTTTTTTTCTAAATTAACATCTCCTTTATTTACGATGTTAATGAAAGATGGACAAATTAATTGGAAAGATGCATACCAAACAACATTCGCAGAACTCAATAGAAGCTTGTCCACACCACCTATTTTGTTAGGGCCTAATTGGGCCTTGCCTTTCTATATTTCTTCTAATGCTCCAAATAATTCCATTGGGGATGTGCTGGGATAACATGAAGGCCATATTCCATATTCTATCTATTACATCAGTAAGAATTTGGCCCCTGCTAAACTTAATTACATAGTGACTAAGAAATAATTCCTTGTTGTCATTTATGACATCAATAAGTTCTGACACTATATCATGGGTATTCTACTTTTATCCACACTGATCACTCAACTATTAGATATTTGATGCATAACCCTATTACTAATGATTGAGTGACTAGATGGTTGTTGCTATTGCAAGAATTTGATATCACTATCGTTGATAGACCGTGAAAAGAAAATGTTGTTGCTGATTTTATTTCTCGGGTAAAAACAATGATAATAATTCTCCAGTCAAGGATTATTTTCGTGATGAACATATATTTGCAGTTTCAACTCACCCACCCTGGTATGCAGATATCACTAATTATATGGCTGCATGTAAGCTTTTGATGCACTTATCAAAAAGAGAAAGGATAAGAATCATACAATAGAGTGCTAGATATCGTTGGATAAAAGGACATCTCTTTTACACAGGGCCAGATTTGGAAATTAGAAGATATGTAAGAGAAGATGGGATTTACAATATTCTAAAGCATGCCATGATGAGCCTTATGGGGGGAATTTTTGTTATAAAAGGACTGGCCATAAGGCACTGAGGATGGGATATTTCTGTCCAACCATGTTGTAGGATGCAAAGAAATATGCTCAAGCCTATGACAACTTCCAAAGAATGGGACACCCAAAGAAGTTGAACGAAATGTCTCTTCAGCCATAGTTAGTGGTTGAACCTTTTGACATACGGGCTCTGCATTTTGTAGGGCCTATCAATCCTCCTTCAAAACATAAATCTTACATCCTGGTTTGCATAGACTATATGGCTAAGTGGGTGGAGGTTGTGGCTCTGGTAAAAGCCAATCATCAAGCTTTGATGGATTTCTTATATGAGGATATCTTCACCCCCTTTGGAGTACCCAAAGAAATAGTAATAGATGGGGGACCATATTTTTTGTCCCACAAGACTGAATCCCTATTGCCGAAGTATCATATTCAACATCGGATAACATCACCATATCATCCACAAGCCAATGGCCAAGTGGAAAGTACTAATAAGGTAATTGAGGCTATCCTCACAAAGACAGTGAAGAGTCACCACAAGGATTGGGATGAAATACTTCCAAAATAATTATGGGCATATCATACTACATGGCACAACACTACATTTTTTTCTCCATATGAACTGGTATACGAGAAGAATGTTTTCTTTACTATTGAATTTGAGATCAAAACTTTGAAGACATCTATAGAAGAAAACCTGGACTTAACAGAGGCTCAAAGGAACCGGTTGAATTAGTTAAATGAATTAGATGAGAAGCACACAACTATTGTAAATCGGACAACATTAATTCAACGGTATTGCTCCAAATGGACTAACAGGTTTATAAAAAAGAAAATATTTTGTGAAGTAGAGTGGGATTTATTATATGATTCATGCTTCAAGAAGGATTTTAAGGGAAAAATGCATACAAAATAGATGGGACCTTACAGAATAGACAAGGTATTCGATAATGGAACTGTTCACTTTACCACCATTGATGAAAATCAGACACCTTTATTTTCTAATCGTCATCGGATATGACTTTATCATAAGACTATTTCAATGGATGCGTTCATTTCCTGTTTTGTAGCCGATCCAAATTTCCAATTGATATAGGAACATGGGTTTCCCCCCATTTATGAGAGTCCCTAAAATCTACTGCAATTCCACACATAAATTTGCCAATATAGATAAATTGTTGATTTTGTTTATTTTTTAAGATTTGTTTGGTTTGTTTTTTTATTGAGAATTGTGTACATGAATACGCACAAAGGTTCAGTTAGAGAGAATAAGTCGCACTGGGCCAAGCGATTGTGGTAATTCTGGATGACCCTTCTCAAATTGGATGACTCCTTGTAATGAAAAGTGAACACAATTGCAAACCTCTGTAAAAAATCCATCACTATCCCCGTATTTTCTACAAGCTCCAATTCCTTTGAAGCCACAAAGTATATTTCTCCAAGAAGATCCACTTTTGATGTAATTCCCCTTAGAGTAGGTCGTACTAGACCATAACCCATTAAAACCACAAGAATGAAACGTTTAGACACAATCTTTTTAATAGCAATAAAATTGATTACTGAGATAGTGATACCGATTGGTCTATGCCCAATTGCATTAAAACTGGCATATTCAAAATACGAAAAGGTCATGTTTAAAGCATTCCAAGGGATATGACTACTATTATGTAGTTTTGAAGCTGCAGCATATCATTCCCAGAACACACATTTTTGGAGAAACTAGATAAGTCTAACAATAAGGAAAACTAAAAACAAGAACCCATAGCATTTCAATAAATGTGCTAATCGACCTGGAAAACAAACTGTTGGATTTTTTGACACAGTTCTACAATTGATAACATTTCCTTTTAGTTGTGGATCAAAGAACATAAAATAAATATTGTACATGCCAGACTTTGTGATATAGATGGTGTCTGGATATGTATTTTCTTTCACATTACTCTCTTAGAATACAAAAGGAATGGAGTGAGGCTAGCTTGGATCATCATATGATCAGTATAAAATGATATCCCCTTGTCTACAACCTTCTAACTTAGCAAGGTTCAGAATACATCATAGTGTAGTGGCCACAACAAATGGATTTCCACAAATCTTATCCCTATCCTTTGTATAAAAATTAAATGCTTCAATAAGTCCAGTACTATGCTCCATTTAATCATGCTTAGAAGAATATTCCCAAGTCCTATGCAAATTGAATGAATTGAACCTAACAAATTGACTTATCAAAATCATGAAACCACCATTGTAAGTTGTATTGTGATATTCCTACATATAACTCCATTGCATAAATATCCAAAGAAATCAATATGTGCAAGAAATAAGAAACTTGTGGAACCCTGTAACTTGAGGAATATTGGAAGCAAATAGACTTTGAAACTGACCACATAAAAACCACATGCCCAAGAATCAAATATAAAAGGAGCTCTGAAATGGGAAATAAAGAAGTGAAAAGTTTCATAAGCTTGAGTTTTCCAAAATAATATAGGTTCAAATTCCTCCTATACACGACAATGGATATCTACCTAAAGCATGGGAAGAATTCTCTATGCCACTGCAATGAATCCATAGGGAATTGATTCTTGAGAAGTGGTGAGCAACTTCATTTCACAAATTATATAGAAATAACATTTTTTTTTAATTGAGAAGATAGGAAATTGAGCTAGGTGAGTCAATGGAAAGAAACATTGTAGGAAATTGTAAAAGAACTTTAGATTTGATTTAGATTAAACTGTTTAATAATTTAATAATTAAATCTATCTAATAATTTGTTGCCTCCCACCTGTGATGCAACAAATATTTCACTTTTCAATAGACAATCCAACCAGGAATCTGCAATTGTCTGTAGCTACCCCTAATTTTTGTTTTGGAAGAGATGTGATACACGCTTACCTTACAAAAATATGTTTGAAAGCTTGAAAAGTGAAACTAGAGAATAACCATCTGGTGGAACTCTTAGAGAAATGGGGTTTAGTTCCCTTTACTAAAGTTGAAATCCCCCACCTTAGAAACACCAAAATGGGTACTCAAGAGATCCAAATAGAGTAGACAAAGGGATCAAGACACAAAGAAGGAATTCTATGATCAGATGTTTCCCATGTGATGATAAATGGGGAGGTGCAATAAGCAAGGAATCAATAGCAATAAGGCCTAAAGTACTAAATGTTGATAGTTGTCCCACCTCACCTCCATAGGGAGGAAATCTCGAAGAACAACCAGAATGGGATGTGAATGTGAGAAGAGATGTGATGGAATGGTGGTACATTGAAATGACCAATGTGGAAAATCCAGTTCCCCCAAGATGATTAATTCTCATTCGCAGAATAGTCAATGATCCTCAAGATACTTACGTTTGATTTATTGGCCTGCACTTTTAAGCTTTGGACTTTGGTCCTAAATTCAATAGGGCGTCCCACTTATAGCTCGAAGAAGCACACTAACCTCTTCAATATGCATGTAGATATGAATGTATAGGGAAATCATTTTATTCGACATAATTGACCCATATTTTCTAGTTCAAACCTGTGAACAAGGAAGACATCAGTGTGACTAGAGATTATTTCATGTTGTTACATAACTCTTAGTAGTGCCAAGTTTTCCATGATATGTCAACCTTGTTGACTGGTGGTTTTGAATTTTGGGCATAAGGATTTCCTCTCTTGTTTTGCATATTTTTTTCTCCAAGATAAAAGAGCAAGTATATCTTGCAAAATTGAGGTATACACAAGCATAATTTTGTGAGAAAGAATTTATGAAGTATTTTAAAGGATAATTTTTGTTTCATGTGAACAAGTATTCCCGTTAAGTCTATCAAGAACTATCCTCAAGTGAAAGGAGTTGTGCAAGGTGACATTCACACCTACCATAAATGAGCATTTAATCCATTCAAAGTTTTGAGTGATAATAGAGAGGATGATTTAGAGATAACCCCTAGTCATAAGGATTCATGGTTCTTGGGAGTGAAATCACAAACAACTAAACCATAATAAAAAAAATAAGTGGATGATCGAAACCAAACAAGCCACAATGAGAATGTGAATGCTTAATAAGAATGCAATCACATTTAACCCCTTACTTTTAGTAGCTCAAAATTAATTAAAAAAAACTTGAGTTGTTGGTTGAATACGTTTAAAGTTTTTTCAATGTCTTGTTTTTCCAACTAGTAGTTGTGAATGTTAAAATATGTGCCTACAGAGTATATGATATTCTTAATTTGATAAAATTGCATAATATATTTTCTTGTTAGTGGATAATGCAACAAAATTCGGAATTAGTTAGATCAAGCTCCATTAATTGTGATAGTAAGAAAAATAATGAAACCAGGAACACCCATTTATGGCTCTACTCCCATTTCCATTTCCATTCCCATATTCACAACACATTATTACATTACAAGCCAATTTACATGCACAACATACAAAGGGTTCATGTGCATTTATCATTCCCTTTACGTTTCCTATTTTATGTTCCTAGTAGCATAGCCCATTGAGGCCCATGACTAGATCTTGGCACTAGATTATCAAAATCAATGTCTAATTGGGAACCATTTAATGAAACAAATTCCATCAAACAACAACTTGTAGGATAGAGAGACCATAAAGTGAAGATTATGATCAAAATAAGTAGATTGCTTAATCAAGTAAAGTTCTTCCTATATGATTCATCACGATGTTTTTGTAAGTCTCGAGTTCTCTAACCAAATAAGAATGAGAAAAACATCACATAACACCCGATCTTTGTAATCTATTATTTGAAAGCTAAAATAATTTGTTATGAGACAATGGCACAAAGACCTTTACATAACCATAAAATCTATATGCACTTTTGTTTTCTTGAGTGGGTTGCAGAACTTTATATATAGAACCTAAAAAGAATAAGCCAAATGGCCAAACGCAAAATACAAGGGGGAAATAAATTAGCACGTCCATGGAGCCTGAAATAAAATATATTGAGGCCTATCTATTCATACACCTCCAACAACACTAGATTAAACCACAATCCACGCCAGGAAAAGTTTTGAGTATTTTATGAGAACTACATTATCCTACCTTACCATATTTGATAGACCCAACAAACCCAAAGGATGAGGATGAATATTTTTATCCAATATATGGAGGGCATGACTCACACTTGCCTAATGTTGCCTCCATATCAATTGTACTTCCTTGTATAGAAGTAATTATATGGAATCAGTAATCTCTGCCTCTCCCTAGGAACCTATCCCCCTCATTTTCTTTGGGGATTTTGTACCTTAGTCGATCTGTTTGCTTAGGACTTCTTGCTGGATGTTTTACATGTCATCTTATAGTAATATTTGGGATAACAAAATGACATTACATATATGAAAGTAGATCTATCTATATGTATATGCTTGGGTCAAAAGTAGATCTACCTATCTGCTTGGGTAACTAGCAAGCTCCTAGGGTAACTAGCTTGTTCCCTCCTTACATGACTAGCTCTTAGTTAACTAGATCCTTGAATGAATGGTTTAGACATTAAATATGTGAATATCTAAGAAGAAATTGAGGGAGGTGGGGCATGAAAGGCATTGCCCATAGAACTACACAAGCTTCACTTTCACAACACCTCTTGAATGAGACATTCTCTTCAGAAGGAACTACTTACATAGGTAGGTTTCTTGCATAGGCATAAAACTTACATAGGAAGGAAACACGAACATGAAACACCATACTTACTTTGAGAGACTGTTCTTTCAAAATAATGAAGGATGGCCAAATATAATTCTGGGCATAGATGGACAAACTATGGAGGATTCAGCTTATCAGGCCTAAACCTATTTTTTTATCACACAACATGAACAATCTCACTTCTTTAGACTTAATGTTTGATTTGTATAAATATCACGAGCTTGAATACTCTAATCATGCATTTAATCATTAACCACATATTTGATCCAAGATAACCTCTCAAATTGTTAATCATAGTTTTTATCAAATTGTTATTTTAATGTACTACATTTGGATGAAAATCCAAACCCTTGAGACTTTGACCAACCAAATTAATCCTTACCAATTGTTTTTTAAAGAAAAATCAAAACTATGTGTACCTAGACCACTTTCCCTACTCTGCTAGTTTATAGGATTGAGGCTTTAGTGCATTGCAAGGTCCCACTGTCACCTATTACTCAAGAAAATAATAGAATATAAAAGAACCTCCGAGTCCAGCACTATGATAAGAGCAATTTTAAAAGGGTTGTATTTGAACTAATCCCTAATTTTTGACAAATAGAGACATAATTGAACAATAACTAGAACTCTAGAGGCATATTTGACGAGGAATTGAAATCCCACATGTTGATAGAGGGTGTAGAGAAATGAAACTATTTCATCTGAAAAGCTCCTAGCAATTTTGGTAGATTTGCCAAATCCAACATAAGTCATTGCTGCATAGAATTGATTTAGATATAAAATGTTTGATGTTTCCATTGTCATTTCTGGATTCGAAACATATAGTAATAAATTTTTTTATCAGAGTGATTTGACTATAAGCCTTAATCGGTTGGATATATCATTGATATTTTCTTCTGTTAATTGGGCCTCTATTTACTTTCCCTTTCCCAAAAGGTTTAACACATACTGATCGAGTAAAACTGAGCATTATTTTGGTTGTGTTGCATCGATTTTAGTTATAGTATGCAAGGTGTTGGGGAAGGAAATGATGGACTGTGTAAAGCTCGCAGACTGGGTTGTTCTAAGAACTCTTCATTTCTACCATAATTTATCTCTAACTTCCCTGCCAATACCCTAGGGAAAATGGTGATGAACCTACACTCGGAAAATATTGATGATGCAGGGGAACAACCATAGGCCGCTACCCATCAACATTTGTCGGAATAACAGGGGATCTATCACAAAATTGAAAATGTGAATGGGAGAAACCAGGGCAGATCATTTCCCCTGTATTTCTTCCAACTCTGAAGGATGACATTTCTAAATGTTATTACTATTGTATTCAATGGGGTTTTCAACATTTAGAGTATGATTTTCATGAGGTTTTCCTTTTCGGTAATAGATACCATTTTTGAATATGGAAAAATACAAAAGTTGTAAATAAGTAAATATGTGAATAAAATTCTTGAAACCTGGAATTCAAGCATTCACCATTGTTTAATGGGTTCTATCCTTCAATGCTCCTGGTCGAGGATTGAACTCAACATATCTTGGGTTTTTCCTTTCTTTTTTAATTTGGCTTATGAATGTATCTTTTAAATAATAACAATTAAATACCTATAGTATTTTGGAATAACTTTTAGTTTCAAAGAATATCATTGTTTTCTATTTTACAATGATTATGAGGGTTTGAGTGCAAGTGCATATAAACCTTAATATATTGAGTTTTATGTCAATGATTATATTCTCTGAGGTAGTGTTTTTCTTACTAACATAATGGTTGATTGATTGTGAGGTAAATACAGTTATGTATGCATCATTTTCCTCCATACTTTGTGTGGAATATATGAATAATAACAATATACTACTATCTTACCACATTTCATAACTTCTTCTACAAATACACCTATCTTATGACATCTTCAAAAATATTCTACAAAATAAAATCTTCTTCCATTTTAGCTTACATTAGTTGTGAATATTGATTTACAGTAGCATATAAGCCACACTATACCATGATCCTTTCTTATTTTAATTTCCCTCCTTCCTCTATGTGACATATGTGCATGTATAGGTGTGTGAATAATGGTGGAAATAATAGCAATTGGATGCATATATCTTATGGAATTTTGGTAAATTTTACGACTATAAAAGATCATCCCTTCCTATTCCACATTGATTAAGGATTGATCCATGGTAGCATGTTAGAAACAATATACATGAGCCTTATGCTAACGATTGTGTCCACAATGATAGTTGGTATGTCATTCCCTCCTTTGAGTAAAATGTGTGTCTGGACATTAACATGAATAATAAAAGTTTAATATGCATATATTGTGATATCTTGAAATACTTTTTGCAAATATAAAATATCCTAACACCCCTTTCTTTTCTTTTATATGTTGTCATGTCTCATAGATCTTCTTTAGTTTGTAGTTGTGATGTATATGATGTTTATAATACTTACAAGTGTTACTACTAGGATTACTAGGATTTGTTTCATATTAATACTCTTATTATCCTTCACTCATTATACACATGATATCTTTTGGTAGAATAGTAAAAGGAATTAAAGTTTTGGTTTTGAGGCATTTGTACAAAGTGGCTTAGATTCTGTGGAATCTCAACATCAAGTGGTATTGTATCAACACCTTTATGTATATGTAGGCTTCATTTTACTCCTTTTATTTGAGGCCTTTTCCACACAATGTTGAGTTATGGTGGAATCTCTCATTTACCTTGAGGTGTTTTCCTATCCACAACATGTCATCATGATCACTTATATAGTTTGATGAGTGATTTAGTGCATGAGATGTAAAGGGATTATAGGCTCATGTTCAACAAAGAGGCCTTCCAAAATGATGTCATAAAGTGAGAAGAGAGTAGTGGCAAGGATTTCGGGTGGATTTAGGGTGAAGGAGAGTGTATGTATAACCATGAAGCTAGTGCGAGCAAAATATGCGCCATTGAAATTCAATGTTGTTTTTAGTTGACTCAGTAAATAGAGGGAACCTATTGTAGTATTTTGAAAGGTCAAGAAGGAAATTGAAGAATTGAAAAACTACTTGATGGTCCAAAATAAAAATAAAAATAACTAATCGCTACTTTCTTGAAAGTACTTACATTCTAGTAAATCAATGGCCTTAATTGTATGTAGATTTGATGTGTTGTAATATGATATCTAAATTTTAACACCTATAAAATATTGCATCAAATCATATTTTATATGTAATTTGGTGGTTTATTAAATGGGTTTCAATCTATGAGGACTAAGTCATAATGTAAAATGGGAAAATATTTGGAATTATTATTGGCTTAAAGCCCAAGCAAAAGGATTGACTAGTGAATAATTAAAAGTTAAAGTTGTGGGCTTGGTTGTATTGCTATATAAAATAATATAATAACCACAAGATAGGTTTCTTGAGGAGCAACAAGGGAGATATGAGTCAACGTACGGGGAAGATGAAAGGGGGTACATGGAAATAATAACCCATTATAATAATGTTGGCACAAGTAATTTGAGTAAGTATATCCTTTTTCCCATGTTGTATTAAAGATATCTCTTTCCAACCATTTAGATGAGGTGTTCTTTTACAACTGATAGTACTTCCTTGAATACAAATACATCTCATGATTTGGGAAATATACAACAAGGAAGTTTCCCTTAGGGAATCTTCTTGTCCATTTTCCATTGTTAATGTTGGTGCTAAAATATGTAAATTTGAATGGCGTGCTTAAAATAAATACTGTAAAAGGGCCACCAACAAGTTTCAAAATTATTTTATAGAAATTTCTTTTTCATTTAAAATATTGGGACCAATCTCCTTAACATTATTTGATGCAGACCCCTTATCTCCTTCACCTCCGAACACTTCTATCCAGAAATTTTCTTTCCATTTCATTTTACTCATTTAACACACTTCACTTACCTTTGTCCTAACTTACCTCTATCCTATATCCATTTGTCTTCCTTCACTCACTATTAAATTTAATTAAATATCGTGGAGAAATAAAAAAACATACAATAAACATGAATATAAATAATTTCCAAAATCTACCTTGGAGACCTTTTATCGAGAAAACCAACAACCAATAGATATTTATAACTATCGTTGGTTAATCCAACAAACATTTAAAACATGAGCATTTTATAATGAAGTTCTTCAAGCATTGTAGAGAATCAATGATGAATTCTTTTGTGAGTCAAACTCATTAAAACTATTATAAACCTAGAATCATTCTTTCCCATAAACTAGTTTCCAGTGATTGCAATTAAAATTTATACATGAAATGTGCTTCAAATGTAATCATGCGAACATAAAAAGTCCTTTCTTTGGATTAATAAAGATTGAAGTTTTACAAGGATCACAATGAGTCTAAGCCCCATTTGTCCCATGTTAAGCCTAAATAATATACATAAGTTTGTATTTTTAATCTACATTTTGTGTCACATGTCTTGTTGATTTGAAATACAATATCCTTTATATTTCGAGGGAACAAATACAAGCTCGGATCAAGGAGAGGGAGCAAGAGTAGTCCTTCGAAAAAACTATTCAGGACCAAATACGTTTCGACATTAGGGCTCTGGGGAGTGGGACCCATCCCAAAGCTAGAGTGGGAAGATGGAGTAGATATCTGGCTTCAATTTAGTTAAATCTATCTTAGATTATAAATCATTTTGGGAAGTTGGGTACCACCCTAGTGCCTAATGGTTAAAACACACGTCATTCTAAGCCAAGCATAGGTTTAAAGATAAAAATCATGGAATCCTTCCATTCTTTTAATTGTATCAAGATGAAAAATAAAAAATGAAAAAGAACTTATGAGGGAACTGTGAAATCTTCCCAAGTATCAACCATCTTCTATGTCTCATGTCTGGACCAATCTATCTGTCATGCCTAAGGGCTTATTTTTGCATATGTCGTGTTAGATTTGAGTTTTCTACGATATATGGAATGTGACTAGGGCTGCATGTAATGTATATAAATAACTAATATTATAGGATTTACTTGGTCAGGTTACTTGAGTAAGAAATAGGACATAATAATTCAACTGCTACTTTGTCAATTTAAAACATTAATTTAACTCTGTAAAAAAATGTGGTTAAAACAAGCTATTGTTTCATCATATGAAAATTGAAAATTTGTCAAGATTAGTTCATCGGTTTGATAGAGATGTGAAATCATGGATTAGTGCATGCATATATGCAAACACCCATATCAATCAACAAACAAAAAAATTGAAGACTAACCACCATCAATATGAATTTATCAGATCACCCACCTCAACCATTTCCATTCAAACACATGTTAATTATATTCACAACTTGCATTCTAGATTCAATTTAGCAAGAAATTCATGGGGTTAAATGGGGGTTACAAGAGGAGCTTGAAGAGAGGATTCCTATTGAATACTTCAAGGATTTCAAAGATCAATTTCAAGACCTCTCTAATACGCTTGGGAGGTTGTCCATGTATGACAAAATGATAGCAATTTTCTAAGTAATGAATGGGATGATGTCCCGTGTCCTAATAGAAGGATATGTTAAGATTCATGGGGATGAAGAGTCCGTTAGGGCCAAGAAAGAAAAAAATGTTGGTTGTCATCTTATGCATCACAAAATTGATGTAATTGCAAGCAAATTGGGTATTTGGTTCGCTCCCTATCCATCTATAGGGATCGATGCAGTTACACCTCAACCTCTATCCCTGTTGGTGGGTCCATCCATGAATCCCCAGGGTCCATGATTTTTTGTCTTAGTGGGCCTTTTTTTGTAAGTATTATAGGAGTTGGTATGGTCTTCACGTTCATTTTATAGCTTAATTAGTATGTCCATGTAGGTAATGTTCTCACCTTATATATGTTATTGAAGTGGGACTGTAGTAGATGTTGAACACCTCTATTCTTTGACATGTTTTGGGGATATTTCCTCAGCATTAGAGTTCAACATCCTAATTAATGGAATCCAAAGGTATTCTTCCATTAGATTTAACTTCATCACTAGCAACTTTGAGCCTAGACTTCATTTCCACTTTTAGCATAACAAAGCTACCAGACAATTTCATATTAATGAAGAATCATCATTATCTTCATGTTTATGTTCTTTGACTAAAGGAGAAGTCTCATGGGAAGGGAAGCATGGCAATATGGATGGAGTAATAAGCACACATGTAGTATTATTTTTAGTTATGTTGGATTAATTTGAGGCATTTTATTTAAGATTAAATATTATTCCAGTTTTGAATTCCAATCTACCATTAACATAAAATAACATGGATTTCACCTTGTCATATGAATAGTCACTCTGGATATTCATACTTCCTTGGAAATATTTGGTGCAAGAACTATCATTTACTTCATTTTGAACTGCATGCAAAGCCTTCTAAAGATTATATGGACAATGGATGGGTCCATAATCTAGACTATGAGAATATCCCCTTTCATTAACATAAAATACAATTAGCATTGCCATTAAGTATGGGAAAACCCCATTAATGTTAAACATGTGCAAGTGGAGGATAATGGACATATGAACTATGATGTTTGTGTAGTAGTTTAGAGGAAAGGGAAGGTGCTTCCACTAAGAAACAAAAACCAAGGTCCCTTACTTCATTAAACTCACTCATGAGGTGAATAACCATGAGAATATGGAGAAGCAGGGATATAAACCCAGTCTCAAGGAATAGATAAAGAAGACAATCAAGATCATAATGAAACTAAAGAGAACTTAATAATGAAGGATACAATACACACTAATGAAACAAAAAATCAAAATCATACCCGAGGAGGGGAGGAAGAAGAAAAAAAACTATGAGACAATATAAGAGGCTATATACATGAAACTAAATGAATTTAGGATAGAAACCACAAAGAAATGGAATCAACAGATGATAAGGGATGATATTGTGGCAATGGTAAAATAGTAATATTGCAAATGACCTTGATAATAGAAAAGGAAAAGAGAGCATACAAAAGATATATAAATTATAATTGAATGCAAGAAGAGGAGGAGGATGTGGAAGAAGTGGACATGGAGTTATTACCCTCGCATTATAAAAAACATTTATAATTTCCCTTTCAAGTTAGTAACTGGTGAATATACACTAGCACATGATAAATGGAAATGGGAGGATATAAATGTTGAAGGATTGTCAAGTTCCCATAAGAAATCATGAATAGACACAAATCGCACAAAGCTGACAAAGCCTGAGTTGGGACAAGGGGAGAAAATTGTCAATGATAACTTGAAGGAGAAAAGGGAGAAATTAATTAACCTAAGACAAACATCCTCACTTAAGGAGAAATTTCTTCAAATGCCTAGGCCTTATAAATGAAAATTCTCTTATGGAATATAGGGGGAAATAATGCACCTAAAAAATAAAGCATTTTGAAAACAAAATAAGAGTAGAAAAACTAGACTTAGTGTTTATTCAAGAGATAAAATGAAAAATGCATAACATGTATAAATTCACCAAAATAATATGGGGAGGCTGTGATTTCTCAATTGGAGGATTGCGGGGATTTTCAAGAGTTATGGCAATGATGTAAGATCCCATAAACATGGATCTATAAAACCAACTTACCACCTAATGTGAATGACTAGTGATTTATACTTTAGACTCAATGGTAAAGGGAAATATAACTAATGTATATGGGTTCACATAACTAGTGCACACAATGAAATAGAAAAGACACCACAAAAGTATCATTAAAAAACAAAACGATGGTCCAAAAAACAAAATACAGTACATAATTTGAAAGAAACATTTATCAACAAAGTTCATTTACCCATTCTAAATGGAATACCACTACATAAACCTTTAGATTTGATGCAAAGGAAATCATCTTTCAACTGAATGAATGGGAAATGACGATGTAACAAGCATTTGAAATTCCATGGAATTCTTGGTTTTTCTCCACAATGCACAAATATTGTTGAAATGAACAATAATATTAGTTATTCAAAGGCTAATAACAAGGAATCCAAGCTCTGAGTCCATAACCAAAAAAAGGGTTCTATAAATCTATTCAAATGATCAATATCTCTACTAGGGCTGTCCATACAAAACAATAGAAAATGTTTTCATGCAATTAAAAAATCCTCCATAGTTTCTATAGGCTACTCAAAATTGTTGGTGGCACCTTCCAAGAGGGTGTCTACCCCTAATGGCTTCATGGATCTGTTTATAGGCTGATATGATTCTGACAAGACACCCCATACCTACACTCATGGTTTTTATGTTCTGCGTGATCATAGCTCTTGATATGTGGTCATGGATCCTTCCAAATCCCCTCAGTATGTTTCTTAAACCATGACCCTCTTCCATGAATATGTCATGACCTTACTCCACCCTTGTGTGGCCTCTTCCAAGCCCCTGCGTCCTTCCTCAAGCTAATGGATTTCCCTTAAGGGTTCCATGGCCTCCACCAAGACTCACACATTGCTTAAGGCCCACATCAATATTTAATGGCCGCGACCTCTCTCCATGGATTACAGCCCTTCCCAAGAGTAATGGAGCTCCCCCCTCAAAGGTATTAACCTTCACTTAGTTTACGGACCACTCAAGTCTTCGCAACTTCTCCACAAATGTAACAACCCCTTGCTAAGACAATTACCCACAGGAAAAGGGGAAACCCCTTTTTCAATGTCGTCACTACCCAACTATGCTCATGACTTTCATAAAGGGTGAATTGGCCACAAGTGGATTTGGTTCCCTCGACAATTAGCTCAAGCAAGTTGATGTTTCACAAATTTGAAGGTAAAATCACCTAATAACCTCGTAAAATCACCAAGTAAATTTAAAAGTAAAATGACCGAATAACTTCATGGAATCACCAAAAACAATTGAAGGTAAAATCACTAAATAAATTTGAAGACTTCCATTTTAATCATAAATATAAAAACCACATTTTGACCCCAAAATTTCTCAATAGAAATAAATTAAAACAAAAAATTATCCATGGAATGTTCAGTGAATAGAAGAATTCAATACCCAACAAATATGGAATAATTTTTCAAGACAATGGGCTAGAAAAAAAATAAATCTAATGACTATTACTATAGAACTAAATCTGGTTGACAATTCTAGATTCAATGTTTAAAAACTTGGACTCGGACTCAGACTCAAAATTGCTCGAGGGTGAACTCGTACTTGGGATCAAAATCGATAATGAATCAATAATGGCTTGGTCAATTTGAATTTAATGACTTGGTTTGACATAATAAATGGGCATTACACCTTCCAATTTAGGTATTGTTTTGAGGGAAGCACAAATATTTCCTATTCCAATCAATTGTGATAGAGTGACACACAGATTTGTGTTTGAGATATTCAACAATAGATTTGGAAGGCAATCACTTGCAGCAGTAAAAGTGGTATATTTTTTAGACTTGGGAAGCTATTTTTGCTATTGTTTAGGGGTCCTAAAATGCCCATCTCATCATGGTTACCATGTAGTAATAAATTTCCAGCAAATACTTTTGTAGATTGTGTACTCCAACATGAAATGTAAAGTTTGTAGGAAGAGTTTTATATTAAAGGGACGCCTAGCATGTCTCTATCTTTGGATACATTAGTTTATTCCTTGTATTATGTAACACTTGCCATTTTGGGAGCATTCATTATGGATCTTATTATATCGTTCCACACTGGAGGTTTTTCCTTGCTACTTTGGGATGGACATCCCTTTTTTGAAGGCCTTATTACAAATAGGGTTTTCAAATCGATTGAATGTGCTAATAACCCTATCCTAGATGAAAACAATATTTCTGGATAACATGGAGGGCCTAAATTTGCATGATTATTTAGTAGTATTTAATAAGAGATTCTTTAAGCTTCAGATGACAATATGATCTCTTCATTCACATTCTCAAAACTATGTGGGACTTAGGCATACTTAACAAATATATTTTTCTTTGTTTATATAAAATTGGTTGAAATTATGTATGTATATATGCCACTTTTTTGTTTTGCAATTCCTATGTTGCATATGAAATTATGGTTTTTAGTTGAGTTTCTTTTTTTATTTTATCGAGGAAGAAAGTTAAACTATGTATGTATTTCCTGCTTTGGTGTATGGCTGATTGAAAAGGATTTATGTTTATGGGAATAGTTTTGGCTTAAAGTCTCAAAGACAATCTAGTATCTTTCTATAAGGAGTGAATCTTGTCCCCTTTGGATACTTGACATTAACGTTTTTTCTTTTATTTTCTTCAATAGTATAAATTTCTCTATTTTTTTCTCTTTATTTCATCCATCATATGTTAAATTTAAAGCACTCCATGTACTTTAGATTTTTTGAAGGTTTGTCTAAGTCTCTTTCTAGTTGGAGTGCTTGGATTTCAGATACGTAAATAATTTTGGAATAATGTTTTAGTTGGGTGTTGACCTATGATATGTGCATGTTTTTATATTATAGTATGCATATGTTTAGTTTATAGTATGAGATTTAACAGTAAATGTTTGATTTTGGAATAATTTTTTAGTTGGGTGTTGACCTTTGACATCTACATATGTTTCTATTATAGTATGCATATGTTTATATTATAGTATGAAATTTAATGACAAATATTTGATGTTTTAGGTGAAACAATAGCATTTGTTATGCAAGAATTGATACACATTGATAAAAGAGAATATAAACACAATGAAAAAAAAGCATTTTCCACATTGTCTTGTTCTTTCACCTATTAGAGAACTTTCCCAACAAGTAAGAAACTCTTGCTTTATTCACAGTTATAAATTCTAAAAGCTCTCATGTTTACTCATGGATGTTCTATATTGCAACAAACTTTATCTTGTAAGCATTGAAATAAATTGTGAAAATATTTTTGGAAAGATATTAATGAAAAATATGAAGTATAAAATAACTTTCTATCAATGATTCCAATGATTCTTAGAATGATGATTTGTAGAGCACTTAGAACTCTTTCTTAGAACACACACCATTTGTTATGCTTTGGTTGTATCATGTTCAAAAGCCTCTCGAGTTATAAAATTTAGATTATTATTTGCTACATATTTTATGATTCAATAAATTCAATTTTAATATTATTTTATTTATATTTATAATATTATTATTGTTTATATTTTACAATATAGGGAATAAGTTTCATGCAACTCTTGTTATTTTGATATTATAACTTTCTCCATAAAATAATTTTCTTAATATTTTGATAGTATAATTATCTCCATAAAAAAATTAGAAAGAGGAATCATACCAATGGAAAAGTGGAAAATGAAATATAGTTGTTTTCTATAACTTGATTTTTCTTAACAAAAGCCAAACAAAAAGATTATTAAGCATCTCTAAACTTTCTTTTTGTTTTGAATTTGATTTATTCTACTTTGTATATTTAATATCCTTTTCTTTGTATATATCGACCCATTATTTCCACTTCAGTATTTACTAGGTTTATATGTTTCTTTACCTTACCATGATTAGAAATTGTATTTATTTGTGTTTTCAATTAAAATAAGAGGAAAACAATCTGGTAGGACAATACATATGAATTTTATGAAGAATTTAAATAAATCAAAGGTAAACATGGTTTAAAAAGGATGAATAATGGTCCTTATGGATAAATATATCCAACGACTACATTGACAATTAACAATTGACCCTTAAAT
The DNA here is from genome assembly GCA_001517045.1 of Pseudotsuga menziesii. Classification (NCBI taxonomy): domain Eukaryota; kingdom Viridiplantae; phylum Streptophyta; class Pinopsida; order Pinales; family Pinaceae; genus Pseudotsuga; species Pseudotsuga menziesii. The sequence continues at coordinate 99,565 of LPNX011216933.1, forward strand.
CTATATGGTTTTAAGGCCACAGGAAAATGCAAAATTTTGCATGAGGAAAACATTTATGGTAGAGATTCAAAGAGATACATATCATAAATTCCAATCCTAATATTCCATGGCTATTCATATGCACAAGCACAATGATTTCACAAACAAATCATATACATAATTTAATTAAGTTCTAGGGCACTTATCTTTTTAATGAAATATTTCCCAAAATCATTGTGGGAGAGGCACACACCACCTAATATTAGGAAATTTTGCAATAATTAATCTCTCTATGTATATTCCATACCTAATTGACGCTATGAAATCACAAGGCCATTTTTTTAGTCTCACACTTTGGTTCATATTCGAGGTAGTCTCTCTAGTCTAAAAATGTTAGTATCCACAAGGTTGTACCCTCCTTGTGGCCTATTCTCTCTCTCCCCCTTTAGATTTTGTTCTAGTGAACAATAATACCCTCCATTAGGAATCCCCCACCAAGGCTTATGAACCCCCTCACATGTGTAAATCATATCTCCTTCAATTTAGGTTTGCTTGCATAGTAAACTTTGGGTTTTATTTCACTTTTACTTAACTATTAAAAAATATTCATGATTTGACATGCATTTCAAGAACATGAATGATAAAACCTTCTTTCATTCTTACAAGCCAAACTATTTCACTAGTGGGGAGTTGGATTGAGCTCCACACTATGAATCATTGTTACATATTTACATCAAATATGACAACACAAGTCCAAGCAAACTTGGAGGAACAAAAATGAATTATGTAAATTTCATAATTTTGTATATTTAAAATCAAGTGAAGAACTTGGACATAATGTTAAAGCACATGCACATGTTAGCCATGAATCTATACTCAAGATTTAGCTCAAATTTTCATGATCCAAACATGAGATATTAATTCCCTCAAAGTTGGGAAGGTCACGAGTTCAAATATCTTGATTCCCTTATGATTAGGCTTTGTCATCAGGGCCATCAGTTTACCACATTTAACATCCATGGATCATGAGGAAGTACTCAAAGGGTTTTCCATGAGACTTTCCTTAGAAAATAAATATTATCCATGAAGCTAAATCCCATGCACATCTTGTAGTGATTAGGAAATGTCCATGCACTAATGAAAAAAATCACCACCAAGGAGGTGAAGTATAATGGTTTTTGCAATTATAAATAAAACAAATAATAAGACAAGTATAATGGATTGAAAAATATGTTCAAGTGTGGTTATTATAAAACCACCATTGAAAACAACTTTCCCATTTGTTCCCTTTCCACTACATCCCAAACAAATCTAAGATGAAATAGGAAAGTAAAAAGTGGTCACTCAATGAAACCATGTGGACAAGAAGGAATTAGGCATCCCCGCACTTTCTAAATGGTGCATAGTGGTACTATGGGAGTTTTATCACACGTCATAAAATGACAATGAAGGATTAGCCACCAATAATTAACTCCAAATATGTGAAGCAAAAAGGTGAGGAAATTTCACATCACAATTAAGATGATAATAATTAAGATCACCAAATACACACACTAAACTCAACCACGTAATAGATTCACCAAAATCACATACATAAGTGACACACCAAACTCATGCACATCATAGATGCACCAATTCTATTGAAATTTGAATTTCACTAGATTAGTGCCAACTTTATTTCAATAATTTTACAAAAAAAAGAGTTAGGTTTAGATGATGAAGATAAAAGATTACAAACACTATTTTTCTATGCTTATAACCTTTCAGACTACTTACTTAGACTAGAGATTTGATTGTTGATCTTATAAAATATTGTTGCGAATAAATATGGGGAAAACAAAAAATCAAAGAAGTGGTTTCCATCTTTAACGAAGGATAGATGCTACTAAAGGAGAGATGAGTTCAGATATTTTGATCCCTAGTAAAATAGTCTTCCTCTACTACAAATATATGAGAGGGCCCCTACATATGCTTTTTTTTTTTTTTTGAGAGAGGTTCATACAATCAATTTAAAATCAAGATTTTGAATATTGGAATCTTAGTCACATTCAAAAGGTTTCCTATGCATGGCCTATTTTGTGGTTTAAAAGGCATGTAAGGCTTCGAGATAGATTCTGTGGACATAGAACCTAGATTTTTGCACTAAACTATGCCCTTATCCCCAAGAAGCATATCAAGTTTTTCAAACTTTGAAATCACCACAACATCAAACATGGAGGCCAAAGATTATGTATTATGGGCATGTGTGATTCCTTGAGTGACAAAACATGGAATGTGAGCCCCATAGGAATATATGTTACGTCCTAGTGAGTTGGATTTTATCCCTAGACCATGGCATGGGCATCAAGAAACAACTTTGGTATGTTAATTCTCAAAATTATGGAAATAGTTCACTCATATGTCAAATATTTCCTTTGTATGGCATGTGTGGTCATTTGGGGTTCTATACATTATCCATGAGACCTAGAGGAAATTGTATGAACTTAGGCCCTAGAAGTTAATCTCAAACCATGGCATAGTTGTAAAAAATTAGTCATGGTGTTATACATCACAAATTGCCACCATATCCCACTCATAAGCCAAAAATTCCCTCTATAATTCCAATGTGATGGACTCGAGCCCTATGTAAAGTTAGGGGTCATTTATGGGTAATTATGGGTAAATTAAGGGTATTTAGGGGTTAATTAGTGATAATTTAGGGATAATCTGTACTTAATTATGGGTAATTAAGGGTCATTTAGGGGAAATTATTTGATAATGATTTGTGGTAATTAGGGGTTAATAAGAGGATAATTATCGGATAATTAGGGGTAACTAGGGATTAATTATGGGTTAAATAGGGAAATTAACAGTACCTATGGATCAATTATAGGTAAGTAGGGGTCATTTAAGCCCAAGGGATTAGCTAAACTAGTGGTTTTGCTTGATGTTGGGAATTTAGTTAGGTTCATTGCGGCATGTGCCCATTTAGAATCCTTGTGTGTGTACCAGTCTACATCGATGGGGTTACTAGAGAATATGCCATCTATGAATGTTTGGGAAAATCCTCTGGATTTATCCACAAGGTTTTACTTGGAAACAAGTCGGGGTTATTTAGAGGTTATCAAAGGTTAATTACCAGTAAGCATGGATTATGTAGGGGTAATCACTAGTTAATAAAGGGTGAACTATGGGGTTATTGGAAGTTAATTAGTGGTAATTAGGGATCAATTATGCGTTAACTAGGGGAAATTAATGGTACCTATGGGTAAATTATGGGCAAGTAGGGACCATTAATTAAACCCAAGGTCTTAGCTAAACTAGTGCTTGTCCATGATATTGGGACCTTAGTTAGGTTCTTTGTGGCATGCGCCCATTTTGAATCCTTGTGTGTGAGGCACACTAGTCTACATCGATGTAGTTATAAGGGAATATCCCATCTATGAATGCTTGGAAAAATCCAAGAGGTTTCTCCACAAGGTTTTCCATGGAAAAAAGTAGGGGTCATTTAGAGGTTGTTAAGGGTTAATTACTGGTAAACATGGATTATTAGGGGTAATTAGTGGTCAAGTAAGGGTCATTTTAGTGCAATTAGTGATAAGTGGGGGTAATTAGTCGTCAATTATGAGATTAATTAGGGGTCAATTATACAATAATTAGTGGTAAATTTTAGTAGTCTTTGAGAGGATGGATCTTGAGAACATACTTGGAAAATATATTTAGGGGTGGTCCTTCTAACCCACCCCCCAAAAAAAAAATCATGAGAATTGAAGTTTTGGTAGCAATATTTAAAAAACCATGTCCAAAAGTAAAATTCTTTGATTTTTATGGGGGTTTTCAAAAAACCTCCTTGAAACATATATTTAGGAGTAGACTTTCTAACCCCCCAGCTAAACGTCATGAGAATTTAACAATTAGAGGTAGGTTTTTACAAAACATTCGCAAAATTTTAATTCTCAAGACTTTTAGAGGGTTATTTTTTAAAAATACCCATTAAAAATGTATTTAGGGGTGTTTAAAAAACCCCCTCCAAAAGTCATGAGAATTGAACTTGTGGAGGCAGTTTTAAAACAACTGCCCCCAAAAGTATAATTCTCATGATTGTATTTTTTTGTAGTGTGTATTTTCCTAGATTAAGAGGTCATTCCCACTTCACTACTGCCATGGGGGACTCACCTGGGGGCCACCTAACACTCAATATGCATGTCTGCATGATTTTAGGATCTTTAGGGACCAATACCTATAATTTAGGAACCCACTCTAACTACCACCACTAGTCTCCAGTAGTTGACCCTAGTCGATGTTTAGTTATGTTCAGTTATGAAGCGATTCCCATCGGTTAGATCAATATTAGGCATCCTAGATCCACTTTGCATGATTTGAGGAAAGTAGGTTTCCTATCCTCACATAACTCAGTCGTTTAATCGGTTTTGAACCGATTCAATGATCTGTAGTTGCATTAGTGATCTGTAGTGGTATTTTTGCACACTGAGTTAGCTCTAGATTCAATCCAGGTAGGTAGATTTGAATCCTATAATAGGTATTTGAATTATCCTATTTGTAACACCATTGTATTGCATAAAATTCCTTGATTAACAGATGTAATGATATTCTTCCAATTTTGTCTCAATGTGTGTGAAATTTTTCCATGAGAAATTGATCAGTCTCCACTAAATTCTTCTTTCTCTTTTGCAACCTTCTTTTCTCATTGAATTCATGCAGGACTGAAGATCCTATGCTTCATTGAACTTAACACTTCATTTCATCTTTTGTCAAAGTATCTCTTATTTATAATTCAACCTCATGGGGTTTTCCGCACTTATGACCATTGACTTGGTGGTAGCTACCCACATGAGTCCCACATCTTTGTCGGATTTGTGCACTTCCTAAACTTCCTTCTTCGTCTTTATATACTTATTCAAACTATTGTAACGTCCCTGACCCTTTGATCGGTGAAGAGGATGATACCAAACCATACGATCTAACCTGAGCAACTAGCCCTATGAACATACACATAAAAATATTGAAATGCTTTGAAAGTAAAAAATGGATACATCATTGCCATTCAACGAAAGGAAAACCATACATTCAAGCATTCAGCATGTTCATTGGAATTCATTAAACAGTAAATACAATTACAGAGATGAAATAGATAAGAATAATTATCTTTGAATGAAGCTCCTCACAACCAACTAGGTCGATGCAATGTTCCACCCAACCATAGGCCAGTGTGCTTCTTACTCTCTCAGCGACACTGCCACCCCCAAGATGGGCATGATTCCAAAAGGATTAAGGGGAAGCTATCTGGATCACATGTAACCAAAGGTACACAACTCATCCAAGCCAACACAGTGGGTTTAATAGGCTATTTAGAAACTGGGGAAACTAGATGCTAAGCTAATGGGCTCACGGAGGAGCTATGGACACCTGTACCACTAGGTTTATCAATCCCTCTTAGGCTACATTTCCACTTCCAAACATCCCAAGACCAACACCCACAAAATGCACAATATTTCACAAGATCTAGGTTTTGAGGGAACACCACTGCAACCAAATTGGGTATGGAAATTGGATAGCACAACTTTGGCTAAGAAACTCGACTTCTAGAGTCATTTATGGACCTAACGTGTCCAAAATGACTCAACAAAAAATCACAACAAACCCAAATACATTCAGAATAAAACCATGACCTCTCAACCTACGTAGAGGGAAGAACACAACCTCTATCATGAAGGGTGTAACACCCAGACCAAAAATGATCAAAAGAACAGAGCCATGCATGAAGGAAAAATAATCATGAATGTCTTCCTACGCATGAGGAAAAACAGAACAGGCCTACGTGAAGATGGAATGTGGGTCTTCAACTCCTACATGAGGAAAATGAAGGACATCTCCTCTGGGCTTGCATGTGGTCAGGAGTTGACAGCCCTACCAGACTGACGTTGCCCATGCAGACGTATTCCCAAGGCAATAAATGCCCCCGAACCAACTCCTGCTGAATGAATTCAGTTGCTAGATGAGACAACGAGGAAAAGGGTGAGTAAGACAAAAACGATGGTTGACATCTATATGGTTCACCTCTTGACACTTAGCTATTCCCTAATGGCTCCCATGGGGTAGACAATCCCCCCCCCCCCCCCTTAACCTTAGGAAATCATGCCCTTTTCATTATTGTTGCATCGACATAGCTGGTTGTAGGTTTTTTATTAATTATGCATACACGCATGATGTCCAATATTTTAACGTGCATTTCTAGCACAAAATACCATCGACGTCACTTCCAATCACCGAAACAAAAAACGCTAATTCATGGTGGGGCCTTTGCCTTTAACTCTACACCATGATTAGTTACAATATTACATCGTATACGTTTTAATGCAAATGGGTTCAAAACTGGGGTATTACAATCCCTTCCCCCTTGGAATAATATTGTCCTCGATGTTCCAATACTTAGGAATACATATACAATTTACACGTCCAAAATTTCAAAATTTAGCAGATCTGTCCTACGTTTAATTATTTTACTTTGAACTTTTAGGACCAAGCCCTTTGGCTTCCACAAGCTTCTCCTGCTGGTTCTCAGCATTCGGCTCATCCCCAAGTCTAGGAACTTTGTGGCTGCTACCCTCTTGATGTTCCCTTGTTGGGCAGTTTCGACGGCAATGATGTCCTTCGCATTTCCAACATTTCACTAGCTGCTTCATCTTTACCTGCTCAATTTCATTTGAGTCATCATGCTTGGATCATTTCTTAATGGATCGATTGGATGAATGCCTCATAATTGATCCACTTTCCTTTCCCTTATGGATTTCTCCCATAAATTATGCTTTTTACCTCCCTTTGTAGACAAATAGAGTCCTACAAAACCTTGTGGTTCATATCATTCTAATTTTTTTGTATCCTGAACCTCTCCCCAATATTTTCTTGGGTCTTGGAAATTGTTTGAAGGAGACTTTCAGCCAAGTGCAATAGCCTTCGGTCTACTTCCATGGTCAATGTGCACAACTGGTTTTCACTTTTCTCACCTGTGAAATGCATCATTGTAATTCTTGTTAGACCAAACATAATATAAGCATTAAAATCAGTCAATTAATTTCCCAATTGACATGGGAAGTCCAAGTATTATCGAGGAGACTTTCATACTTTTCATGCCTTCCCAACATGCACATGAGCTCATTGATGTCCATTCTTGGGCAGGGAATTAACTATTCCAACATTCACAATGTATTTCAAGCAATTAAACACAATCTACTTTCATCCATACATGCTTTCAACAATTTTTATGTTTTTATAAATGCATGAGTAAATAAAATAAAATAAAATAAAAGAGAGAGCAGTAAGAGTTTTTTTTTGTCTTGTTCCATTCTGGAACCCACACCACCACTGTTGTTCTAATGCTCCTAGCATCTTTCACTTCACCATGAATGCTTGAACAACCCTTCTTGGCCATGACATTCAGTGTCTATGGTCTATTCCAGACCTCTCAAGCATGGAGTCTCTCCACATAGTTTGTCTACAACTCTTGGCTACTAGGACATACACAGTCCCACTAGCACCCTTTTCATTATTTGCTCATGTTGATCCCTTTAGGACGGTCACATGTCCATATGCATCCCTAGGATGCCTTCAAAGTCCTCGCTCCCAGTGATGCCTAGATTCAAACATTGAATGGATTCACATGTTTAGTTTATTCTCATTAGTTTTTAGCTCTAAACAAGAGCTTATAAGATCATAACCAAATCATATACACGTGTATATTTGTAATCAAGAAGTTGCAGATAATTCAATACTTATCTACATTATGTGTTTCCTCTCTGGTCCTTAGGGTCCTGCTTTGCTTTTCAAACCTTGGAATTGCCTATGGACATGGATGATAGGTCAACATGCAGGCTTCTCCACAACATCAAATAATTAATGTCCAATCAGTACACCTTCACGTCGACTGGGAAGGAAACTTTACCACGACCATTTCTAGGTCAAGGCTCTACTATGGATCCCTAGGCATATAACAACCTTATTTCAGCAATACCTTCACAACACCTCATCAAAAATTTCCACAACCTCCACAACACTTCATCAAAAATTCATAAAACCTCCACAACATCCTTTTATACACATCGACCCTTACATCGCAACCCCTCATAACAACCTTTTACTTTTTCTCTTTAGTGTGCAACACCAAATTGCATATGTTTAGCTTGACCACACAAGCAATATAAGAAAAATCATCAGCATTATTTCACTAAAATTTTAACCATATTTCATATCATTCACTATCAAGTATTGAAACACCAAGAGTGCATCCACTCCCTAGGGTGTAGTCAATATTGAAAACTCTATCATGACCTGACATCAGGAAAGTGTGCACCCTTCTTCGATGTGAGCCATGTAGGTCCTACTCATACTCAAGCAATCTATCATAATGGAAATAAAATCAAAACATGCTCTGCATATTGAATTTAACAATTAGAAATGCATATTCTTAGCTGGGGTCACAGAACACTTATCCATTTGTAGATGCGGTATTTCTTCATTAATGAGGAATGGGAGCTCCCTTCTCCGAGGTGATAGTCCCTCAGTTTTACATCCCAAATCCTTTTTATATTCCATATCCCACACATGTCTTATTGACATAATTTATATCATCTCACTCATGTTGCTTACCAATCATGTAGTGCAGATGGGACATTCCCAAAATGTCCAATGGAGTTTCACCTGAAACCCATTTCCAAGATAGGGGAACCTTCCCATGAAGTTTGGCTCCTGCAGGCCAACACACATGGTCTTCCTGCAATGTGTATCCCTAGCACATTCATCAAGTAGCCAAACAGTCAATCATCATCTACTAATACAATCCAAATTTGATTGTTCCATAACCAAGCAATGGCATTAGTAATTAAATTCAATATGAATTTGCAACTCTGTCTACTACAGAAATCGATTTGCTTAGAAATGAGGTGATCCTCATTTTTATTTCTCTTATAAGTAGCACCACTATTCCCATTATAATTTTATCCCATTATAATTTTATGCTTACTAGCATAACGTGAGAATCCACTTACGACAAGTTCTCCTAACACAATTCCATGCAAGCCAATGGTGATTAGTAATTATCAACAATTCTCAACTCTGAAAATTACAAGTCCAACTTGACAATCCATCCTGCACACAAACTATTTTCACCACCATGAGACTCTTCTCATGAGGTTTGTCTCTTTCACATGGTATATTTCGGCCTCTTTCATGGTATTACCCACATTTCCATGCCCCAAACAATCTACTTGAAATCTGAACCTAAATTAACCAAACACTTTGTAAGTCTCAGTGCATATAACTTTTCATTGCTGGAACAATCACTGAAGCATTTTCAAAATTATAGAATTCAAATACTTCCAACTGTTAGCATATTAATATCACCAAAACCCATTTAGTTCATGTGAATCATTTATCAGACTAATATGACAAGGTGCAGTCACATCCAATTATGCAATTTAAATGAACTTTTAGATACTCTTTATTTCATAGTCCTATCACTTGTACCACTTTACCCTTCCACAAACCATTTTAGTAGTCAATGGATTATGACTACCCTCTTCATGAATTTTCTATCCTGCATTCATAACAGTTCATGAAATGATCCTAGAATTATCATCAATTCATCATTTCTGTCATTAGTTAGTCATAATAACACACACAACATCTCTATGTATTCATGTAATGCATCACAACATGTGCACTCATACTTATACATGCAACTTTACAACATCTACTCAATCTTTTCATATGCATATCCGCTTAATGCTACCTTGTATTGATTCATAATATTATGCATTCAACCATATTATGGCCTAACCATGACTACCTCATATAGGATGCATTACTATAATCAAGACCACCAGTCCTCACTTGTTTTGGTTATTACATTCATATCAACATTCACAAGGCATGATATATTTCTATATGAATGTAGTATAAATTTTTAAACAACCACATAGTATGAGACCTCTTTATTTTACCACTCCATGCCATTACCACTATGAGACCTCTTGCTTTTACCACTATGGTAGTATGCCATTCATATGAATGCATTTCATTCCTAAATGCATACCATTCCATGATTGCTAAATATGGTTCAATGGATTTCTTACCCAATATCCTCCCAACACTTATGCAATTATCATAATTAAACCATTACCTACATGGCTCCTACTTACACCCTTGATATTACGAGTTTAGTCAATCTCTTGTAGAGGATTGCAGAATTTACTCACCATCTTCTTGATCATGGATTTGTTGCCTTATCCCTTTTTTATAAGGTTGATGGTCCCATGCAATGACATCATCAACATCTTTATCCATTCTCCTGTTGTCGTTGGTTTTTCCATCAATACCAACACCAATACAATATTTACCATTAGTGGTTCATTGTAAATGTATAATTCCCACTACTTTTACCAATATGTAATATCCTATGCATGAAAAACATATCCCCATGCATTTTCAGCATCCCCATGCTATAATTTTTATTTACACAAATCTTATAAAATATAAATATAGTTAGTAAGATAGGGGTTAAACAGTTTTCCCTTTCAAATCCCTCATCTTTGCCTGGAATTCCTCTTCCACATAATAGTTGGTTCAACTTCGTGGTCTTTGCAATTCTCGGATTTATCCATACTGGCAGCAACACATATTTTTTTTCAAAACAACCGCTAGTACTTTTCTGGTCCTCATTCAAACTCTAGTGATTCTCCACTATTCTATGCTGGATAATATTTCCAACACCTATCCCCATGCTCCATTCTGACTTCAGGTGTGAAAATCACACTACTTCTAAAATGATGATTTTCACCAAATCTCTACATTTTTACACACAACTATATTTTGGTCTGGGTGCGAACTTCATCCATCTGTAGGAGAAAATCTTAGAAGATTCAGGAAAAATTTCCTATTGGGTGTAGTTAGTCCATACAACGAGGAACACTCAGTAACTTGTGGATCTCATTTCCAATGCACCATTCATCTTTTATGAATTCTGGGATTGACTAATTTTCCCAAAACATAGAATTTTCTTTTCACAGGAACGATTATCTCAAGGGAATGATGGGGGCCAAGGGGGCTTTCCCCCTTGCTGTAGGGTGGGTTGATGGCAATGCACTTGTTTTTTTTTTTTCATATCGGGTCTCTTCCCAACTAACCATCCGACGTATCGGGTCCCTAGTGGACTATGCTTCCGACACCTCAGCAGTCTTAACTTCATCTATCTTTCGATGCTCATCGACTGTCCAATCCACTAAATTTTTTCGACATTTTGGGACGATATTCCTCTAGCTTCCAACACACATTGACAGACCGATCCTTTAAATTTCTTCGACATATCGGCAGACCGATCCTCTAAATTCTTTGATGTATCGGCGGACCGATCCTATAAATTTTTCCGACGTTTTCTATACTTAGAAAAAAATTTGGAAAAATTTCTTCTTTCTCCTACCACCACATCGGCTGCTCGATCTTCTAAATTTTTTTGATGCTTCCAGCACTTCAAAAAAATTTCTTCCTTCGTCCGTCGCCGCATCGACTGCTCGATCACCTAAAGTTTTTCGACGTTTCTCCTTCCTTCAGGAGATCCCTGCCAACACTTTGGCTCCGCTTCAACGATCAACTTTCGATGATTTTTGACACTTCTCATTTATGCTACCATGTTGCCTCCCTTCTAGAAATCCTCGTCGACACCTCAGTTTCATCCAGCTAAGATCTTCAGGTTCTCCTAGCCAAAATCTTCGATGCTCTTTACATTTCTACCTTCGGTGCCATCGGGGATCTTTCCATCTAAATGAGCCGATGTTTCAGCGGGCTTCAGCTGAACTGAGCTGACGTATCAATGGTCTTTAGCTGATGCCTTCTGATAATTTCAACAATTAGAAATTTTTTGAGAAATTTTCCTCTGCGGTTTCTCGTCGGCTGTGTCTCGGCTTAACCCAGCCGAGACCGTCGGCTCCTCTCCGCCGAAACCACAAAACTCAGACTTGGAAAATTTTGAATTTTTCACTCCACGGTTCCTTGTCGGGTGGAATTCCTCTACGATGATATGATGTATTGGATGATCTTCTGTCTAAGTCCTCTAATGTATCGGATGGGCTTCAGCCTCAGCCATCCGATGTTTTTCACATTTAGAAAAATTTTGTTGAAATTTTCCTATCATTTCAGATTTTCCCATTTCTTCCTACTATTCGGTAGTGGTAATTTGCCTCTGTCACTGATTCTTCACAACCCATTGAGGCCCATACTAAAACATGAGCTCTGATACCACACTGTAATGTCCCTGACCCTCCGACCAGCAAAGAGGATGCTACCAAACCATACGATCTAACCCGGGCAACTAGCCCTATAAACATACACATAAAAATATTGAAATGCTTTGACAATAAAACATGGATACAACATTTCCATTCAACGGAAAGAAAACCATACATTCAAGAATTTGGCATGTTCATTGGAATTCATTAAATAGTAAATACAATTACAGAGATGAAATAGACAAGAATACTTATCTTTGAATGAAGCTCATCGCAACCATCTAGGTCGCTACATTGTTCCACCCAACCATAGGCCAGTGTGCTTCTTAATCTCTCAGCAACACTACCACCCCCGAGCTGGGCATGATTCCATAAGGATTAAAGGGAAGCTAGCCGGCTCACATGTAACCAAAGGCACACAACTCAGCCAAGCCAACATAGTGGGTTTAATAGGCTATTCAGGAATTGGGGAAACTGGATGCAAAGCTAATGGGCTCACAGAGGATCTATGGACACCTGCACCATTAGGTTTATCAAGCCCTCTTAGGCTACATTTCCACTTCCAAACATCCCAAGACCAACACCCACAAAATCCACAACAGTTCACAAGCTCTGGGTTTTGAGGGAACACCACCGCAACCAAATTGGGTATGGAAATTGGATAGCACAGCTTTGGCTAAGCAACTCGACTTCCAGAGTTGTTTATGGACCTAACGTGGCCAAAATGACTCAACAACAACTCACAACAAACCCAAATACATGCAGAAGAAAACCACGACCTCTCAACTTGTGTAGAGGGAAGAACACAACCTCTATCGTGAAGGGTGTAACACCCAGACCAAAAACAATCAAAAGAACAGAGCCAAGCATTAACAAAAAATAATCGTGAATGTCTTCCTGCGCGTGAGGAAAAACAGAACAACCCTGCGTGAGGATGGAATGCAGGTCTTTAGCTCCTGCATGAGGAAAATGAAGGACATATCCTCTGGGCTTGCATGTGGTCAGGAGCTGACAGCGCTGCCAGACTGACAGTGTCCATGCAGATGTCTTCCCAAGGCAATAAATTCCCCCCAACCAACTCCTGCTAAATTAATTTGGCCGGTAGATGAGACAAGGGGGAAAAGGGTGAGTAAGACAAAAAGGATGGTTGACATCTAGATGGTTCACCTCTTGACACTTGGGTATTCCCAATGGCTCCCACGAGGTAGACAATCCCCCCCGTTAACCTTAGGAAATCATTCCCTTTTCATTATCGTTGCATCGACATAGCTAGTTGTAGGTTTTTTATTAATTTTGGATACACACATGATGTCCAATATTTTAACGTGCATTGCTAGCACAAAATACCATCGGCATCACTTCCAATCACTGAAACACAAAACGCTAATTCATGGTGGGGCATTTTCCTTTAAGTCCACACCATGATTAGTTACAATATTACATCATATACCTTTCAATAAAAACGGGGTCAAAACCGGGGTATTACAACTGGATTTGTGTATATAGAGAGACATTATATTTTTTTAATCAGACTTGCATATACTTCTAAATATTTCTTCAAACTGAATTCTTATTCAACAATACCAATTGTGACATATGAGTTCAAGATATCATGATTACTATTTGACATTCATTATAACATGTTTCTTGTTTGACATCAACATCCATCTTGTTTTTTGGCATCATGCTTGTTTCTTGTTTGACATCAATGACAACAAAAAGTTCCAAAAATATGCCCCTTTGGAATTGATGTTAACACCAACTGAAACTGAGCTCCCCCTAAATATGAGCTCTTATTCTTTGTGCAAAATACTTTCCCTGTCTTCATGCCATTTTCATTTTGTATTTGCACAATTCTTTCCTCCCTAGAATTCAGTTTCTATTCAATGTTTCATCTTTCTCCATTCTCACCCTTTGACATCAATGGAAAATGGATTCTCCTCCTAAGTATCAGACTCCCCCCTAGATTCATGCTTCTCAATTCATTTTCCTTTTACTTCGCACTGAATTTTTTTCCATGTTGCAGATGTTCATTTCTACATCATTTCAATGCTTCAAATCACTGATTTTTATTACTTACTGACCTCATCTTCGTTAATGTGATTTTGTACACTTTGTCACATGATTTCACAATGAGAAAATATTTCTTAATGAGTTTCATTAAATTCACTTTCATTCAATCATATTTCCATTTCTCATTTGATGTTGATTTGACATACTCGATGCAATAATATTTCTCAAGGTACAATATGTCATATATGACCCATGTACTCACAATCCTCACACTTAATTGACATAAATTGTTTGTCAATTCGACTATTAATGCACTTCAATTCATGTTTTTGATCATATTTTTTCACTTCTGTCACAATTGAAACCCCTCCTCAGCAAATTTATGCATCCATTTCTATACTTTCTAAGGAAATAGAGTCTAAATTGTAGGAACTTCCAAACTTCAAGGGAAAGTTTTGAGAATTTGACATCTTTGGATAAGGAAGATGATATACAAAGATGGTATTCCCAATATCAAGTGAAACAATGACATGGTAATGATATTTCTCTTTTGAAGTGTTAGATGGATCGATAGGAACTCAACCTGATGTAGTATTGTCAAGGAACATCCAATATTACAACTCCTGATAAGAAATCATCTCTTGACACAAAATTTCACCTTACATTATTGGGTATTTTTTATACTAAATTGTGTATATCATTGTTGCATTATGATCTGTAACTATTGATCACTTCAAATTTGTACACCAATATGCCTGCTAAAACCATTTTGATGAATGTATGTTGGTCGCATTGTCTTTTATACTCTTCTTCTTGTACGCAATTCGTGGCCTAGTCATCCTCCTATGTGTTCTGATCTTTGAAGCTCCATTTTGTAAACTGAACTAGTCTATTTTTTCTTATTGTAAAGACAACTCCTTCGTGATGCAAATTCTAATAATACAAATGTGTTGTATCTACACACATATATGTGATTAATAATGAAATTCAATGTTGTTTTTCTCCTAAAATATAATTATCTCTCTACTGATATTGTTATATCAATGCTTTATTGATCTAATTATGTTTTCTTCTTCCTTTGGAAATCACATCTAAATGAGTGTGATCTTTTTAAAACAATATTATAGCTATAGTTTCTATTAATACTTTCCTTGAATTGCAAAAATTATATGGTGAATTCAAGGATATTCCCCTCAACTTCAGTGATCAACAAGAAGGGTAGTATCCTTTTACTGCTTCCAAACTACTTGGATAGTATATTTTAATTTCACATTCCTGAGGAGCTTTCTTTATCCATTTCTTGTTCTGCATAGAACCTCTTTGATACTATCTAGGACTACTTTCTTGTTCCACCATATTTTCTGTAAGTGTTACATGAAACAATTCTTTTTTTCCGTCTCACTATTTTCAGACAATATTGAGCCTTGTGCCCAAAACCATCACATGCATAACATATTATATTGCGACAGTACTTCGTTATATGAACAGTATAATTACATCTCAACATTTGACTGTAATAAATTTATTTTTATGACTGAAATAGTGTTCATACTTGAAACCAATTCATTCTAAATGTATATCAAACCTCTTCTTAAATGTATTTGGTTATTTTGGAGTAAACCCATGATTGTTGGTGCATATATTTTCAACCGTTCCATCATAACCAAGATATGTCTTGTCTTCTGGAGATCTATGACTTCTCAATATCTCATCCAATATTATTGTTTTGTTGTTGAATTTTGCTTTAGTTTCCGTGTCAAAACAAATTTCCACCCTTCTTAGATCTGTGCAGTTTGATATTTTATGTTTGAACAGTCTTTGACTTTCCAAATATTAGTTGTCGTTTTTTACATCAAGCACTTCACTTTTCAATTCTGAGATCTATGTTTCCTTTTGCGCATTATACTCTATCAGTAGATATTTTTTCGTTCTAGTTTCCTTCATAGATTCTTCCAACGCAATACTCTATTCTTCAAGTCATTTGACTTCATTTAGTGTGCAATCTAGTTGTCTTTCAAGCTCACTTTCCTTCTTACTCATCTATTTTTCCAATGTTGCTTGAGTGACAATGACCTCCTTAGCTTTTTCTTCTTCTTTTTCCAACTATTACTTTAATAATTTTTTCTTTCTTCTTGACTTATTTAATTCTTCCAAGGAACTAATCAGTTCGCCTTCCCAACCAACCTCTACATTTTCCTGATTTTCAAATTTGGAGATTTCTTCTACACTATGTGATCCCTCTTCTGCTTCATATTTTGAAGGTGATATATAAATCCCATTGTAAGAATGCTTTCTTACTGTTTTTTATTGACTTTCATGTGTCCCTTCACCTGATGACCCTTCCTTGATAAAGGAGTGGTAGTTTTATTCTTCTTTTGATTCTTCATCTTGAATAAATGCCATGAAAGGTATCTCCCTTGAAATATCATCACTATTTTCTCCCTCTGATGACATGTTGTCTTCTTTAGAGAATAGGATCTTTATCTATTTAAAGAACTTCATTATGTGTTCATACTAGTCTTGTTGATGTGTCATCCTTCGTTCTCTATGATCAACATCATCTTCATTATCATTGTCCTCAATTTCTTTGTAGGGAAATTTTGAGGAAAAATTACCTACCCCTCCACACACAAAACATTTGAAGAGTAACTTGCATTTGTGTTTACCACTTCCCCTTTTTATTTTTTTCACAAAGTTGGCTTCTTCTTTGTCTAATCCATTGGACAATTTATTATTGTGTTTTTGTCCACTGCATTTATTCTTCTTGGTGGATTTGTATTTTGCTTCTTTTCTAGATGGATTATCCCATCCAGTCCTCATTTCATATGTAGTGAGAATCCCATGCATTTCCTCCTTTATTAGCTTATCTAGATTATCTCTGTCTTCTAGTACTGATACTTTTGAATTAAATCTGTTGATGTATATGTAACTTCAGAATGTATTCCTCTATGTATCTTATGTATTGTAACCCGATGTTTATTCCGGGATGTTTCTATTATGTATTTGAGTCATGTGGTCATGCCCCAATGTTTCGATCGGGAAGATTAATAATGTAAACAAGTCATATCAAGTCATTAGGTAAGTCCCCATAGTTTCAGGGCACTTGAGTTATTATGCACTAATTAAGGTGTAGGCTCGAGTAGTAATTATTAGGTTGAGCCTACATATGAAAAGTCAATTCAAGTGAACGGATGAATATAAATAGAGAGTGAGAGTCTCTCTATTTATCACTTGTGAAATACATCACTTGCTCTCCCAAGTGTGGCGCACTACTGGAGAAGGAAATTTTGGGACTAGACAGAAGACAGAAGACTACTGCTGTTTTGGGAGATCTCTTACTATTTTGGTGTTGATTCTATCTCAGAGGAAGTTGCGGGGTTTTCTCCTTTATGGTTTCCCCGAGAAAAACTCTTTGTGTCTCTTGTCTCTTTTGATGTGCTTGTGTTTTATTGTTGTGCTTGTTATTCTCTCAGTGAAAATATCCTAAGATCATAATGCTAGCTTAAATGTGATGAAAAACTAACATGGTATCAGAGCTAACCTAAGAAGAAGACATTGTGTGGCTACAGGAACTAGGTCTTCTTATTTTGTGGATCTTCCTCCATAGATTTTCAGCAAAAGTATGCTAGGATGACTCTCCATTGAAGGGTGCATCTTTCTGTCGATGCAGAATTCAATTTCAAGCATTTTCAGTTTCGATGTGGAAATTAGGGCTTTATACAAAAGAGTAATTTTTGAGTGATACCAGCATAGGATTGTTATACTCATCAAAACCTAGGTTTATATACATGTATCAAGAAATTTGGTTGGGTGAAACTCCAGGAAAGTCAAACCCTAGTTTGACCCTGAGCTAGGAGAAACCCTAAATACTAAAACTGCTAAGTTTTGGTACAGTCGCTATATTCTGATATTGGTGAAGTCTCAGAAGCAGAAAATTGTAGGGACCAAATATAAAATCCTAATGAATCCTGTATCCAAAAATCATACTCATATTCGCTGTACACCAGGAGATATGATCTCTCCAAGTTAGGGTTCCAGCCTCTTCCAGAATTCATCCCTGAACAGGACATCTGGGGATATCTGCAATATATTGAGCTACAGAATTCCAAATGGAATTCCTGAAGATGTTCCAAAAAAGCTAATGGAATTTAATTTTGGTGGCCCGAATATCAGACTCAGAAGATGAACCAGTGACACGTGGCATGCCGTACAACTTAGCAGTTCTGAACAGTCCTGTAACAGGTCACCTTGGGAAAAGGATCATAAATCCCAAATGGTGAAACCAATTCTGATGAAGCCTACGGTGTTGGATCAGGGACATGTGTGGTTACCTCAGTGAAAAATTTCAGACATATAGGATCAGTAATTTCAGAGATATCACAGAAATAGTAATAGGCATTTCTGCAGAAGAAATCAGAAAATTAGGGCTTCCTGTTTTGGGAGCTTCCCTCCACTATTTTCAGAAAAGGAGTACATTGGACAGCTCCATTTGAAGAGATATATCTGTTTGTCCAATAAGATCTGAAAGTTTCCAAATTTTTAAAATTAGGGTTTCTACGACAAACCCTAGATCAACGAACTCTGGGACAAGGACGGACACCTCAAATCGGTAAGATCTAATCTTTTGTATTTCCATTTGAGGTTCTCATTTCAATATGATCTATCACAACAGCTTGATGATAAGCTTGGTGAAGTTGAAAAATTCCAAGCATAGAAGTATTTGATCTCTCTGAAGAAACTTGATTGGACGCCTACATGAGTATAGAGTTTCCAGTTTCAGAGGGAGACGAGGCCAAAGAAGACAGCATGCTCATGCTGCAGAGGATGATGAACCATCCAGAAAGAGATCCATATATGAAAATGAAGATTCTTCAGGTGAGGATGAATATGTTCTGATATCAGCTCTCACAGGTAACATTACTCATGGAAATGATGATTGGCTTATAGACAGTGGGGCTTCCAAACATATGATGGGATTCA
>LPNX011216933.1:120162-152946 GCA_001517045.1 Pseudotsuga menziesii
AAGAACAAGTGATGAAAGTTCAAAGACAAAGAATATTATGATGAGTGCAGTGACATCATTGATGCAGAACCTTCCAGCCACCAAGAAGAAAGGGAAGATCAGTTCAAGAAGAATGATGTCTGGGCGTAGTATCGAGACCTGAAGAGAAGTTCATAGTTCCATCATGCAGTAGATGGAAACATCGTGGGATACAAAGCAAGATTCGTAGCATGAGGCTTCTCATGAAGAGAAGGCATAGTCTACAAAGAAACATTTACAGCTAATAGAAGTGAAGTCACATGACATGCATAATCATGTGTGCAAATAAAAGAAGGCTTTGTACGAGTTTAGAAGACACCCATGAGATAACGCATACATGATGAGCTTGATGAATATCTTAACCTTTGCCACAAGGTTGATAGAGGATGACAAGCTCACAGATGGGTGCAAGATAAACTTTTGAAGAAGTTAAAGATAGAGGATCTTAGTATCCAGTGATCCTAGATGGATACTACTTGTCACTCTAGTACAAAATGTTTCAATACATAGAGTACGGAAGACAGAGGGAGTATGATGCTCCGCTTCAGAGGGAGTGATTGCAGAAGATCCTGAGGTTCGACATGGTACGAAAGGATGGGAAGATTATTGATGATTCTAGGATTTACTGAGAGTAAAGTGGATTTCAACCTTTGCTTCAAGGTTGAAGACAGAAGACTAGTGATGCTCCTGTTATGTGTCGATGCACTATTGTTCTAGGCATGGAAGTGTGGCAGAGTACAGATGGGATCTTCCTTGGACAAGGGAAGTATGCAGTAGAGATCCTGAAGAGATTCAGGATGATGGACTGCATGACCACACCTATGGCATCGAACCTGAAGCTATTGAATGATGCTTCGTCAGAGTCAGTTGATGCTACGATGTATCATCAGATGATTGGGTCATTGATGTGCCTGACAAACACGAGACCAGACATTTGCTTTGCTGTGAACACCTTGAGCCTATACTTGACAGATCCGAGAAGTGTTCACTTGATTGCTGCAAATCATATTCTGAGGTACCTGAAGGGTACAATTGATTATGGGCTCAAGTACGATGCGAATCAGAAGATTAACCTGGAGGGTTATGTTGATTCAGATTGGGCAAGCAGTGCCATTGACAGGAAGAGTACTTCGGGATGTTGCTTCAGTATGGGATCAGGTGTGATCTCTTGGTTTAGAAGGAAGCAATCCCATGTGGCACTGAGTACAGCTGAAGCAGAGTATGTCGCAGCTTGTTCAGCTAGTTGTGAGGCAGTATGGCTGTGGAAGCTACTGTCTGATATATTTGATCTCCAATTAGATGCTACTTGTGACAACCAGAGTTGCGTGAAGTTGTCAGAGAATCCAGTGTTTCATGACAGGTCGAAGCATATCGAGATCAAGTATCACTATACCAGGGATATGGTGCAGAGAGGAGCAGTGAAGCTCCTGTATGTTGCGACAGAGGAACAAATAGCTGATGTATTGACAAATCCATTGGCTAGGCTGAAGTTCGAGTACTTCAGAGAGAGACTTGGTGTTCTCTAGATCGAGGCTTCCTCCCAGAGAAAGTGCTGAGATCCATAGCCATTCTGACGAGTAGGTCAGATATAAGGGCTGAGCCATTCTGTCATAGTGGTAGGGTTGCTCCCTTCCATGTTAGATATGAGTGATGGCCATTCTGTCGAGTAGGACAGATGTAAGAGAAATTGCCATTCTAGGAATGGAGGCACCTGGTCAGTTACCAGGAACACTCAGTGTAAGAACTGAGTAGCCATTCTGATGTGATAGAGGGATGTGTTCCCACTTGATCAGATGTAAGGGCTGAACCATTCAGTTCATGGCTAAAGGATTAAGTTCCTTCCATGTCAGATGTGAGTGTTGGCCATTCCGACGAGCAGGTCGGATGTAAGGGAAACTGCCATTCTCTAGGAGAATGGAGGCGCCTGGTCAGTTACCAGGTAGCTCAGTCAAGGAGGATTGGGGGGAATTCTGATATGATTCCTGGGATGTGTTCCCCTCATGATCAGATATGAGTGCATGCCCTTCCATCATTGTGAGCAGGATGTGTTCCCGCCTGGATGGATGTAAGTGCTAAGCCTTGTCACAGATGATAGTAGGTGTGTCCTACCATGCTGGTGGATGTGAGCATTGTGCCTTTCCATAGATGATAGTAGGTGTGTCCTATCATGCTGGTGGTTGTAAGTGCTGAGCCATTTCACAAATGATAGTAGGTGTGTCCTATCATACTGGTGAATGTGAGTGATGGGCCTTTCTGATGGGATTGTAGTTTACTACATGATCAGATGTGAGTGCTGGGTGTGCCTTTCTGATGAGCAGGTCAGATATAAGTGCTGGGCGAAGACCTACACGAGGGTAGGCCTACAAGCAGCATGAAAAAGGGCTGGCTCTGTAGAACTTCCTATGATGAGAAGAATCATGAGATAGCACCAGTATTGATCTAGATCGAGTGATGATCCAGATCCAGTAATTATGATCCAGCAGTAATGATCCAGATCGAGTGATGATCTAGATCCAGTCCAGCGATGTTGATCCAGATCGAGAGATGATCCAGATCCAGTGATGATGTTTTATGTTGATCCAGATCGAGAGATGATCCAGATCCAGTGATGATGTTCTATGTTGATCCAAATCGAGAGATGATCCAGATCCAACAAAGATGACTTGAAGATGAAGATGACTTGAAGACGAGATGATCTGGCTGATACAGAGAAGAAGACCAGTGCTGAAAATTGTGTCGATAGAATACCTTCCTAGTTAATAGGGAGTGTTGATGTATATGTAACTTCGGAATGTATTCCTCTATGTATCTTATGTATTGTAACCAGATGTTTATTCTGGGATGTTTCTATTATGTATTTGAGTCATGTGGTCATGCCCCGATGTTCCGATCAGGAAGATTAATAATGTAAACAAGTCATATCAAGTCATTAGGTAAGTCCCCACAGTTTTGGGGCACTTGAGTTATTATACACTAATTAAGGTGTAGGCTCGAGTAGTAATTATTAGGTTGAGCCTACGTGTGAAAATGCAATTCAAGTGAACGGATGAATATAAATAGAGAGTGAGAGTCTCTTTATTTATCACTTGTGAAATACATCACTTGCTCTCCCAAGTGTGGCGCACTACTGGAGAAGGAAATTTTGGGACTAGATAGAAGACAGAAGACTACTACTGTTTTGGGAGATCTCTTACTGTTTTGGTGTTGATTCTACATTAGATTAAGTTGCAGGGTTTTCTCCTTTATGGTTTCCCCGAGGAAAACTCTTTGTGTCTCTTGTCTCTTGTGATGTTCTTGTGTTTTATTGCTGTGCTTGTTATTCTATCAGTGAAAAGATCCTAAGATTATAATGCTAGCTTAAATGTGATGAAAAACTAACAAAATCTAGGTGGCAAGGTTTTTAGTATTTTTTGCACAACTGATTCTTCATTAATGGTTGCTCCAAGTCCTGTGATAGAATTTAAAATATTGTCAAGTTGAAGAAAGTAAGATGCAATATTTTCTTATTATTTTATTCATATATTTTTAAACCACATTGAAAGAGTTTTCAACTTAGTGTTTTTCTTCAACTTACCCGAAATTTCCTTGGTTGAAGTACACTGCATGACTTTGGTAAATTCATAATTTACCAGACCACACAATATTACATTTCTCACCCTTGCATTGTATTCATACTATCTTTTGTCTGTTGTATCAACTAGAGAATTTTTATGTTCTTTGTGGCCATTTTCAATTGACTTCTAGATGTCGACTCCATGAGATTGATTGCAGTTATACCTCCATCCCAATTATACAGAAAGTATAGATTGAGCCATCAAATATTGATGCTCTTTTGGTGGATAGTCCTTCTTCCTTGTCTATTTATGCACAAATATTTATCTTCCATTAGTTAAATTGTTATTGAATACACCTCGTATGATACCGATTGTTGAATTATTATTCATACTAAGAGGGGGATGGATCAATATAAAGCACATATTACACAATTTCCACTTAACAAATTATGCTTCAAAATTTTTTCTGCCAAATAGTAATGGACACAATTGCACACAAAATCTGTAAAATAAATTTATATGTATATATATACAAATATTAATTACATGGATAGGAGACACCAGTATCCAAAATGTGAGCACCAATTGACTTGGGCACAAATCTAATTGTAAGCACCAACTCACAAACTACAGGAACCAACCTTTAAGCATTTATATCTATTGCGTAAGAACCAATTTTTTATTTTATTTCAGGCACCAACCTAAATGCATATCAATCCTATTTGCATAGGATCCAACTTACTCTAGTCAGGAACCAACCTAATTGAACACTACATTCTACTCTTCTTGTTCTTCATCATCGACTGAATGGAAGTACCGACTCTGTCAAAACCCCAAATTTTCACAAAAATTTAAAATTTTTGAGTTAACAGTAAATGCTAAAACCCGCGGTTACTAACAGCTAACAGTTGGTATAAAAGAAACAGTTAAGTAATTGGTTTTACTAAATTCTAAAATAACTTAACAGTTTAATTTTCGTAGCAAGATTAAAATCTTTTCGTGTGCTATTTGCTTCAGTTTATTGATTAGTTCTTTTATGTCAGTAGGTGGAATCTACTTTTGAATCCAGGGCTTACTTAGCAATCATGCTAACGCAGATGAATATTGTTTCTTACAGGGTTTTACAGGTATGATTGATCAAGTATGTTTTTAAAAGATCTTTTAGTGTCAACAGTATTTGTTTGCAAATAAATAAATAAAAAAGGCTTAGAACAATAAGCTGCTAAACACTAGACAACTCCTGTAAGGTAAAATCATTTGATTTTCATCAGCTGTTCAAGTAAACAAGCTTGGAAATAAGTAACGACAATACAACATATTTGTGACTTTAACACTAGAATCTCAGTTACAAGTATTTCTACTTTAGTCTAAGTAATTTGTAATACTTATATACATTGTTTTTTATAATATTATGCAATAGTATCTTATCTTGCTTGTGTATTTATTGTCCTTTAATTTGTTTCTATAAGATACTTACAGCCTATTATCCTTTTTAACAGTAAAAACCTTTGAATGTAGAATTATGGCCATCATACCCTTCTGTATGAGCTTATGTTTACCACTAGTTTATTCCCTAGTCTACTTCTGTATTCTATTAACTTTTGAATTTAATATGATCATTTCTATTCCAATTATCATTTTTACCTCTGTAATTATCTTACTGTCCACTAGAAATTTTGCATGAGCATTAAGCCAAGTCGAGTATACTCTCAAGTATTATCAAAGTAATGTTGCTTAAACTATGTGATAGAATTTTGTGGTAACATTCTTCTCTTCCGCTTTGTACTACTTTATAGCTTTGATGCTAAATGAGTTATCAGCTCAAGTAAATCTCGTAGATATGCATAATCGACTTGTTCGATATACATTCAATCTACCAATAGTTTGTTATTATAACTTGATTAAAATCCAGCCTTTAAATTCTTTTGCATTATTACAAGGTACTATCTATAATTATTAGACTTGTAATATTCTTGTGGCAAAAAGGGAATACTATACACAGGCTATAGTTTAACTTTGTTGTTAGAGACACTATAGTCATGCCATAGTTAACATGCACTCTTTTATAACTATAATAAAGACTTAGACTTTAACCTACTCTATAAATAAAACATATATTACATGATTTTAATCTTCTCAATACAATGTATTAATTCTTGCACATGATCTAGGAACTAAGATTCAATCTCATCAAAGAATTATTAACAATTACTCATGAATTGGAAATTTTCAGGAACCAAATAAGTTTCCTCTCTGTATATTATATAAACAATAAAGGATTACAATTCCCATGCATGAGCCATAGCTTAACTCAATGAAGAATTCGAATAACTAAGGGACAATTCGAATTCCCATGCATGAGTCTAGCTTAACTAACTCTTTGCCATGCAATACCACTCAGTTAACCACTTGACAAAAACCTTAATTGACTCACCAATCCTAACTGAAGTTGGAGTGCAATAAATGACTTAATCTCAACTGAAGGAGATCAAACACATGTCATAGCAACCAACCATTAAGTGCTAGTACTGCAAGACTCCAATTAAACCTTGATGAGGTTAACTGAAGCTGAACTGACCATCAGAAGTTGATGAAGGCGCCTAGTTCACTCCAGTTCATTAAATAATAATAAAATAATCAATAAATAATTATTAAATAATATATTTAATGCATGGAGGCACCTTAACTGACTGTAACTGATTGGTTGAACTGAAAGTAACCCCCAGTTAGCAATTAGGTGCATGAATGTCAACCAGATCACCCCTGGAGTGCTCCAGTTAACCTCCTTGACTGTAGGAAAGGCTAATTTAGCCTCCTTGACTGTAGGTAGGCGTGGGAGTGACTGGGATGATGGTAATTAATTCTCCTTGATGTCAATTAAACTTAGGATAGTGGTTTAACTAGGCCAATTTGACTGAAGAGTGTGTATGATGGTAAATGTCTCCAACACAATGTTAGAGTAAGGTCGTGCCACCCAATATAATGTTATGGTACTGTTCAAAATATGACATTATAATTTCGTTGGTAGCAAGGGTTTATGCTTGATCCATATCGAACATATATTTAAGATTTATACGTGACACAATACTTGGTCAATGTAATCCCTCCATGATGATAAACTGGTGATTAGGTTAACATAATACACAGTGCTGTTGATTAGTGAATTGATTGTGTATTATTGGGTTTTTATTATGGTTTAACCCATGCTGCAATGAACAAATAATTGATAAAATGCCTCCACGCAGGAACTATAGGACATGACCCTCGCTGCATGGATAAATTTGTGGCTACGTGGTTGAATTTTGTCCATGTCTGGAAAATATATAATACACTGGAAACCTAACCCAATGCATTATTGTTCCGCAGTTTATGCTAGATCCAGGGTTGCTTGGCTTGTCTCCCATGGCGGCCGTCATTCTCTTGGTTACCGTCACCTTGTACCTTGACTTTGTGCTTCCTCCGTTCTCCAGTGAGTGGTTTTGATTGTTGGTTCTTTCTCTACCAAACGTGGATTTATTCTTCCTGCTACCTTCATTTCACTGCCTGTGAAACCTTCTTCCAAAGCCCATGTAGCTTAGTGATTGCTTTAGTTTTCCTTCTCAGCTCTTCGTAGCTCGCTACTGTGTGAGGTTTTGAGGGTTGTTGGGTTCCCCACTGCACCGTCTATAGGTGATAGTGCCTATGATGCGGTTCGCCATACTCCCAGTGACAGGTAATTTCAATATGAAACTTTCTTTCATTTACTGCAAGTTTATTTAGAATACTTTCAACATAAAATAGATTACTGACAGGGGATTTACGCTTGCTGCATGTGTTCATTAAGGTGAAGCTTGTACAAGGGATAAGAAGACATCCCTTGCAATGGTTGTGGCTCGTGGTTCAAGCTCGGGTAAGCCCCATGGTCTGGAAGATGGGTTCTCCTTTATTTAAAGTTAGGGTGGTCATTGGACTCGCCCAGGGTTTGAAAATACTTTCTCGTCTTGACATGAGTTATGTTATGCTTTCTACTATTTTACAGGTTGTTTGGAAGAATATTTAAATTTAAACCCCTTATAGGGTGGATGCAATTTGTAATGTGTAGAGTACTTGTCGAAGCTTGGCTTCGCAGTCGGTTTAGGTTGTAAATTTTGTAATAGTAGTTTCGCTGCAACTTGTTTTGGTTGTTAGGAGCTTATGCTATACTCTGTATACTTTAGGGTTTTTACCCTTTCTGAATATTAATGAAGTTGAACTCAGTTGAGTATTTTATATATTAAATTTTGAAGGCTGAATACTTACATCCATGATGTAAATCTTGTTTATTTTATGGAAGTCACAGGTGAGGGTTTGACCTGTTAAACCCTTGTTTGGTTTATATTACTCTTATGTTAATAATTACATTGTTTCTCTATTTTGATCTATCTGTCCTTAAAGGACTATGAGTGGATTATTTGACTATTTAGTGATGATTACATAATTGATACGAATTCGGTTATTATGTCTATACTAGTAATGTAATAGTTTTTAAGGGTTGAACCCCGACATTTAGATGTATGCTGTTATTAATAGGTTATGTTTCTTTTGTAAATGCAATTACACCTATTAGTAAATAATATAGTTTATCTTTGTTACATAACAATTTTAGTCACTAGTTTTAAAAGAATTAACCTGAGTATAACCTAGGTTACTACAGTACTATAAATATTTAGAATTTATGCTCAGAACATGAGCTAGGGTTTACTCCCTTTTAACTTAAATAGGAGATTGATTCCCATGTTATTATCTTGTAATTTTTATTACTGTTGTACAGTTTTTCTTCAGTTTGTTTTTATAATTTAATAATCTATAATTGTCATTGTTTAAGGATAATAATAATATTATTTATATTCATAATACTATTATCTAAGTATAATATATATTCTTAAGTTTATGTTGGTTCTTATTTGTATAGTGAATATGACTGAAAGCAGTCTGTAATATTTGTGTTAGTTAATTCAATTTGTATCTGTAGACTTACTTAGAGAAAAAAATTAAAAGAACCTTCTTACCTATCAATATTCTTTATATTTACACTGTTCTGCAAAAGTATAAGAATAGTTTATAATATTAACTTAAAACCCTAAGTTACTACTGTCCTTTAGCTATTAAAAAACTAAGAAAGGACTACTATAACCTTTATCATATTATTAACTATAGTTCGAATAGATGCAGGAAGATTAGTTGTCACCAAAAGAAGAAGATAAGCTATCAGTATTATTTTTATACCTTTTCTTAACATAAACTATTAACTTTCAACTGATAAAACTAATTCTTCTATTCTTAATGTAAAAGTACAGTTTATGGAAATAGAAACTATGTAGAAAATAATTTATAAATTTAAACCTACTAATGTCAATCAGTAATATGAGTATTGTTCTGTACTAACATGTTATTTACACAGTCTATTTCTGATAACATGTCTGCAAAACAAATTAATAAACTTTCTAGAAAACAACTATCTACTGAGAAGTAACATTTAATTAATCTGAAAACATAAATATTTGATTCATTTACTTAAACAAACTACCTATGCTAGAGTATGATCTGGATTACTCCAGATGGGGAAAAACACATGTAGGATTTATCTTTCATCACAGTATAGATTTAGTCTAGAATAACTAAGAGATTTCAACACAGCATAACATAACATCATTCATTTATTGCTCATACACAGAGATAAACTATAACACATAAATTAAAAGATAATGGAACCTGTCTTTAAAACTGGACGACAACAGCAATGGGAGGCCGTTCCTCCCTACCAACTCATGTAGAGTGCTCAAACAGTGACTTCTCGGGACCCCCGAGCATGTTCTGGTCTCCTTGGCTGGAACTAGGTGGAGCAATCAACAAAGTACCAATCTTGAGACTCAACACCAACTCTGCATACTGCAGTAAGATCTTTCAGCTGCAAAGTTGTACTAGTTCAACTACCTGCAGTTTACCCCTCAACACCTTCCTTCCAATTTTCCCTTTCCCAATGAATTCCTTGAAGTGCATTCACCTGAATGATTCTTCTCTTGGAATGAGAAACCTCATCTCTCTACATTGGGCACTTTTAATAAGATTTCCTAGGTCTTTTTGGGTTAGTTGTCATTAATTGAGCCACCTACTCTGATCCCACTTTCTTAGGGTATCATGACCCAAAATGTAGGGAAGTTGCCACCTGCAACATAGGAAGTGTTTGAGGATGCTGCCACTTATATTTTTTCTCTCCACCTAGTTCCTTCCACCAAATTGACCAATACCCTCTCTTTTTAATAGCTCTCCCAAGCTGTTGTCTCCACTTTTATTTATTTAAAATTAAATATTCAGAATTACATTCCAGATCCTTAACTCTGTTAAGTCATCAGTTTCCACTTAACATTCAATTTAACATAATGTCTAGGAATAAAATCAAAATAAGATAAAATTATTTTACAAAATTGGGGCATGTGACAGACTCCCCTTTTGTATTATCCAACACCAACTAGAAGGAAGCACCAACTCCCTTTTGAATTATCCAGCACCAACTGGAAGGAAGCACCAACTCCCTTTACTTGCCCCTTCCTACCACCCTGAAATGAATATATTACAATAGATCTATGATCTCTGTCTACTAAATATGCGTCCTCTAAAATACACATATCAACGATCGACGATCTGGGATTGCATCTCCTACAATATCAAAACTTTTCCACCTCTGTATTCTATGATCTACGTCCTTTGCAATTTGTACATTACCACCTTGACACCTATGCAATATGCATCATTCACTATGTGTTCTCTTTTCACATCTCGGTACAGGGAATCCTTCTAATTTGTGCATTGTTTGTTTTTTTCCTTCATCAATTTTGTGCAATCGACTCTATGTTGTATACACTTATTCAAGATCTATGAGCCATTGATTCCCTAGAATTAGAATTTTTCCAAATCAAAATATCACATCTTATTCATCTTCAAGATTACTTCAATACTTCCATATCGCGCTTATTTATACTCTTTCTTGCTCAATAGATGTGTCCAAAAGTTGGATTCCTTTCACCAGTGGTGCCCCAACTCTTTTACTTCTTAGTTAAGCTAACTACTTCATTTCACCTTTCATGGGTGTATCCCTTATTGATAATTCAGACTCTTGGGATTTTGCACACTTAAGTCTATTGACTTGGTGGTATCTACACACATGAGTCCCATGTCTTTGTGGGATTAACACACTTCTGTAACATCCCTAAAATTCATAATTTTTTTTTTTACTATATGTAACTTTATAAATTCCTAGGAATAAATCGAAGAGAGGTTATACTTCATGCTTTCTCTGTTGTGATGATAATTAACAAAATGAATTTAGTTAAACTACAAGACTCATGTGCCTACGTTTAACATTTTTCATTAGCATGTCTCTTTTTATGACATTTTGTTGAAGAAACGTCATGCATTCTGGTCGATACTATCTTGTGGCTAAAACTGCTTTTAAATCTTTGTTGGTTGCAATGTCGTAAAAACGGTTTCCGTTCTTTTAGTTGTTTTCCTACCTATGAGCCATTAAAGGAAAAGGTCACAGTATTACTTAGAAGTTAAGGCTAATGCGGGAACCTTTGTTTTCTCTTTGTGTAGGTGAATGAGATTAAGCCTTACGTTTCTTGCTAAGGAAACAATCCTAAGCTACAAGGCATCCAACATCTTAGGAAAAAGGATAGAACACTAAGGGTTTTGAAACAACTATATTATAACCAAGTTCTAAATCATACTCCATATTATAGTCACTCGACTATACTATATGCTAAGAAATGATCCATATACACCAACGTGTGTGGAAATTGAACCTAGGTGTTAGAACAATTACATTCACAAAAATTGCCAATTACACACAAAGGAGACTGAATATGGAGTAGAACACTAATCTATATTAAATAAGTGTACAATAGCCAACCCTGTGAATTCATAGGCTACCACAATAAATAATTACATGAGATATTCGAATGCATAAGGATTCCATTCGAATTTGGTCAAAAGCAGGCTTACTAAATCTAAGCAAATCCCCCATATGTGCATAAAGCAGTTTCCAAATCTATCTAGGAGCTCATGAATTGGAAAAATCAATTAGGAAAGCTAATAGATGATGGAAGTACAAATCATACATTATTTTCTTAGGAGAAAAGAGTGGAGGATGATGAGGACAAAAAACAAGTTAACTTCACCTAGTCAAACTTTCCCAATTGCCTTAAAACTNATTTAGCAATTTTGACCACTTTGGACATGTGGAGGACAACTTGCATAATATGGAATATGGAAACTAGGCAAATAAGACAAAAATGGATTAATTAATGTCTAAGGTAGCTAACTATGGGTTG
Source organism: Pseudotsuga menziesii (assembly GCA_001517045.1). Lineage (NCBI taxonomy): Eukaryota > Viridiplantae > Streptophyta > Pinopsida > Pinales > Pinaceae > Pseudotsuga > Pseudotsuga menziesii. The sequence goes on from LPNX011216933.1 coordinate 132,083, forward strand.
ATTATTCTAACACATGAATAACTAAGTAGAAGTCCCTAGACTCTTAAAAAAGAAATGATGGCTGATTAAAATAGGAAACCATGGAAGTTTGAAAAGATGTGTACACGATGTGGAAATAAAGGTTTCATAGGAAGTCCACGTGGGGGCCTTGAATTCTCTAGTTGGCAGGAAAAGTACAAAATGCAAAACCCTAGGGGTTTAATGCATCTCATTAAATGTGTAAGGTTCTTCATTGAGGTTCTGTTTGGGGTTTATTTTTTTTCATTACACAACTTGTCTTGACCTCTGGTGGTTCGACTTGGTAGCTCCTATGTTCAAAGGTGGAGGAACCGTGACTCTCGACCCTCAATACTTTTCTAACATGACTAATAAATAAAAGTTTGCTGGTGAGGTTCGTTATGGCAACGTCATTGTTTCTCTGGTAACGATGATATACATAGTGATAGGTAAGTCTTCCTCTGCAATTTTATGATGCTTTGCTTTTTTTTTACAACACAGTTCAAAAAATCCATTGTTTGACTTCCTGGCTCGTATGTAAAAGAGGCATCCTCTAGTGGTTCTCTGCAAACAAATTGATTGATTACAAGTGCTAATAGGGTTGCGGTACGGGTAATAGTTGTACCCCATCCTCCATGGCTCTAGGGTTTGATATGAATTCTTAGGGCATGATCTGGGTGTTCATCTTTGCGTTGGATGTTGGTGAAAGTGATGACTCTCTTTGGTAGCCATGAGGCATTTTTATATTTGAATACTGTAATATTAGCCCTACGACTGTGAAGTCGTGGTGATTGTAAATATTTAGGGTTATTGATCTAGTCTTTAAAGTTGAAGAACAGTCCTATAACTGTCTCGAAAAGGCTGTAAAATGTTTAACCTTGTGAGGGTTTTCATGAATGTATACTTAGTTGTTTAATTCTACAGTTTTGTTGTTTTTGTAAAACTAGAATGCGGTCGTGAGGCCTTCACTCTGTCATACTTGTTTTTGAAAAGGGTCGTAAGCCACTGTTAATGATAATTACTTAATTATTCAATTCAAGCAATGGTTTGATAATTCTTAAAGACTTGTGAGGGGTTTTGCATCTATCTTGATAGTTTGTCGCTTTGGTAACATTGTATTGTGGCCATAAGGCCTTTATTCTATTGTATTCATTTTGTTTTTGGGAAGGATCCTAGAGCCACTATCATTAAACTATTATTGTTTATCTTTTTATGAAGAAGATTTTGAAGTAGCCCATGACGATTTTATATTCGTAGTCATGAATACTTATCTTGATTTTACAGTGATGTTTCTTAAATTCATTATGAGCAAGATGTAAAGCCATAAATATATATTTCCTTATAACAGATCTGTTAAGAAAATCTAGGTTGTGTGGCCTCTATCTGTTAAAAGGTTTAGTCATGCTTGAAATTATAGTTGTGTTGTGTTCTTATAGAACTATATGATGGTCGTGAGGATTTTTCATTGCTACAAAATTTTAAGAATGGGCCATAAGGCCACTGCCAAAAGATTTAAGTTCTTCTTAGAGGATAATACTGATTCTAAAGATAAATTAATCCCTAAGGATGTTTGTAATTTTCTTCTGTAATTAATTATATTGTAGATGACAATACCTATTCATATTACAACCTATAATTAGTGTTGCAGCCCGTCGAGAATTTCGATTTGGTATTCAACATTTAAGACTTTATAAGACACTGGGCAATGTCGCCCTTATAAAGAACTTATGTAGAACCTAGCTATGTTATTAATTTTAATTGGAAGGTTGTTTATCCTTACTGTATCTAGGGTTTGATTAAGAGGCCAGAAACTCGACCCTAAAACAGAAGCAAAATACAGTGTAGGATTTTTGAACGTGAACAAGTGGTTTACTTAGAGGTTCTAAGTTGCAATTATTATTTTTAATTTTGTAATACTTTATCATGTGCATAATCGTGCACACAATGTATTAGGTTTAAACCCTTGTTAAGTTTATAATAAGCACTATTTGGCTTAATTTAAGAAGTTATATGATTAGCTTACGGAGCTATCTAAGAGTCTTATTTTATTATGATTTATTAGTCTGATATATATATATATATATATTATACTACTACTACTACTACTACTACTAACATAGAAAATACAAATAGATTTAACAATATAGTAGATTGACATAAATAAAAGACGTACTAAACTGAATACGGAGGAGGAAGGGAAATCATCCATTAAAAGGGTGTTCTTTACAAAATGACCATAACAGTAAATTTAAACTTTAACTTTGAATAAACAGAATCATAGTTTTATTCCTCTTAGAACAATTTTTAAAAATAAAAACTCTCAAATATAGAGTTCTTAGCATATCCAAACATCCTACTTTCAGCTACTGAGCATACTTCCAAATAAAAGTACAGACTTAGAATTAAATAATAGCTATAACTTGGATAATATGTAGAAAAGGACAAACACCCAGAGGAGAATGTTCCACCCAACATTCTCTTGAATCATCCAAGATTACTTGCTTAGGACCCCTGAGCCTGTTCACTGAACCACTAGGAAGAATATCACTAGATATAGCCCACACAACAAAATTTCTATCACTTAGCACTCAGTAGCAGACTAATCTCAGCAATTCCACTTTAGTTATCCCTTCATCAAATTCATTTTGTGCCTAACTTTTCAATTTGCAGCAATCACAAGGTTCATTCACTTAGAAACAAAATGAGTAGTGAACCTCCTGCTCAATTTGATGGTATTTATAAGATTTCCTAGGTCTTTGGGTTAGTTTTGGAACTAAATGAGCCACCAGCTCAGTTTCCCTTCTCAGGGAACATGACTACAATTTTAGGGATTATGTTTCCTACAACAGTTAGAAAGTGAAATTCTAGTGCTGCCACTTGTCGACTAGCCTTTTACAGCTACTCATTTCTCTTATTGGGTCAGTGAACACTCATTCAACAGTCTCCCTTCAATAGGTGTCTCTTCTATTTAATTTCTTAAAATAAATAATTCTTCAATTACAATTATCCTTGACCAGCTTATTCATAAAAAAAAATTACAATAAATTTCACATAATGTTTTCTGAAATAATTAATAAATATTTATTTTCTAGTTCTAGGTTTGTTACAAACACCCCCCCTTAAGTTCAACATCGTCATTGATGTTGCTTAAGTTTACTGTGAGTCTTCTTGGAACAGATCACGATATGCCAACCACATATCGCTCTCTAATTCCTAGGTTGATTCATTTGGACTTAGGTGTTTCCACTGCACATTTACCTATCCAATGGTGAAATTCTAAAGAAAAAATTATCTCTTGTCAAGAATACAGTCCAGTTCCACTGGAAAATCTCCTTCTGGTTCTACCTGAATCACATTCCATTCAATCACATGAGTAGCATAGTGTACAAAAAAATTTAAAATATAAATATGAAAGACATTATGTATTCTAAGATTAGGTGGCAAAGCTAACTGATATGCCACTGGCCTCACTCTTGCCAATATTTTGAATGGTCCACAATACTTGGGTGCTAATTTAGCACAAATCCCTAGTTTAAAGGTGCTCTTCCTAGGTTTTACCTTAACAAAAAAAATGCTCACCTACTTGGACTTATTTCAGAGTTCTTTTAAGGTCGGCATGACTCTTTTGTATGTCCTGAACAGTTTTCAAATTGCTTTGTACCTATTTCACTGTTAGTTCCAGTTCTTTTAACGATTCAAGTCCTAACATCAATCTGTCAACTGAATTACTCCATGTAATAGGATTGTTGCATTTTATACCATATAATATTTCAAAAGGACTAAGCTTTGTTGAAGCTTAATAATGATTATTATACACAAATTCAACTAAGTGCAAATAATATTCCCACTTCTTGGGATAGTCCCTAACATACATTCGTAACATATCTTCTAGTACTTGATTGAGTTTTTCTATTTGTCAATCCATTTGTGGATGATAAGTAGTACTGAAATTTAATTTTGTATCTAGACCTTTAAATAAATATTTCCAAAAATCGCTGGTAAACTTAGGATCTCTATCAGAAATTATTACCTTCACAAATCCATGCAAACGAAAGATTTCCTTCATAAATATGTCAGCAATGTTAGAAACTTTATGAGTTGTTTTAACAGGTATAAAGTGTGTTGCCTTAGTTTTTCCACAACTACCATTATTGAATCATTTTGTGTCTGATTTTTAGGTAAACCAGTTATAAATTCAAGACTGATGACTTCCCATTTCCAATTTAGAATTGGTAATGGTTGTAAAATACCTGCTGGGTATTGATGTTCAGCTTTAACTTGCTGACATTCTATACACCTAGTTAAAAATTCAGCAATTTCATTTTTTCATATTAGGCCAGAAATACTCCTTTCTCAACATTTTTATCGTCTTTTGATATTCCAGATGTCCGGAATAAGGAATTTTTTGTACTTTGTTCAAAATCAACAATTTAACTTCCAGTATGTTAGGCATATAAAGTTTGTTTTTATACAACATTAAGCCCTTTTCATTTAAACTGTAATCTGTATTTAAATTTTCAAATACATTCTGAGTTACTTTTTCTCTTAAAATTTGGTATTCTATGTCCAGTTTGAATCCTTCTTCCAATTTATCCTCCAATTCGATTTTATTACTGCTAATAGCAACTATAAAACTTATTGTTGCATTTTTTCTTAAGGCATCAACCACTTTATTTTCCTTTCTTTTAATGTGTTTGATTTCAAAATCATATTCTCTAAGGAAAGCTAACCATATAGCTTTCCTTGCATTTAGATTTTGTTGGTGAAACAAATATTTTAAGCTTATGTTATCAGACATTAGCAAAAACCTTTTACCTATTAGGTGATGGCACTACATTTTTAAAGCATGGATTATGGAATCCATCTCTAAGTCATAAGTTGCATAATTATTTTTGTGTGTTTTTAACTTTCTCAATTCATAAGAAATTACATGACCTTCTTGTGTAAGTACTCCACCCAAACCTTCATTGCATGCATCAATGCATACAACAAAATATTTTTTCTGGATCTGCTATTTTGAAAATGGGTGCAGTGGCTAATAATCCTTTTAATTTATTAAAACTTTATTTGCATTTTTAATCCTAGAAAAATATCTTGCCCATTTTCTGTAATGATGTTATAGGATTTGCGATTTTCGAAAATCCTTCTATAAATTTCCTATAATAACCTGTTATTCCCATAAAGGATCATACATCAGTTACGTCCTTGGGAACATGCCAATCAATTATTTCTTTTATCTTATCGGGGTCTACCAATATTCCTTCTTCGAATATTACGTGCCCTAGATATTGTATCTTATCTTTATAAAATTCACATTTTCTAAACTTAGCATATAGTTGATGTTCCCTTAAAATTTGTAGTATTATCTACAAGTGTTCGTCGTGTTCTTATTTTTTTTATAGAATAAATTAATATGCCATCTATAAAGATGACTACAGTTCTATCCAAGTATTTACTTAGGACACTGTTCGTTAAGCACATAAAAGTTGTTGAAGTATTTGTTAGCCCAAAGGGAATAACCACAAACTCATAGTGCATGTATCTAGTTCTTAAAGCAGTCTTAAAAATATCTTCATCTTTAATTATGACTTGATGATATCCAATTCTCAAGTCTATTTTTAAAAATATCATTGCGTCACATATCTGATCAAACAGATCATTGATGTGGGGTAGAGGATACCTATTTTAATTTTAATTTTATTTAGTTAACGGTAGTCTATACATAGATGTAATGTACCGTCTTTCTTCTTAACAAATAAGACAAGTGCGCCCCAAGGGTATACACTTGGTCTTACATAATTTTTGTCTATTAGTTCTTGCAATTGTAATTTTAATTCATTCAGTTCTAAAATGTTCATTTGATAAGGAGATTTTGAATTAGGTACAGCTCTTGGTACTAATTCGATTGTAAAATCTATATCTCTCTTTGGAGGTAATTCTAGAATTTCTTCTGGGAAAACATCCGAGAAATCTTGTAGGATTGGAATATCATCAAATCTTGGCTTATCTTCTTTACCAATTTGTTCATTATTTATTATGTGTACATCAAAAAAGTATATCTTGTTCATCTATAAGGCTGATATTTGTGTAACATATATTTTCCTAGGTATTCCTTTGACTCAAATCCTTTCTCCTACATTATTTAAACAAGTAAACGTTTTCTGAAAACAATTTAAAATCAATTGATGTTTTTGCAGCCAATCCATACCTATTAGTACATCATAAGATCCTAACCATAACACATTTAACTTGACTTTAGTTTCAAACTGAATCATAAGCAAGTTATAGTTTTCAACATCATTAACCACTTTCCTTTTAGTTCCTGTAGCTAATTGGACCAGCCAATACTTTTCAAACTTTTTCAAAGATAAATTGCATTTTTCTACTATGCTAGGTGACACATAAGTTAAACTAGCACCAGGATCAATTAGAATGGAAACATACTGGTTTTGTATGATACCTTGCACTTCCACGAAGGAAGTATGATGATTCAATTGTTGGTTCTCCAAGCTTGCATTTATTCTGGACATTTCATTTGCCACATCTCCAACTGTTTCCTCTTCCTGAATGGTATGCACATTGTTGAATTTCTCCTTTCTATTCAGATAGTACTTGGCATAATGTGATCCTTGACGTTCCCAACACTTTACAAGCTCCTTATGTTCATTATTTTTAACAAAGTTGTTAAGCATATCCCTATCTTTTGGTGTTGTAGTATTTTGTTGTGCCTTATTTTTAAAATATGCTCCTTGATAATTATTTATGGAGAAGTTCCAGGAATTATTTCCAAAACTCTTATTTGACTTAAACCCTTTTCTCTTCTTATCAAAATCACTGGTTCTTCTATTCTTCGAGATAGGTAATCTTTCTCTCTTTTTTCATCGTTCATAACAGAAATCATCCTTTATTATAGTCTCTTAAAGGGTTTTTTGGGTTATCAAACTCTATTCTGTCCTTGAAGCTAGTGGGAACATAGCTTAAAAATATTTGTATTTTAGGTTTTTCGTTAATTATGTATGGTACATATCTTAACAGACTTAAAAGTTTGCTACATAATTCTTTCATTGACATTGAACACAGTTTTAGTTCTTATTTAGATCTTTCCTCATAGCACTGTTCAGATAAAAAATTCCTTTTAAAATACTTTTTAAAAACTCTCCAAGTTAAGTACGTCTCCTTAAGATTTTTTACTCTTTTTATGTCTTGCCACCAAATGTTATCTTTTTCGGTTAAGTTGTAGATGGCCATCCGGGATTTTAGTCTGTTAGAATAGTTATAAATCCAGAAATATTTCTTCATTCCTGAAAACCAAGCCTCAGCTTCTTCAACTTTTTCTACTTCTCCGTTAAACAGGGAGGCTTTATTTTTTAAAATTTTCCATAAATTTCTTCATAAGGTCTATACTTCCTTTTTCTAGGTTTACGGTCGCTTTCACTACTTTCACTTGTGTATTTATACCTTCCCCTACGTGAACTTGCATTAATATCTGAAGAAGTTTCACTATCAGAATATTTTACTTTCTTTCCTTTATGTTTGTAGGATAGTGTTTTATAATCAGTTTCATAAACATTTCTTTTATCTTTTCGTTTGTTATGTATTTTGGCTAATAACATCTGATTCAGTTCCATATTTATTTCATTATCCATTTTTATAGTTTGTAGCTCATATTTTAACTCTTTAACTGTTTGTGGTAACTCTAAAGGTTGATTATTCAGTTCTACATAAATTTGTCTAGATTAATGTGATGCGATCCATTTTTAGCAGATGTTTTGACACCTTCTAGTTTCCTGCAAAACATTTTTTATATTTATGTACATAAATAAATGTAAAACATGATCGGTATTTTTTTTATCTTGTTTGTATGTGAGTGAGTCAATCAATCATAGTGTTTGGAAACTCGCTCTGATACCACATGCAACATCCCTAAAATTCATAAATAAGTTTTTTATTTATTTACTATATATAACTTTATAAATTCCTAGGAATAAATCCAAGAGAGTTTATACTTACCTCATGCTTTATCTGTTGTGATGATAATTAACAAAATGACTATAGTTAAAATGCAATACTCGTGTGCCTACATTTAATGTTTTTCATTAGCATGCCTCTTTTTATAACATTTTGTCGATACAACGTCATGCATTCTGGTCGATACTATCTTGTGGCTAAAACTGCTTTTAAATCTATGTTGGTTGAAATGTTGTAAAAATTGTTTTGTTCTTTCAGATTTTTTCCTACCTATGATCTATTAAAGGAAAAGGTCACATTCTTACTTAGAATTTAAGGTTAGCGCAGGAACCTTAATTTTCTCTTTGTGTAGGTGAATGAGATTAAGCCTTAAGTTTCTTGCTAAGGAAACAATCCTAAGCTAAAAGGTATCCAACATTCCAAGAAAAAGAATGGAACACTAAGGGTTTGGAAACAACTATATTATAACCAAGTTCTAAATAAAACTCCATATTATAGTCACCCCACTATACTATATGCTAAGATATGATCCATATAATACCAACGTGAAGAACTAAGAAAAAGTGCCTAGACTCTTAAAAAAAATAATGATGGTTGATTAAAATCAGAAACCATGTAGTTTGAAAAGATGTGTACATGACATGGAAATAAAGGTTTCACATGCAGGCCATGTGGGGGCCTTGAATGCTCCTGTTGGAGGCCATGGTACAAAGTGCAAAACCCTAGGGGTTTAATGCATATCGTTAAAAGTGTAAGGTTCTTCGTTGAGGTTTTGTTTTGGGTTTATTGTTTTTCATTTGACACAACCAGTCTCGGCCTCTGGTGGTTCGACCTGGTAGCTCCTTTGTTCAAAGGTAGAGGAACCGTGAATCTCAAACCTCAATATGTTTTTAACCTATGTGAGAAAGAAAAGTTTGTTGGTGAGGTTCATTACGGTGACATCGGTGTTGCTATGGTTACGATTATATACACAACTATAGTTAAGTCTTCCTCTATGATTTCTATGATGCTTTCCCTTTTTTTAACAACACAGCTCAAAAAATACATTGTTTGACTTCTCGGCTCGTATGTGCAAAAAGCATCCCTGAGTGGTTCTTTGTAAACAAATTTATTGGTTACAAGCGCTAACAGTGTTGCGGTCTGAGTAATACCTATACCCCATTCTCCATGGCTTTGTGGTTTGATCTGAATGCTTAGGGCATGATTTGGGTGTTCATCTTTGCGTTGGATGTTGGTGAAAGTGATGACTCTCATTGGTATCCATGAGGCATTTTTATATTTGAATACTGTAATATTAACCCTACGACTTTGAATTCGTGGTGATTGTAAAGATGTAGGGTTATTGATCTAGTCTTTAAAGTTGAAGAACGGTCCTACGACTATCTCAGCAAGGATGTAAAAGGTTTGACCCTGTGACAGTTTTCATGAATGTATATTTAATTGTTTAATTCTATGGTTTTGTTGTTTTTTTAAAAGTAGAATGCGGTCGTGAGGCCTTCACTCTGTCATACTTGTTTTTGAAAAGGGCCCTAAGACATTGTCAATGATAATTACTTAATTATTCACTTCAAGCAATGGTTTGATAGTTGTTAAATACTCATGATGGTTTTTACATCTATATTGATAGTTCGTCGCTTTGGTAACACTATATTGTGGTCATAAACCATTTATTCTATTGTATTCATTTTTTTTTGAAAGGGACCGAGATCCATTATCATTAAACTGTTACTATTTATCATTTTATGAAGAAGGTTTTGAAACTAGTGTGTGAGGATTTTATATTTGCAGTTGTGAATACTTATCTTGATTTTACAGTGTTGTTTCTTAAATTGATTATTAGCAGCCCGTAAGGCCATAGATATATATTTCCTTATAACAGATATGTTAAGAAAATCTAGGCCATGTAGCCTCTATATGTAAAAAGGTTTATTCATGCTTGAAATTACAATTGTACTTTGTTCCTATAGAACTATATGATGGTCGTGAGGCTTTTTCATTGCTACAAAAGTTTAAGAGCAGGTCATAAGGCCACTGCCAAAATATTTAAGTTCTTCTTAGAAGATAATACTGATTTGAAAGATACATTAAGTCCTAAGGTTGTTTGTAATTTTCTTCTATAATTAATTCTATTGCAAATGACAATACCAATTCGACTTACAGCCTGTAACCAGTGTTGTAGCTTGTTAGTAATCTCGATTTGGTATTCAATATTTAAGATTTTATAAGAGACTGGGCCATGTTTCCCTTATAAATAACTTCTATAGAACCTTGCTCTATTATTAATTTTAATTGGAAGGTTGTTTATGCTAACAGTATCTAGGGTTTGATTAAGAGGCCAGAAACTCTGCCCTAAAACATAAGCAAAAATACTGTGTAGGGTTTTTGAACTTGAAAAATTGGTTTACTCAGAGGTTCTAAGTTGGAATTATTTTTCTTTGTTCTGTAAGACTTTATCATGTGCATAATCGTGCAAATTATGTATTAGGTTTAAACCCTTGTTATGTTTATAATGAGAATTATTTGGCTTAATTTAAGAATCTATATTATTTACTTACGAAGCTATCTAAGATTCTTATTTTTATTATGATTTATTAGTCTTATATATATACTTATAAATCTCTATAATTTTAACTATATTTTATTTTAAACCTATAATAAGAGAGAAAATACCAATAGATTTAACAATATAGTAGTCTGAAATAAATAAAGTAGAGGTGCTAAACTGAATACAGAGGAGGAAGGGAAATCATCCTTTAAAAGGGTGTACTTTACAGAATGACAAGAACAATAAATTTAAACTTTAACTTTGAATAAACAGAATCATAGTTTTATTCTCTTAGAACAATTTCCAAAAATAAAAACTTTCAGATATAGAGTTCATAGGATATCGAAACATCCTACTTTTAGCTACTAATCATACTTCCAAATAAAAGTATAGATTTAAAATTAAATAACGGTTAGAACCTGGATAATATGCAAAAGGGGACAAACACGCAAAAAAGAGTGTTCCACCCAACCTTCTCTTGAAGCAACCAAGATTACTTGCTTAGGACCTGTGAGCCTGTTCATTGAACCACTAGGATGAAGATCACTGGATATATCCCACATAACAAACTTGATACCACTTAGCACTCAATAGTAGACTAATGTCAACAATTCCACTTTAGCTATCCCCTCATCAAATTCCTTTTGTGCCTAACTTTTCAATTTGTAGCAGTCACAAGGTTCATTCACTTAGAAACAGAATGAGTAGTGAGCCTCCTGCTCAATTTGATGGTATTTATAAGATTGCCTAGGTCTTTGGGTCAGTTTTTGAATTAAATCATCCACCAACTCAATTCCCCCTCTCAGGGAACATGACCACAATTTTAGGGATTATGCTTCCTGCAACATCTAGAAAGTGAAATGCTAGTGCTGCCACTTGTCAACTAGCCTTCTACAACTACTCATTCATCCTAGAGATTCAGTGAACACTCATTCAATAGTATCCCTTATATAGGTGTCTCTTCTATTTAATTTATTAAAATAAATAATTCTTCAATCACAATCATCCTTGACCAGCTTGGTCCTAAAAAAACTTTACAACAAATATAACATAATGTTTTCTAAAATAAACAATAAATATTTATTTTTCAGTTCTAGGTGTGTTACAACTTCCAAAACTTCCTTACTCTTCTATATATAATTCTTCAAATGATCTCTGCATATATAGAGAGACACTATCTAATACTTTTGAGACTTATATATACTTCTATATATTTCTTCAAACTAGATTTTTACTTAGCATTACCAATTGCGGCATCTAACACTAGTAGATGTGAACACTTTTCCCATGTCAAATCATCTCTATAGTGACACTTTTGTGATTCTATACCAATGAACACTAGCCCATATTTTCATGGAAAATTTATCGTCACTTTAGCCACACTTCGAAAAGTTTGTCAATATAGCGACAATAATAGATGACATGTGTTGTGATTTGGTACTGCTTCAAAAAAACTTATTTGTCTTTTTAGCGATGATAAGTTGTTGCTATAGTGATGTCTCTTTGTATATATAGTGACATCATTGTGTCGCTATAGCAACGTTCATCTGTCGCTACAACACCATTTATTTATCGCTACAACAACGTTTATTTGTCTCTATAATGATGTGGTGGTGTCGCTATAGCGATGCACTGGTCTCACTGCATCACGAGATAGTCATGCACATAGCAACAAATATTCTATACAAGCAATGGAGAATGATTGCTCTAACAATGAAAATAATTTCCCATAAAGAAACTACCGGAAAATTTTCTATACAAGCGGTGGATTATCTTCACTATAGAGATGGATGATCATCGCTAGAGCGATTCTTTCTATGTATTAAAAAAAAAAATTCCAACTTTCAAAATATCATAGAAAGATAGGACTCTGCAAATCCTTCGAACCCTATCTAGGGCTGACATCATCAATAACACGCCCTAACTAGAAATACAAGGGCCTAGAAAGGAATCTCGCCAAGCTAAATATAGACCTTATCCATACGATACAAGTTATATCACTAGAACTAACACCATTATTACGATGATCAAAGGTATCACACCAACCATCACTATTCTATGATTAACTGGTAAGCATTGATTATGGTAGTCCCCTAATTTATTTATAGATTACAATAAAGTATCAGTAAAGTAAGCAAAATCTGATAAGGGTAAGCAAATCATGATCCAGTGAATATGGTAACCACATAGCTATGATTTCATTACTTTGGTAGTAGTTCTAAAACCAAGACTCAAATAAAAAACAAGGAATTCAATATGAGCTAAACTGACTCTATTGAATCACAAGAAGTTTGTAATAGATATAAATGAATATGTATATATATAGGGTATTTAAGTAATCAATATGGTGATAGAGTAAAGTCATAACAAACATAAAATAATCAAACCAATAGTGTAGAACAAACCCTATATTGTTATGCAAGTAGAATACAGATTGACTATCTCAATACTTGTGACTAGTATAACTATATTGGTCGGCATATTTAAACATGAGTTGTAATCTATTATGGAATTATCATTATTGGTTATGTTCATAGTTTGGTTACCATTAAAGATCTATGGTTCTAGCTTAGACTTATACTAGTATGGTTATGTTACCATGATTACTGAATCCTAGGATCTACTTATATGTCATAAGTCTAACTTATATGGACAAAGTGTAATCGTTTTCGATGAGAAATAACTTGTTTACATAATGTTGAACAATGTTATATAGAGATCAATACACATGGTATTTTTCGGTATACTAGTAAGACTACTCTGATCACGCTTGTTGAGATTCATTCTCTTGTAGATAGTATACAGATTTGGAACCATGCTTAATAATTATAGATCATATGTACCATTGTTTACACTAATCTCTTATAACAGGGTCATCAATACTTATAGAAGCTTCACAAGAGCAACTGTAATAAGACTCATCCATTCAACTCAATCTAACCATGTTGTGAGCTTAAGTATCACCAATAGAAGTGATTTTATAGTACTCAATCATTATGGATATTACGTAATAAATCTCATTACTATATCGTATGTTACTCAAAGCATCAAAGGAATGGGAATAATGGTGTTACTAAACAAGTATTGTATAACCGTAATGATTAGGCTAGTGATTGTTCTATAATCAAATGATGTTATATTAGACGTGAAAATGCAAAATGTATGATAAACCTCATAAGTAGTGCCATAATTACATATGAATTATGACGTCATTACTAGGTATAAAATCATTGCTTTAAAGATGATGGTAAAGTAAGTAGTGTTAGTTACAAGTAGGATAAGTAAGCTTAGATACTTTGATTCATATATGTAAGAGATAAGGTATTGAGAAAGTGATCAAGCTGTATTAATATCACTATTAAGGTATTGTAATCATAGAGTGATTTGTTTATGTTACTGATTACCTTTATTTCCTTATATATTTGGAACATACTAAGTAGTATAAGGGTGATTCCCATTACTAAATTAATGATAAAACACAATGTATTCCTATCATATAAGCTTAGGGTAAATAGATTGGTGCAATATGGGCTTGGTACTATGAACAAATATCTTGTTTACTTAATCTATACCAGTTCCATCATTATGTGAAATCAATGGTATATGTTATCAAGCATAAACAATGAACATGATGCTATCACTATTAGTATACACTTTCATGTTATCTACTAGTACTACTATTTCCAACATAATCTGATACTACTACATGCCCATTGATTAGGGTTAGTAAGTGTGATACTATTCTCTATAGTAATTCAAAGTATATACAGGTTATACTTGTTATATTTTTATCATTCAAGCTACCATTATGATCTTACGATCTTTAACTGTGAGAATAACATGCACAGCAATAAAACACAGGAACAACACAAGAGACAAGAGACACAAAGAATTTTCCTCCGGGAAACCATAAAGGAGAAAACCCCGCAACTTCCTCAAAGATAGAATCAACACCAAATGTAAAACCAAAAAACAGTAAGATAATCTCTTGACAGCAGCAGTCTCTCTCAATCACACTGAGAGAGCTTCTCCTCTCTCACTCATGCACCCCAATGAGTGAGTGTGTGTGTCCTAAATAGAGAGACTCACTATCTATTTATATTCTTCTGTTCACTTGGAACCCACTCCATCATTTCGGCCTCACTTAACAATTACTTACTAGAGCCGACATCTCTAGGAGTGTCTAATAACCCTAGTGCCCCACAACTTGTGGGGACTTTGCCTCCTCCGACCAACAAGGAGGTTTATCCTTAACACAATGGTGGGGACTATTGCCCCAACTTACAATGACTCACCTAGGGTTGACTTCACTAGGATAGTCTAATAACCCTAGGGCCCCACAACTGTGGGGACTTTAATCCTTGACCAATAGGAGGGTTACCCACAGTGACTTGACATGACTTTCTCATTATATAAACTTCTCGAAATAAACATCGGGGTATGTAATTAATCAAGTACATTACAATACATCCTGGAATGAACATCATGTTACAATAGATAAAAAATACAAGTGAATAGATTTTGAAGTTACAATTACATCAAAACTCCCTCTTAACTAGGAATTTATTCTCTCGACACAATTTATCAGCACAAGTATTCTTCTCTGTATCATCTACGTCATCTTCAAGTCATCTTCATCTAGATCTGAATCATCACTCGATCTGGATCATCATCACCAGATCTGGATCATCACTTGATCTGGATCTGAATCATTGTCATTGGATCTGGATCATCACTGGATCTGGATCATCATTAGATCTAGATCATCACTACTAGATCATCATTATTGGATCTAGATCCTTACTCGATCTGGATCAGTACCACGGGTGCTATCTCATGATTCTTCTCATCACAGGAAGTTCTACAGAGCCATCCCTTTTCCATGTTGGTTGTAGGCCTAGCCTCCATGTAGGTCTTCTTCAGCACTTATATCTGACCTACTCATCAGAAAGGAACAACACTCATATCCATCTAGGTTGGAACACATCCTGCACACAATGATGGAAGAGTTTCGTACTTCCATCCAGGCTGGAACACATCCTGCACACATTGATGGAAGATTTTTGTACTTCCATCTAGGATGGAACACATCCTGTACATAATGATGGAATATTTCCACACTTCCATCCAGGCTAGAACACATCCTGCACACAATGATGGAAGATTTCCACACTTCTATCTAGGCTGGAACACATCCTACACACAATGATGGAAGAGCTCTACACTTACATTCATCCAGGCTGGAACCACATCCTACCACAATGATGGAAGATTTTCGTACTTCCATCCAGGCTGGAACCACATCCTAACATAATGATGAAAGGGCTCTGCACTTACATCCATCCAGGGTGGAACACATCCTGCACACAATGATGGAAGGGCTTGCACTCATATCTGATCTTGTAGGAACCAATCCTACTATCACATCAGAATGGCCCCCAGTCCTCGACTGAGCTACCTAGTAACTGACCAGGTGCCTCCATTCTCCTAGAGAATGGCAGTTGCCCTTACATCCAACCTGCTCGTCAGAATGGCCAACACTCACATGTGACATGGAAGGAACCTAATCCTTTAGCCATGACAAAATGGTTCAACCCTTACATGTGATCAAGTGGGAACACATCCCTCTATCACATTAGAATGGATTCTCAGTCCTAGACTGAGTTTTCCTGGTAACTGACCAGGTACCTCCATTCCCAGAATGGCAGTTTCCCTTACATCTGTCCTGCTCAACAGAATGGCCAGCACTCATATCTGACATGGAAGGAACCAATCCTCTCACCATGAGAGAATGGCTCATCCCTTACATCTGACCATGGAAGGAACCAATCCTCTCACCATGTCAGAATGGCTATGGATCTCAGCACTCATATCTGACATGGAAGGAACCAATCCTCTCACCATGTCAGAATGGCTATGGATCTCAGCACTCATATCTGACATGGAAGGAACCAATCCTCTCACCATGACAGAATGGCTCAGCCCTTACATCTGACCTGATCATTAAAATGTCTATGGGACTCATCACTTTCCCTTGGAGGAAACCTCTATATGGAGAACACCAAGCTTCTTGCTGAGGTACTCGAACTTCACTCTAGCTAATGGATTCATCAACACATCAGCTATCTATTCCTCCGTCGCAACATATTGGAGCTTCACTGCTCCCCTCTGCACCATATCCTTGATATAGTGATACTTGATCTCCATATGCTTCGACTTGTCATGGAACACTGGATTCTCTGACAACTTCATGCACCTTTGGTTGTCACAATGTATACAAGTAGCATCCATCTAGAGATCAAATAAATCAAATAGTAGCTTTTGCATCCATACTACCTCACAACTAGTTGAACAAGCTATGACATACTCTACTTCAGCTGTACTCAGTTCCACATAGGATTGCTTCCTGCTAAACCAGGAGATCACACTTGATCCCATACTGAAGCAACACCCTGAATTGCTCTTCCTATCGATGGCACTACCTACCCAATGTGAATCAACATAACCCTCCAGGTTAATCTTCTAATTTGCATCGTACTTGATACCATAATCAACTGTACCCTTCAGGTACCTCACTGCATGCTTTGCAACCATCAGGTGAACATGTCTCAAAGTGTTCATAGCAAAGCAAATATCCGGTCTCGTATTTGTTAGGTACATCAAGTAACAAATCATATGATGATACATCATGGAATCAACCGTCTTTGATGAAGCAACACTCAATAGCTTCAGCTTCGATGCCATAGGTGTGGTCATGCAGTCCATCATCCTAAACCTCTTTAGGATCTCTATTGCATACTTCCTTTATCCACACCTCCATGCCTAGAAAATAGTGCATTGACACATAACAAGAGCATCACTGGTCTTCTTCCTTCAACCTTGAGGAAAAGGTTGGAATCCTCTTTACTCTCAGTAAAGCCTAGAGTCATCAGTAATCTATCCATCCTGTCGTACCATGTCGAACCTTAGATTTTCTGTAGTCACTCCCTCTGAAGCAAAGCATCATACTCCCTCTGTCTTTTGTACTCTATGTACTAAAACATTCTGTACCAGAGTGACAAGTAACTTCCTATGCTACTAGTATTCTATGTATCCATCTAATGTAAAGAATTTCATCTTCAACCTTGTAGCAAAGGTTAAGATCTTCATCAATCTCACCATGTATGTGTTTCAATTCTTACTGGCTGCAAATGTCTCTTCGTAGTCTATGCCTTCTTTTTGTGAGAAGCCTTGTGCTACGAATCTTGCTTTGTATCCCACGATGTTTCTGTCTACTGCATGATGGAACTACGAACTTCTCTTTATATCTCGATACTACATCCTAGACATCATTCTTCTTGAACTGTTCTTCTTGGTTACTTCTTCATAGCTGGAAGGTTCTGCATCAATGGTGTCATTGCATTCGTCATATTATTCTTCATCTTAAACTGTCGTCACTTGTTCTTCGGAACAAGTTTCATCCTTCTTTGCTTGTAGGTGATTATGTATGCGATCTTTCCTACAATTCAAATGCATTTGTATGGTTAGAAACATTTCATAAGGAATATTCATACTGGTAAATTCTTATGCATAAATATATGATCATGCAACTATTTTATCCAATACAACATTCATCCATATCTCACGAAAAATTTTATAGATGCCTTCCATCTCTACTAGGAGAACATTGAGATTGTGCACTAATCCAATATGTCAACAAAGAGGTTTCATTCTAGATAAGTAGCAATGGAGAGTTGTATAGCACCATGAGCTACTTACCCATCACATGCATATTAGTAGTATACTGTCATTAATGCAAACATTCTATCATGCATAATACATCAACTGAATATAAACAAATGCATAACAAAAACAATATCATGAAATGACAATTGAATACTTGTCTTTATTTGTTTCATGGGTAGACTCCTTCTTGATCCTTTCGCTTCATCATATTCTTCATTCATGACTTCTCCATTTCTTATCCAAGCTCTCAAGATGGATAAGAGGTTCTTCAAGAATCGAGTCCTTCATATTCCTCATCGCTTGAGGGATCTTCTTTCGATGGTGAGAGCTTGTTCTTCAATTGCTCCCATCTTCTCTTCTCTTCTTATGAGTCAAGCTTCTTCTTCTTCCCAGAGTCTGCTGAAAGTAATCACTTCCTTCTGGCACACATTCCTCAAATGAATGAATCCCATGTTCCTGGGAGGCCATTCAAGGTGGACATCACCACTACTGCATTCTTCACTTCTTCTTTTACCACTACAAGTTGTTCTTTGATTTGAGAGACCCTTGTAAAGTATGACTGCATGGTCTCTACATTCTGGATCTTCACATTCTTCAACTAGTTTCTTAAGGTCATATTTTGATTTCTGTTCTTTCCTTCAAATAGCTTGGTCAAGGAATCAAACATCTTTGATATCTTTAAGGAAGACACTTGTAGTACAAGTTGATTCGTGATTGAATCAGCAATGATCTTCTTGGCCTTGACCAAGTTCTTCTTAGGTAAGGCTTCTAGCCTCATCTCCCTCTGGAAGTGGAACCTTTATACTCATGTAGGTCTCCAATCCATTTTCTTCAGAGAGATCATATACTTCCAAGCTTGGAATTTGTCAACTTCCCCAAGCTTGTCATCAAGCTAATGTGATAGATCACTTTGAAATGAGAACCTCAAATGAAAATAGCGAAAGATTAGATCTTACCATTTTGAGGTGTTCGTCCTAGTTCTGGAGTTGGCTAATCTAGGGTTTGTCATAGAAACCCTAATTTTAAAAACTTGAAATCTTATAGATATTATTAGATAGAAATATATATCTCTTCAAATGGAGCTTTCCAATGTACTCCTTTTCTGAAAACAGTGGAGGGAAGCTCCCAGAATAGGAAGCTCTAGTTTTCAACTTTCTTTTGTAGAACTACCTCTTACTGTTTCTACAGTATCTTCGAAATTACTACTCCTATATGTATGCAATTTCGTACTAAGGTATCCTCACATGTCCCTGTTCCAACACCATAGTCTTCATCATAAATGGTTTCACCAATTGGGACTTATGGTCCTTTTCCCAAGGTGACCTGTTACAGGACTGTTCAGAACATTGAAGTTGTACGGACTTTCACGTGTCACTGGTTCATCTTCTGAGTCTAAATATTGGACCACATAAATTTAATTTAGTTCCCTTTTTGGAACAGCTTCCAAAATCATATTTGAACTTGTGTATCCCAAGATATAGCAATTCTCCCCAGGTGTCCTATTTAGGGATGAATTCTCGAAGAGGCTAGAACCCTAACTTGGAGGGATCATATCTCTCCGAATATAGAGAACGTAAGGCTTAATTTTGTACACTATGTAAATAAATATTTTATATTCATCCTTTGCAATTTTCAGCTCCTGCACCTTTTCCAATATCAGGATATAGTGAATGTACCAAAACTTAGCATTTTTTGGTATTTAGGGTTTTTCTAGCTCTGGGTCAAACTAGTGTTCGACTTTCCTGGAGTTTCACCCAACCAAAAAACTTGGTCCAGGTCTCTAAACTTCGGTTTTTATGAGGATATCAATCCTATGCTGGGCTCACCAAAAAGTTCCTCTTATGTAGAAATCCCTAATTTCCACACCAAAAACTGAAAATGCTCAAAATCGAATTCTGCTTCGACAGAAATATGCGCCCTTCAATGGAGAGTCAGCCTAGCATACTTTTGCTGATGGATTGTGGAGAGAGAACCAAACAGTAAGAATCCCTAGATTCTATAGGTGCACAATGTCTTCTTCTTAGGTTAGCTCTGATACCATGTTAGATTTTTATCATTCAAGCTACCATTATGATCTTAGGATCTTTAACTAAGAGAATAACATGCATAGCAATAAAACACAAGCACAACACAAGAGACAAGAGACACAAAGAAATTTCCTTGGGGAAACCATAAAGGAGAAAACCCTACAACTTCCTTAGAGATAGAATCAACACCAAAGGTAAAACCAAAAAACAGTAAGATGATCTCCCGACAGCAGCAGTCTCTCTCTCTCACACTGAGAGAGATTCTCCTCTCTCACTCATGCACCCCAATGAGTGAGTCTGTGTGTCCTGCTAGTGTTGCTACTGCTCCAAACTAAATGCTGATGTCTGGAGGAATCTTCTTCTTGGGAAGAAGATAAATCTGCTCACCTGGATCAAGGACAGTTGCAGGATGGAACCTGGGACCATGTAGAACAACCGAAATCCAATGATGTGAAGGCAATACTGAAGGATCTTGAGACTTGTAATCAGCTCCAAGATGATGGTATGACTTGAAATTCGAACCAGTAGAGATGAAATGAGCTCCAAATAGGTGAAATAATTGTTCAAGCGAATGTATCATGTCTCCATCTTCATTTACACAG
>LPNX011216933.1:161548-166548 GCA_001517045.1 Pseudotsuga menziesii
TATAACAATAGTATGGTTTTATAATAAATCATTTCTTATCATTGCTTTTCGATAACACTACAATCATTCAATTGTGAAAGCGTATGTGTATATTGTTATCATTTGCATTTGATAACATTAAGATCTATCTTTTGTAAAAGTATATATATGGAGATCAAGATTGGAGTGATGCCTTTGACCCTTAGTCAATAGCACTCCTAATGCTTCTTCATACAAACCTTGTATTAAAGGAATAATGCTATGTTTAGAATTAGTGTTATGTAAAATCAAAGCTGGTAAG
The DNA here is from genome assembly GCA_001517045.1 of Pseudotsuga menziesii. NCBI lineage: Eukaryota > Viridiplantae > Streptophyta > Pinopsida > Pinales > Pinaceae > Pseudotsuga > Pseudotsuga menziesii. Next base: position 161,829 of record LPNX011216933.1, read on the forward strand.
GTCATTATCTTTAGTTCAACTTTATGTAAGTAAATGTTAGGTAGTATTTCTACACTAGCATAACTCTTACAAATGCATAAAGTTGATAGTGTAATGGTTGGAAGACTTCTTGGAAGTTAGTGTTCTTTTGGTTTCCATAAAGAACCAAACTCTTAAGAAACCAAACCAATATTTAGACTACACTTGATAATTACAAGGTAGTAAGGCTATCTAGGGTTACAGGGAAAATCACTTAGTAATATTATTAAGTGATATGGTAATGTAATTTTTACGACAATACTTGTGACATGGTGAAACTTAGGAAATCAAAATTATAGCTTGATGGCTAGTAGTGCAAGTAGACAATTATAACTGTTTATAAATAAACAGGCTGATATTCTTCACTACTAGGGATGAATTAATAATAGACCTATGTGATCAATTGTAAACTTTTTCTTTGAAGGTCTTAGAATTTATACTGATGCTTATAAAGTAGCACATTGAACATTAGACATAGCAATAGCAGTAAGTTCATGCTTCAGTAGAAGTGTTTCTATATTAAATCATGAGCCCTATGCTCATCAGTAAAACTTGTGAGTAACTTGGCATATAATATCAAAAAGAAAACTTAAGTAGAACTCATGCTGGTAAAAGGAACTAGTATATTAAGGACATTGGTCTTTACGACTAACTTAAAATACTGTCATAGATTAAAAAACAACAAAAGAAGTACTTCTTGATTTAACACAAAAACAAACTTCTACTTGTTCAAAAATTTACCTGTTGAACCTGTAAGAACCAGAAATCCAGTTGAGTTAGCAATTGCTAAGTAAGCCCCAATTTAGAACATAACTTCTCACCTACTTGACAAAAGCAAATCATTAGTACAGCTAGAAGCAACTGAATGCAGGTCATATACATAACATATCAAAATTAAAATGGTATTAGTTTGTATGTGTTTGAAGTTAATCACTACATATTGTTAACTGTTTCATTTTTCCACTAGCTGCTAGTAGTTATTAAACTGCAACTTTAGACATTTTATGTTACATTAAAAATTTTAAATTTTTGTGAAAATTCGGGGTTATGACACTCTAAGTTTCAGATATCCATCTTGACCCAGTTTGTGTTGGCCATGTTTTTCTCCTCTTTTCTTTGTTTCTTTATATGTGTCGGGGAACCTATGAAAGGTTTCAAATATGTTAGATATCACAACTTCAATATATTTAAAAGTAAAAAAAATGAACATTTTTCATTGAAAATATGATATGTGTCATACCTTCGTGAACTAAGTGGTCGATTCTTTCCTTGTTTTATCAATGCCTTTTCCTTTTCATCATCCATGAGCCCCTTCCACTCTTTATCTGGAACCATCGAGGGATGCTCATACTTAGGGTTAATTTGCAAATTATCCCTATAATCTTCCCTGCCATATTTCAAATTTAAGCCAGTTGTTACGGTGACACCTTTTATGTTGAAGGTATCACCAAACAAGATGACCATGTGGTTCATCAATTCATCTTTCAATTTGTCATTTTGATCATTCTACTGTGTACGAATGATGGGACCAAAAATATTCAATGCTTTCTCATGCAGGTTCTTATAAAAAACATTGTTTCTTGCACAAAGAATATGATCGTTAATTAAAAATAATTTGAGGTATGTGGTTTTAAATTACATGAAGAAAAAAACTGAATTGATTAAATAATACCTACAATATTCAGTATCTTGATTGGAACACATTCATTGTCCACCAAGAAGGTAATTGGCAATGATCCCCTACTAACCACACATATTGCTTCAGGATAGAAACTTTCACATTCGATGCTACTGTCATCTCTAACATCTTGTGAAGTAGTAGTGGGTGAAGGGCCATGATGATCTCCAACATTCGGTGAGTTTGTAGAATATAAAGGGAATTGTTGGCCAGGAAAGTTAAATAGCCTCGTTGGTACGGTATATTGACGATGTAGTAAACCATCACCACTAAAAATATCGACCTCCATAGCCTGTACTCGATGCATGGGTGTTATCTCCAAACACTCCTACAAAAAGAAAACATTAATTGATTAAATCATATAAAAAATAGAGAACTAAAATAACATAAATGAATATATTTCATAGTTTGTAAAATATTTCAAAAATACCACTCACCCCATACTGTTCTATTGTTTGTCTCAAGTCATCAATTTTTTCTTTGATTTCTTTAGTCACGGGTATGATTGCAATCAGTCTAAGAAGTTCTTGATTGGACTTTTCAATGCCTTCTTCGCAATTTCCATTGGGTCAGTTGAATAAAAGATATCTTTCTCAGTGACCACCTCATCATTGTGATGTGGTGTGCTCTACACACATCTATGATAAAAGTAGTTAATTTATTTTTATCATTACAAAAATTCACGTTTAAAAAATAGCCTGCATATAATAAAAAAATAATTACTTCAATCATGTTTAGGTAGTATTATGCTATCATATACCCAATGCGACACCATTGATGACTTCCCATGGTCACCCTAGCACAATACAAGAAGCAAGACATATTCATATTGAAAAGTAAAAATTGAACCATGCCTAATAAACGTGATTAATGAAGAAAAACATTTAGTGTTAATATGACAGTCACGTTTACCTAGCCAGAAGATGCATGTGTGTTCAACGGACATCCTTGCCACAATACAATAAGCATGATATCATCTTGAAATATTGAGCTCATAAGTATAAAAAAAGGTCAAATGTTAACAACTGTAATTCAATCATGAATTGTGGTTACTATTACATTGATGCTATTAGATACTATTACACTAACATTTACCTGATGCAACACCATTGGTGACTTTCCACTGTCACCCTTCCACAATTCAAAAAGCAAGACATATTCATATTAAAAAGTAAAAATTGAACCATGTCTAATAAATGTGATTAATTAAGAAAAAATTTAGTGTTAATATGACAGTCACATTTACATGACCAAAAGTTCTAGGTGCGTTCTGAGTACACCCCTTCCATAATATAATAAGCATTATATCATCTTGAAATATTGAGCTCATAAGCATAAAAAGTTCAAATGTTAACAGTTGTAATATAATCATGAATTGTGGTTACTACCAGCCTAGATCCAAATTTAGGCTCTATCAAGCGCTGAGAGGGATCAAATCTCCCGAGGTGCAAACCTCCTTGAGTGCAATACCTAAGAAGAGGTTTGCACCTCGAGATATTTGATCCCTCTCGACGCTTGATAGAGCCTAGGATTTGGATCTAGGTTGGTTTCAGTCGTGGGCGATGACACAAAACTCAAGTTTGATCAACATTGTAAGGAACAGGTTAAGTTGAAAACACAGATAAAAATATGAGGATTATCTAAATGTAACTAATAAATATTAAGGATTGAATAAATTGTTAAACTGGAAAATAGAGACCATAATTTTGTAAAGATTAAATAAATGAAAATATGGTTCACATCGTGATCATTCTCAATCTATCTTCTTCATCTTTTCTTATCTTCACACTTGACAGTTTTGACATCTTCTCATATCGATCATATGAGAATGGAGGATGCAATCGTTGACCTACCAAATCTTTAACTCAATATATTGTTGTAAATGTCATACCTTCCCTCTATTGATGTAAATGTTAACAGTTATAATACAATCATGAATTGCGGTTACTATTACATTGATGTTTACCTCATTAGGTCTACTTGCTTGTGGCATCTGGCCATGATCATCTTGCCGCAATACAAGCATCGAGACATATTAAAAATGAAAAGTACATATAATTAAAATTGTTGCAAGAGAAAAATAATAATTCATCGATCAAAGGTTGTGTTAAATGGTGTATAAGATAAGTATCCCCATAATAGCAAGCCCGACATCTATTCGATTCAAATTGTAATCGATCAAGAACTCTTCACTTACAACTATTAATTTTGTTGCGCATATAGATACATGATTTCCTTCATACCTTTCAAATATGCAATTAGTTAGCTTATGTGGTATCCCTAGTCATATACTATTTATAAACCCTACCATATTTCTTCACAAAGATTTACTCTTCTCTACATGTGATCACTACTATATTTAGTACTTAATTGTTTCTCCCTTATTTTTATACCATTTTTAAATCAAATTAAAAGAATATAAAAGATATCACATACAAAGAATGTGCAAAACAATTACTATACCTTTACTTCATCATCACGGTATTAATACATTCAAAAACAAATTCATTGATGTACATAATAGATAAGGGCCTTCCTCGTCTTTTTCAAAAATAAAAATAAAACTTATCATATATTCCATGGTTTATTAATTAAAAAGTAATAATTACTTTATTCTAAACTTTATTTTATTATTTTAAATTTGAATTTTATATTAAAAAATAATGCACAAATTTATTCTTTATTTATCTTTAATCATATACTATAATATATTTTTGTAGTTCATTTATCATATTCACATATTAATTGGTGATGATGATGATGATGATACCAACTTTGGTCTATTGGACCTTAAGAAGGAAAATACTTGGTTTACTTTAAAATCTTGTTTCTGTGTTCAAAAAGCTTTTCAAGAAGCTTTCCAAGCTCATTATAATTTTGGCAAGTTAGGAGGTTATAAAGATTTATATTGTATGAAATACTATGAAAGTCATGTCTAATGTGGGTGTAAGCAAGACACTCTAAGAAAAAATGATTTTCATCCTCAACCCTCATAGACTCATACAGATGACAAACCCTTTCCGC
>LPNX011216933.1:171548-196913 GCA_001517045.1 Pseudotsuga menziesii
GGTGAGACTACTTACAAAAACGTCCCAGTAAGTCCCAACGCGCACTAATCAAAATGTCTAACCGGGTCTGAATCCGCCGTCCGGCAGAGTAATTCTTGCTGAAACCCTAATTTAGAGTAGTCAACTATCAATTTTGAACGCTGTTGATAGTTTCAAAATTGATTACAACAACCAAACCTAATTACTGGCAAAATTACAGAAATAACAATTTCCAAAAGCAATTTTAACCAGTTTCTATAAAAAAACTAAAAAAAATTGTCTTTTATCATACTGACTACTTACCCAGTAATGTGATGTTTAAATTTAAACATGCCATGCTTTGCCTTGCAACCAGTCAATTTACAACGTGCACCACACGCCACAATGGCGTCTAATACGTCAACATGATTTCCTTACCTAATCCTTGTTGTGGTAAGTTAACAATAGGGACTTCGACACGACTCTGCAAATGGCACTGGTCACGGAATCTGCTTATTTCAAATGAAACTGGACATCTGATAACCCAGGTGCGTTACGATATGAGCACGCTCTGCTCACCTAACCAATCAAATCACATGACTCATTGTGCCTTCCACGTCAGGTTGTCACAAGTCCTATATTATATTGAAAATGCACTTGCCAGAAAAGAAGAAATGCATTGTTTCATTACTTATCAGACCATATAATAATAGATAATGGTTTGACAACTTCAGTAAGAACAATGACTTGCTTTATTTTTGTTTTCTGAAGGATGGCAACAACTCGTGGAAATCCCACTGCCACAGCAGCATTGTTGATTTTATTCTATAAAATTTTAACTTTGATTCTGTCACCATCGATCGAATGATGTAGATCGAATGATGTTAGTTGCAGAGCATACAAATAGATTCCCCAACTTTTGCGATAAAATTACAGAAAGTTTGGATTCACATAACTGAGATAGTGAGTCCTTTCTCAATATAGTATTGCTGGTGAAATGTCATATTCAATACAGCTGGGGTTTGAATTTTGTTCACCAACCCAATGTACTAATCTATTTTATGTAGGAGATCTTGCTGGAATTAAGTTAATCTTGTAAAATGTGCTGGGTAATGGACAATTTTAACTTGCAATAAATAAATAAATAAGTACAATAAATAACTAGTTGTTGAGCCATGTATAACTTGTGACTCATGTATTGATATGCTATTTATAATTGTTTTAGCTGAGCCATGTATAACTTGTAACTCAAGCATTAATATACTATGTATAATCCATGATGTATTGATAAGGAATTGCGTTAATAAAACTGTACTTGTAAAATATGCTGGTTAATAAACATCTTTAACTTGTAATAAATAAATTAAAAAAGAAATACAATAAATAACTAGTTGTTGAGAAATGTGTAACTTGTAATTCATGTACAAATATGTTGGTTAATGGACATCTTTAACTTGCAGTAAATAAATTAAAAAAAAAAATACAATAACTAGTTGTTGAGCAATATATAACTTGTAACTCATGTATTGATATGCTATTTATAATTACATTAATATACCATGTATAATTCATAATGTATTGATATGGAATTAAGTTAAATAAAACTATACTTGTAAAATATGTGGGTTAATGGACATCTTTTACTTGAAATAAATAAATTAAAAAAAAATACAATAAATAACTAGTTATTAAGCCATGTATAACTTGTAACTCATGTATTAATATGCTATTTATAATTGTTTTAGCTGAGCAATTTATAACTTATAATTCATGCATTAATACACACCATGTATAATCCATGATGTATTGATATGCTATTTATAATTTGTTTTAGTTGAGCAATACATCACTTGTAACTCATGCATTGATATGCCATGTATAATTTGTAGCTAGTGTATGGATATAAAAGATATAAAAAAAGAATTATATGGTAAATAATTATATAAATATAATATACTAAATATGTCTGGGACACATCAATATTGTTAATGTAATCGTTATTAATTAAATAAATTCCTACAAAATAGAAAAAATGCCGTGTCAAGATAAAGGTGTGAAGTCTGTTTGGCTCATCAGCTTTACCATCCTTTATCTTAGCCAATTCAATGCTGTGAACTTCAAAATAAGATAGAGTGAAAGGCTAAAATTAATCAGCATGTGGCAGAGCAATGAAGCTACTAAAATCTAATGGTTAACAATGAGTCTGCTGCAACAATCTTTATCAATAAATTAATAATTCTATCTAACAGTTAACAATAAGCCTACCACACCAATCATAATCATTAAAAACTAAATAATGATCACCATAGTAAAATAATACTGCGGCCTTCAATTTGACAATGTCGGTGTAACTTCAAAATGACATGTCGTGCAGTAATATTGCGGCCTTCAATTACAGAAGGTCGGCTGAAAAGCAGGGTATCACATGAGTAATAGCCAACCCATTTCGTCTTTTCTTCTCTGGTGAAAGCTGGCGCTGATGTAAACCTGAGTCATTGAAGTACTCAGTCATAAGCAATCGGCTATATATATGTTGTAGCTCGTTGCAAATTTCAGAAAATGTGCTCTGCTGATCTGCTTAATGGTAGTTCACTGTTTGGCTAGATCCGTGGGGTGCTAAATTTTTAACAGGTTCAGCACGTAAAATATGCTGTATCTGTACTAGTATTGATTCAGAATTTTGTCTGCATGTAAACATATTCCTCTCAGACAGTAATTCTTCTTTTTGGCGTTCTAAAGCACAATCGCGTCAAAACGAATTCCTTTCAGGATTCTCGAGCTCGTAAATTCTACTCTTTTTTAATCGTAGCGAAATCTCTCACATAGTAAGAGAATTTTCTTATTGAGTTTTCCTTCACTACCGTTTTAAATGAACCAGATATCTATTTTCCCTTCTTTAGACAATTGTGTAATATGTTTTAGAACACCTTTCATATGCGTCCGTGTTTTATCTCTATAACACTGTCAGAAATAATTAGATTTATATGCTTCTTCTTATAAAGCTTTGAAATTTCAAAATTTATGTTCATCTCCTTAGACCTTAGACCATTTTTTATTTTATGTAATATGGTCTGAAATCCAGATCTATCCACAATTTGCATCTCGAAATTCAGATGTATCTGCCATTCATATTTCGGTAGCATACAGATTTGAAATTGGCCAACTAATTAATGTAACAACTGCAACATAAGATTCATTAAAAAGATAGTTTTGGCTGATTGGCTGAGATGGGTTTTCGCTTACAAAGCTTAGTCAATTTGATTGTGTAACCTTAATGCTTGATAGAAGAATGATGAACAGTTTTCTGTTTCCTCTTTTGGCTCAGTTATAAATATCAATTTCTTATTTCCTTTCAACATTACAGACATGATCTTAATCTCTCTGTGATAACTTCAAACTATTATTTGAATTCCTTTCGATGGCCAACATGATTTTCAACCGTTATTCACACCTTTCGATCAAAATTTTGAAAAGGGAAGCACGTTTCTCACTGCAGAGCTATCCGTGCGCTGGGCACAAGTGAGTTTCAGGTGAGTGAAAAAATTCAGTGATTTATTAATTTACTTCGTTTAATAGCTTTCGCTCTGGAGTTTTGAATAATGTGTTTGTTCTACGTAAAATACCAGTTTTGAACAGTACTGTTTGTATGTAGTAAATAAAGTTGTTATGAAACTTTATCATTGTCAAAATTGGAATCCTGTCCCATCCTGAAAGTACTGTTAGATCCAGGTAAAACTTCCTTGATCAGCCTGCCTGTATATTGCTATGAACTTATACCATTCAATAACTTTTAGGTATAAGTTAAACTCTAGATCATTTGCACCAAAAATTGGGTGAGTTTTAGGAAATTGTTACTTCAGGTCTTTAATTTACAATAAAAATTGCAATTTTAACACTGAAAATCTCATTTTCAACAACAAATCATGTTACTTGCCTAAAAAGATGCAAATAGTCTAGAGATTAGCCAACTCCCAACCTTTATGGGCGTGCGTGTTTGTACAGATTATCGACGATGCTTGGATTCTAGGCGGGAAAATATGATTTCCTGCCTTCATTAAAATACAGTCTTTCTGCCTGACTAAATCTCCGTAAGTTGGTTTCTTAGAGCAGAATCCAAGACTAAAATGCCTTCAAATTCCAAACGACTTCACGATCAACTAAAATGCTCCATATTCGGGATAAAGTTTTACCTGCCACTTGTTTCTAGAGCACCAGACTCAATTAATTTGTTACTTAAAGTAAAAATGCCAACACCCTGTGAAAATTTTAGATTTATGTGTTCTGAGTAGTAGTTCTATTTTCTAGTGGTAATCCTGGACCTTCAAACATTGTTAGGGTGGAAAAAAATTGATAAATAAATAAACACAATTGAGTCACACTTTCAGTTGTATCTCAGATGCAAGGCATTTGGCATGAGAAATCTTCTGTTTGCATTTAACGACAGGACGGATTCCGCCTGCATAGTAAATTATAGATGGTTGCATTTGTTTCCATGCGTTAGGTCTAGGCCTAGGCCCAGATTTAAGAAGAGCTATAGATGTAGGGCTTATGTTCTCTAGTGCTCCTCTTGAATGTGGCCGCCCTAATTTTAACACGTTATAAGAGGTATGCATTGATAGGTCAGTAGTTTCATGTAGAATAAAGAAAGATTATCTTTGGTGAGATGTATGTTTAAATTTCTTAAATTAAATATTAACAATTTGTGAATTTTATGTTTTGAGTTCATTTAGATTTATTTTGTTGAACATATCTTATCATGTTTATTTATAAATGAAGGTTTTTAATTGTGAAAAATAAGATCAATATATTGCATTGGTAAAGTGTCTTAACAATAAAATTTTTGTAAGTAATTATCAATATATATAGTAAAATTAATAGTATTCTTTAACATGGCTTCATTAAATAAAGACCCGCTTGAAATTAGTCATCATTTCATTTCAGGATACATAGATCATGGTTGGCTTCATTAAGTGACGACCCGTACTTGAGATTAGCCAATAACACTGCTTTGATTTCATTTCAGGATACATAGATCTTGGCCAACCAAATCAAAATGGAGCAACTCAAAGATCATAGCACCATACCCCAACTGGCCAATTCGGAGATGACAAAATTACCTGAGAATGCTTGTAAAGAGGTGATCTAACCACAGTGCAGATATTTTCGAACTACCAACTGACATATATAACTAGTTTTGATCATATACAGTATGGTGGTCACATTCTAGTCTGATTGAATTTTTTGGATTAAATATTTGCAGACAAATAAGCACAAAGGGAATGACATTGAGCATACTCAAGACGGTACCGTCGATAGATATAGCAAGCCAGCTATCAAAGCCCAGACCGGTGGCTGGAGGTCTGGAATATTGATATTAAGTATGTCTACATTTGTCTGTTTGATTGATTTTAAATGTTGGGAATTGTTATTTACGTGGGAATTGTTATTTAAGATGAGCAAAGATAGATAGTTGCCTATCTAATTTTACATTAATTTTGATCCAGTGGTGGAATACCCAATGTAAAAAATTGTGGTGGCTAATAATATCTTATTGGACATACCCATAAAGATTAAACTCATTCCGATCCATTAGATAGGTTTTTTTAGTTGGAGCTATAGCTTGGTTACCACTAAATCCTGCACACAAAATAGATGAAAAATATTATTAGGCAGACTAGTTCTAATGCTTGCCATGGATGTTGATGTTAAATAGTAAACCAAGGACTGGCCACGCTTGCATTCTTTGGGGTGGGCGTAAACCTGGTTCTGTTCTTGACAAGAGTGCTTCATCAGAGCAATGCATCGGCAGCAAATAATGTGAGCAAATGGACTGGAACCGTTTATATATTTTCTCTTCTTGGAGCATTTGTTAGTGATTCATACTTGGGACGCTACAGGACATGTACTCTATTTCTCATCATTTTTGTAGGGGTGAGTAAAATTCCAACCTTTTTGCTCTTCTACAAACTAATGCGCCTGGAACTGGCTGATACAGTTCCAGACAGATACGGCATGCATTCAAGAAGGTTGAGTGCTGTTTTGGCTCGACTTATTCTCTTGTAAGCCTGAAAGGCTTAAAAATAATTTTGTACATGTCAAATATTATAATAACTGCATTTATTCGTATTGATCTGACAAACAACAGGGTCTAGTTCTGCTGGCATTATCATCTCAGCTGCTCTTACTAAAGCCTACTAACTGCGGAAACGGAAGTTTGAGCTGCCAACCGCCATCATCTTTGGGGATTGGACTGTTCTATTTATCAATCTACCTCGTGGCTTTCGGAAACGGAGGATACCAGCCCTCGATAGCAACGTTTGGAGCAGATCAGTTCGATGAAGAAGATGACAGAGAAAGACCCTCCAAAATAGCTTTCTTTAGCTGGTTCTACCTTGCCCTAAACCTCGGTTCTCTGTTCTCCAACACAATACTGGGCTACTTTGAAAACAATGGCATGTGGGCATTAGGATTCTGGTTGTCTGCTTTAGCAGCCGCATTCTCCACAGTCGTATTTCTAACAGGAACGCCCAATTATCGACATCGCATGCCAGGAGGTAACCCACTGCCTCGTTTCGCCCAAGTATTTGTGGCAGCAATTCTGAAATGGAGGTTGAAACTCCCCTCAAATGCTCATAAGTACCTTTACGAGCTGTCTAGTACAGAGAGTGCAATCAGCGGATGCCGAAAGATACTGCACAGTGAAGGATTGAGGTCTGTATATGCCTAACCCCAATCTGTTGTAGGCATTTACGTACCCTTTCTGGTGGTTTCATTATTCATTTCATTGTCTATATGGCTATGGTAATTATTGTGCCCTATGCTGGATTTTATCTTATTGGATACTGATAGATTATATTGATTTTGAATTTGGTTTTAAGATTCCTTGACAAGGCAGCAATAGAAACAGATAAGGACGCCATTGAAGTCGAAGGAAAGCCGAAAAGTCCATGGAGACTTTGCACGGTGACTCAAGTGGAAGAAGTAAAATGCATCCTCAGGTTGCTTCCCATCTGGTTGTGCACAATCATTTACTCTGTGGTGTTCACCCAAATGGCATCTTTGTTTGTGGAGCAGGGTGCTGCAATGAACACCTCTCTGGGTAGCTTCAAAGTCCCAGCTGCTGCAATGTCCATGTTTGATATTTTCAGTGTTGCAGTGTGGATAGCTTTATACAGACGACTGTTAGTTCCGCTTGGCTTCAAGATCACAGGCAATCCAAAGGGTTTCAGTGAGTTACAAAGGATGGGAGTGGGCTTGATCGTGGGTATGCTCGCCATGGTTGCGGCTGCTGTTGTCGAGGTTTATCGGTTGAAAGGAGTGGACAACAAAATCGTACCCGACAGTCCAAGCTCCCTCAGCATTTTCTGGCAGATTCCTCAGTACGCCCTGATCGGTGCTTCTGAGGTGTTCATGTATGTAGGTCAGCTAGAATTTTTCAATAGCCAGGCCCCTGATGCACTCCGAAGCTTTGGAAGTGCCCTGTGCATGACCTCAATATCGTTTGGGAATTATGTGAGCAGTTTTCTGGTAACAATCGTAATGCATATTACAAAGAAGGAGGATAGACCTGGTTGGATACCTGGAAATCTCAACAAGGGGCATATGGATCGCTTCTACTTGTTATTAGCAGCTCTTACATCCATTGACTTCATTGCATATGTCTTTTGCTCTAGATCCTATACCAACATTGCAGTTTCCAAAGAATCTACTCAGGACGAAGAACTAGCTCAGATCAAACAAGCCGATTATTCCCGGTGAAAAAGGTTCTGGTTCTAGCCGTTCTGTAGCAAGAGGTCAGCTTTGTAAACCATACCCCCATTCCATTATTTACACGATGTTTCCGGACGCAGTAAGCAATTGGGGCTGACATGGAATCGACAGCAAAGTACAAGTGAACAACTATAATGTCTAGTTGGAATCATGATTACTATATGACAAAGCAATTGTACATTATTGAAAAGACCGGGGAAAGAACATTTTCTTTTCAGTTTGAAAAATTGAAATTCATGATTTGATTTCCCATTTAAAAACCAAAACCAAACATGTAATGGGATTGTTTTTTATTTTTATCCAGAAATCTGTCAACATTGGCGAATCCCTATTCCAGATAATCAAAGGTATGGTTCAGAGTATCATGTTATTTATTTGGGTGGAGAGGATAACAATCAATTTTTCTCAACCACTCAAGCTACTGGAATATAAAACTATATATATTATGAATAGCAAGACTGAGTTTTTCCAAAAAAAACTTGCCACCAAATATTACACATAAAACACAAAATCTTGTAGGCATCAACTTTTATACTTAGCAAACACAAAATCTTATGGGTTGCATGAAAATATTCAATGCCCTCATATCCTTTTATCCTGGTTTAAAAATTAAAAATTAAAACCTAAAACCTATTTTCCTCTCCCAAGAATAGTCTTATGAGGCCCATCCTCTTAGTGTAAAACTACCTAACGGTGCCTCAAATATGACTTTTAGTTCAAAAACCCCGTAGAGAAACATATTGCAATGGGTGGAGTCCATTTTCTTGCATAAGGCCTTTGTTTCCTTTTCAACCATGTTCCTTGTGCGATCTTGAATATAACTTTAGTAGGCATATTCCCAATGCATAACTAACATAATATTGTTTCCCATGCCCTTGGAGGTGATTGTTAACCGACATAGGTACTACAACAAATCCTGTTTTTAGTGTAATTTTTTTTACATTGAGTTGTCAAACTAGACCCTAAATGGGACGTGTCATGGACAAAACTTAAAGCGTCTTAAAAAACGTCTTATTTAGCTTCCTAGATAGCATCCTTTATGATGTCCAAAATAGCGTATATTTTTTTGCTTCCAGAATAGCATCCAACTTTGCTTCCTAAACAACGTCAAGGTTTTCTTCCTAAATAACGTCCTATTTTGCTTCCTAGCGAGTATCCACTTTGGCTTCTTAAATGACATCCCTATGAGCGCCATATTTGCATCCTTAATAGCACCATCTTAGCATCCAATATTGCATCCATTTTTGCTACCACTTTAGCATCTCATTTTGCACCATGTTTTACTTCCAAATATGTGCCAATTTTCGCTTCCAAATTTGCACCAATTTTGGCTTCCTTTTTTGCATCGTCTTTTGCTACCAAAATGACACCAAATATTTCTTCTATTGTTGCACCATATTTTGCTTCCTATGTAGCGCCATGTTTTGCATCCAAAGTAACGTCTTATTTTGCTACCATATCAACACCATGTTTGGCTTCATCATTAACGCCATATGTTGTGTCATTTTTAATGTCTAGTTTCGCGTCTTATTTTTCTACCATATCAACGTCATGTTTGGCCTCATCATTAGCGCCACGTGTTGCATCCCTTTTAATTCCTATTTTTGCATCTCTCATTTTTTGGTCATTAATTTAATAATTTTTAGTAATTTTATATATGTTTTTTGGTCACTTATCTATCATTGTTTGGTCACTTATCTCTTATTTTTTAGTTACTAATTTAGTTGTTTTTAACCGATATTATAATATCATTAGGGCATGGAGGAATCGAACCACCAACCTCTTGCTTGTAAGGAAGGTGCTCTTCCATTGAGTTAGCACCCTTTAAGAATTTGGAAACCTAACTTACAGAGTCCTCTATAATGATAAAAATGATCAATACACAAATTTGGCAAAAGATGATAGATGGTATAAGTTCACAATATATGATCAAGCAGGTTATGAAATCCATAAACCTTTTCTAGGAATTTTGAACAAAACTAAAGAAATTGGCTTAAAGGTATTGCAAAAATCACTATTCCCTAGCAACCATTATGTTTGTTTAAGGTTTGATATTTAATCATACTCCATTAAGAGACCCGTGATAAGAGGACATAAAGACACATCCTTAAATGAGAATACAATGATATTCAAGCAAAACAACCACTGTTTACACAATATTGCAATAAGAGGGTACTGGTGTAATTTTAAGTCATCAAAACACTATATAATGATGCTAAATCTTGGAAAACATGATTGTAAGAAACCTTAGTTCAGAAATACCTTTATTTTCAAGCCAAAATAGGACTTGTACAGAGCTGGAAATGATTGTTGTATATGATTTTGACAGTCATAAATTTTATATCAACACTTGACACTCAGAAAATGTTGACACTTACTAATGATACAAGATTGGAATTGATTTGATATTTGTTTTTATTACAGTAATTTTTGAAGGATTAATGTTTCACCGCAATGTGCTAATCTCAAGTGATCTCAAAGAATATTTTCGACATTTATGAGTCATTAACATTTTACTCTTTGCACGGTACTATGTGATCCTGAGATTTATTAAGTATAGAAAATGTTGAATTACAAATTTGAGAAATGGAGTTATTTCAATCCTTAACAAAGGTGGTTAAAATGAACTGAAACGACTGGCACTTAAAATGAAGCCTCGAGATACTGGAGACTAATCACATCCTTGACATGTTTGAAAAGGCTAGTGCCAATAATGTTTAGGGAATTTAGACAAAATCGTGTATTGCCTAGTCAACAACAAAATTCAAAATCAGCCAAATTAAATAATTATAGGAATATTTGATGGAGAAAGATGAGAACCTTGTGGTGAAAGCAATGAAAATGTGTGCTTAGCTTGGGCAGCTACTATTCAGCTTCCAATATTGGAGATCTCTTTCGTAAATGTGTTTCATATCAAGTAAAGTCTTTGGCTGGTTAGTTAGAGACATGAAGGTCATCACACTCGATAATTAAAAGGAAGTGCATTTAGTGACAGTGGGTCAGTTACTCACTTTAGCATGAATCCAAGCATGGCTTTAACATTTTAAAGTGAGCACAACCATATTTACTCACCCACCTCCAAAAATAGTAGCTACTCTTCCCAAAAATGTTTCTCATATAAGATAAATGACGCCCCCAAAGGCAGCAGGAAATAGTGTTAATCCAAATCCTTGATAGTGGAAACAAGACTACCAAAGGATTTCCAAGTGAAAGTGGGAAATTTGTGTGCTTCTTTGATAGAAATTAAAGGTGGAGGTCATGCAGAAGCAGTTGAAACTGAGTTGAATGGACTCCAATGTGTGCTTAGGAACATGAATGCTGAAGTGAGAGGTTGTAGGCTTCTAAATCCATAAATTAAATTCTCTTACCCTCTATTATTTCAGGCTTAACTACCAATCAACGTAATTTGCTGAAGTACTTCAAAAATAGCCTTTGATTAGAAGACGATGGAAAACTATTCATAGGGTAAAGTTTTAGCTCTAGCTAAAAGTCCCTCTATTAGATATTATTCATAATATCTAAAGATTTTGGGGAGCTAACCAGATCCATGGTTACATGTTGAAGTGCATATTTCAAAGAGTACAATTGACCTACAAAGCAAACTTTTTTGAAATTTTTTATTTTTATACATAAAAAGATTTTTTACTACAAACTAACATAAATCGTGTAGAAAAAGAATAAACTTCTAATAGGATTCACTATAGTTTTATCTTAGCAACGAGGGCTGAAAACGTTCAAGATCATCTCACAATAAGTTTATGGGATGAAACTTGGCCATACAAGGAAAGGAACCTACATGCCATAACATATTTTAAATCACCTGGTTTCATTAGAGGAAATTTGGGGTCTAAAATGGGCCTTATAAGAAAACGCGCCAACAATAAATTTTGTGAGTTGGAATTCAAGAACTGATAGAATTTCAATAAAATGAGTCAACCATAATGGTTGAATTGACATATTTGTCATGAAAGAAAACTATTTTTTTAATTGTATTTTCGACATATCTCCCTGTGATTTTACTCAAATTTCAAGCGAAAGAGCTCATTGGATGCGGAATTTAATTACACACCCAACAATTACCCACACTGCATACTTTTGACAGACCCTTCTACCCCAAAAATAAGAAATACCGGAAAAAAATGTGATGATGATGTCATCATCACATTTTTTCAGGTATTTCTTGGTTTTGGGCTAGCAGGGCCTGTCAAAAGTATGCATTGTGGGTACTCGTTGGATGAGGAATTAAATTCCGCATCCAATGAGCTCTACCACTTGGAATTTGAATAAAAACACAGGGAGATATGTCGAAAATACGAACAAAAAAAGTAGTTTTTTCATTCTTCCTCCAAAATTAATAACTATTATTTTATTATTTTCCTTAGGAGGCCCATTTTAGACCTCAAATTTCCTCTAATGTATTTTAGTTCTGTAATAAGCTGCAGTGTTGATGTATATGTAACTTCGGAATGTATTCTTCCATGTATATTGTAACCCGATGTTTATTCCGGGATATTTCTATTATGTATTTGAGTCATGTGGTCATGCCCCGATGTTCCGATCGGGAGGATTAATAATGTAAACAAGTCATATCAATTCATTAGGTAAGTCCCCACAGTTTCGGGGCACTTGAGTTATTATACACTAATTAAGGTGTAGGCTCGAGTAGTAATTATTAGGTTGAGCCTACGTGTGAAAAGGCAATTCAAGTGAACGGATGAATATAAATAGAGAGTGAGAGTCTCTCTATTTATCACTTGTGAATTACATCACTTGATCTCTCAAGTGTGGCGCACCTTTGGAGAAGGAAATACTTTGGCTTGACAGAAGACAGAAGGCTGTGTTGTGTTGAGAGGTCATCTTACTGTTTTGGGTTTCACATCTTATGGTGATACTATCTTAGAGGAAGTTGAGGGATTTTATCCATTTATGGTTTCCCCTATCAAAACTCTTTGTGTCTCTTGTCTCATGTGATGTGCTTATGTTATTGCTGTGCTTGTTATTCTCTCAGTGAAAAGATCCTAACATAATGCTAGCTTAAATGTTGAAAAACTAACATGGTATCAGAGCTAACCTGAGAAGAAGACATTGTGCAGATATAGGAACTAGGGCTTCCTATTTTGTGGATCTTCCTCCACATATTTTCAGCAAAATTATGCTAGGATGACTCTCCATTGAAGGGTGCATTTTTCTGTCGATGCGAAACTCAATTTCAAGCATTTTCAGTTTCGATGTGGAAATTAGGCCTTTCTTCAGAAGAGGAATTTTTTGAGTGAGACCAACATAGGATTGTTCTCCTCATCAAAACCGAATTTTAGAGACCTGGATCAAGAAATTTAGTTGGGTGAAACTCCAGGAAAGTCAAACCCTAGTTTGACCTTGATCTAGGAGAAACCCTAAATACTAAAACTGCTAAGTTTTGGTATAGTCGCTATATTCCGAGATTGGCGAAGTCTCAGAAGTTGAAAATTGCAAGGGCCAAATATAAAATCCTTATTACCACTGTGTCCAAAAATCAGCCTCCGATTCGCTATATAATGGGAGATATGATCTCTCCAATTTAGGGCTCCAACCTCTTCCATAAATCATCCATAAATAGGACACCTGGGGAGATCTACAATATCTTGGGCTACAGAGGTCCAAATGGAATTCCTGAAGATGTTATAGAAAGGGTATAGACTGTACTATTTGTGGTCCAAATATCAGACTCAGAATATGATCCAGTGACACGTTGAATGCCATACAACTTCACTATTCTGAAAAGTCCTGTAACAGGTCACCTTGGGAAAAGTATCATAAATCACAAATGGTGAAACAAATTCTGATGAAACTTATGGTGTTGGATCAGGGACATGCGAGGTTACCTCCGTCCGAAATTTCAGACACAAAAAATTAGTAATTTAGTAGATATCATAGAAATAGTAACAGGAATTTCTGCAGAAGAAATTGGAAAATTAGGGCTTCCTGTTCCGGGAGCTTCCCTCCACTGTTTTCAAAAAAGGAGTACATTAGACAGCTCCATTTGAAGAGATCTATCTGTTCATCCAATCAGATCTGAAAGATTCCAAGTTTTGAAAATTAGGGTTTCTGTGACAAACCCTAGATCAGCGAACTCCGGGACAAGGACGGACACCTCAAATCGGTAAGATCTAATCCTTTGCTATTTCCATTTGAGGTTCTCATTTCAATATGATATATCACATCAGCTTGGTGACAAGCTTGGGGAAGTTGACAACTTCCAAGCCTGGAAGTATATGATCTCTCTGAAGAAAATGGATTGGACACCTACATGAGTATGGAGGTTCCAGTTTCAGAGGGAGACGAGGTTAGAAGTCTTTCACAAGGCCAAAGAAGACATCATGCTCATGCTGCAGAGGATGATGAACTATCCAGAAAGAGATCCAGATATGAAAGTGAATATTCTTCAAGCAAGGAAGAATATGTTCTGATATCAGCTCTCACAGGAAACATTACTCATGGAAGTGATGATTGGCTTATAGACAGTGGAGCTTCCAAAAATATGATGGGATTCAAGGAGTCCTTTGTAAGACTGCCAGAACATGAATCACCTCACAAGGTGAAACTAGGAGATGATTGCCAATATCCAATAAAAGGTAGTGGGGAATCTTCATACAAGCTAGACTCTTATGGTCAAGTCATCATGTGGCCAAAAGGAAAGACTATCGATGATGCGGTAGTGATTGGAGAACAATATGGAGGCTTGTACAAATTGAAGGGCTATCCAGAACAAGCCTTGATCCATGACACAGTAGAGCCAAATGAGCTTTGGCATAGAAGGCTTGTCACATGTGCATTACAGAGAACTACCTATTGCAAGAAAATTTGTTAAAGGTCTTCCATAATTTCAAGCTATTTGAAGGGAAGAACAAAAATCAGAATATGACCTAAAGAAACCAGTTGAAGAATGTGAAGATCCAGAATGCAGAGACCATACAGTCATAAGAGTCTCTCAAATCAAAGAACAACTTGAAATGATAAAAGAAAAAGTGAAGAATGCAGAAGTGATGATGGCCACCTTGAATGGCCTCCCAGGATCGTGGAATTCATTCATTCAAGGAATGTGTTCCAGAAGGAAGTGATTACTTTCAGCAGACTTTGGGAAGAAGAAGAAGCTCAACTCATAAGAAGATAAGAGAAGATGGAAGCAAATGAAGATCAAGCTCTCATCATCCAAAGAAGATCCCTCAAGCAATGAGGAATATGAAGAAATCAACTCTTGAAGAACCTCTTATCCACCTCAACATTTGGATAAGAAATGATGCGATTATGAATGAAGAAGACGATGAAGATGAAGGCTCAAGAAGGAGTATACCCACAAAACAAATAAAGATAAGTATTCAATTGTCATTTCATGATATTGTTTTGTTATGCATTTGTTTATATTCAGTTCATGTATCATGCATGATAGGATGTTTGCATTAATGATAGTATACTACTAATATGGATGTGATGGGTAAGTAGCTCATGGTGCTATACAAATTCTCCATTGCTACTTATCTAGAATGAAACCTCTTTGCTGACATATTGGATTAGTGCACAATATCAATGTTGTCCTGGTAGAGATGGAAGGCATCTAGAAAGTTTCAGTGAGACATGGATGAATGTTGTATTGGATAAAGTAGTTGCATGATCATATATTTATGCGTAAGTGTTTTCCAATATAAATATTCCTTATGAAATGTTTCTAACCATACAATTGCATTTGACTTGTAGGAAAGACCGCATACATAATCGCCTACAAGCAAAGAAGAATGAAGACTTGTTCTGAAGAACAAGTGATGACATTTCAAGACAAAGAATAATATGATGAATGCAATGACATCATTGATGCAGAACCTTCTAGCCATGAAGAAGTAACTAAGAAGAAATGGAAGACCAGTTCAAGAAGAATGATGTCAGGGCATATTATCAAGACCTGAAGAGAAGTTGATAGTTCCATCATGCAGTAGATGGAAACATCGTGGGATACAAAGCAAGATTCGTAGCACGAGGCTGCTCATGAAAAGAAGGCCTAGACTACGAAGAGACATTTGCAGCCAGTAAGAGCTTAAACACATACATGATGAGACTGATGAAGATATTAACCTTTGCTGCAAGGTTGAAGATGTAAGTCTATACACTAGATGGTCACATAGAATATTAATAGCATAGGAAGTTACTTGTCACTCTAGTACAAAATGTTTTCAGTGCATAGAGCACAGAAGACAGAGGGAGTATGATGCTCCGCTTCAGAGGGAGTGACTACAGAATATATTGAGGTTCAACATGGTACGACAGGATGGGTAGATTACTGATGACTCTAGGCTTTACTGAGAGTAAAGCGGATTCCAACCTTTGCTTCAAGGTTGAAGACAGAAGACCAGTGATGCTCCTGTTATGTGTTGATGCATTACTTTCCAGGTATGGAGGTGTGGCAGAGTATAGATGGGATCTTCCTTGGACAAGGGAAGTATGCAGTAGAGATCCTGAAGAGTTTCAGGATGATGGACTGCATGACCACACCTATGGCATCGAACATGAAGCTATTAAGTGATGATTCATCAGAGTCGGTTGATGCTATGATGTATCGTCAGATGATTGGGTCATTGATGTACCTGACGAACAAGAGACCAGAAATTTGCTTTGCTGTGAACACCTTGAGCCAGTACTTGATAGATCCGAGAAGTGTTCACTTGGTTGCTGCAAAGCATATTCTGAGGTACCTGAAGGGTACAATTGATTATGGGCTCAAGTACGATGCGAATCAGAAGATTAACCTGGAGGGTTATGTTGATTCAGATTATGCAGGTAGTGCCAGCGACAGGAAGAGTACCTCAGGGTGTTGCTTCAGTATGGGATCAGGTGTGATCTCTTGGTTTAGCAGGAAGCAATCCTGTGTGGCACTGAGTACAGCTAAAGCAGAGTATGTCGCAGCTTGTTCAGCTAGTTGTGAGGTAGTATGGCTGTGGAAGCTACTGTCTGATATATTTGATCTCTAGTTGGATGCTACTTGTATACATTGTGACAACCAGAGCTGCGTGAAGTTTTCATAGAACCCAGTGTTCCATGACAAGTCGAAGCATATCGAGATCAAGTATCACTATATCAGGGATATGGTGCAGAGAGGAGCAGTGAAGCTCCTGTATATTGCGATGGAGGAACAGATAGCTGATGTATTGACGAAGCCATTGGCTAGGCTGAAGTTCGAGTACTTCAGAGAGAGACTTGGTGTTCTCCGGATCGAGGCTTCCTCCCAGAGACAGTGATGAGACCCATAGCCATTCTGACATGGTGAGAGGATTGGTTCCTTCCATGATCAGATGTAAGGGCTGAGCCATTCTGTCATGGTGAGAGGATTTAGTTCTTTCCATGTCAGATATGAGTTCTAGAGATCCAAATCCATTCTGACAAGCAGGTCAGATGTAAGGGCTGAGCCGTTCTGTCATGGTGAGAGGATTGCTTCCTTCCATGTCAGATGTAAGTGCTAGCCATTCTGTCGAGTAGGACAGATGTAAGGGAAAATACCACTCTTTAGGAGAGTGGAGGCACCTAGTCAGTTACCAGGTAGCTCAGTCTGGGACTGGGGGCCATTCTGACGAGGGTGTAGGATTCAGTTCCTACCAGGTCAGATGTGAGTGCATGCCCTTCTGACGAGTAGGTCAGATATAAGTGCAGAAATCTTTCTTCATTGTGGTAGACGTGGCTCCAGCCTGGGTGAAAAGAACAGAGTTATTTCATCATTGTGGTGGACGAGGTTCCAGCCTGGTTGAAAGTCTTCCATCATTGTGGTGGACGTGCTTCCAGCCTGGGTGAAAAGAACAGGGTTCTTTCACCATTGTGGCGGATGAGGTTCCAGCCTGGATGGGATTGTGCCCTTCTGATGAGTAGGTCAGATATAAGTGCAGAGCCATTTCACAGATGGTAGTTGATGTGCCTACCATGCTGGTGAATGTGAATGCTGGGCCTTTCTGATGTGATTGTAGTTTACTACATGATCAGATGTGAGTGCTGGGCATGCCTTTCTGACGAGCAGGTCAGATGTAAGTGCTAGGCGAAGACCTACCTGTGGGATAGGCCTACAACCAGCATGAAAAAGGGCTGGCTCTGTAGAACTTCCTATGACGAGATAGTACACACATGATGATGACTAGAGGAGATCTAGATCGAGCTATGATCCAGATCCAGTTATGATGACTCCGAGAGATCCAGATCGAGTGATGATCCAGATCCAGTAGTGGTGATCCAGATCGAGTGATGATCCGGATCCAGTCCAGTGATGATGATCCAGATCGAGTGATGATCCATATCCAGTGATGATGTTCTATGATGATCCAAATCGAGTGATGATCCAGATCCAGATGACTTGAAGATGAAGATGATCCAGTTGATATAGAGAAAAAGACCAGTGCTGAAAATTGTGTCGAAAGAATACCTTCCTAGTTAAGAGGGAGTGTTGATGTATATGTAACTTCAGAATGTATTCTTCCATGTATATTGTAACCCGATGTTTATTCCGGGATATTTCTATTATGTATTTGAATCATGTGGTCATGCCCCGATGTTCCGATCGGGAGGATTAATAATGTAAACAAGTCATATCAAGTCATTAGGTAAGTCCCCACAGTTTTGGGGCACTTGAGTTATTATACACTAATTAAGGTGTAGGCTCGAGTAGTAATTATTAGGTTGAGCCTAGGTGTGAAAAGGCAATTCAAGTGAATGGATGAATATAAATAGAGAGTGAGAGTCTCTTTATTTATCGCTTATGAATTACATCACTTGCTCTCTCAAGTGTGGCGCACCTTTGGAGAAGGAAATACTTTGGCTTGACAGAAGACAGAAGGCTGTGTTGTGTTGGGAGGTCATCTTACTATTTTGGGTTTCACATCTTGTGGTGATACTATCTTAGAGGAAGTTGAGGGGTTTTCTCCATTTATGGTTTCCCCTATCAAAACTCTTTGTGTCTCTTGTCTCATGTGATGTGCTTATGTTATTGCTGTGCTTGTTATTCTCTCAGTGAAAAGATCCTAACATAATGCTAGCTTAAATGTTGAAAAACTAACATGCAGTAGCTGCATAATTTTGGTATCATAGCAACTTGATTTTTAGAGAAGAAGATGGTCTAGAGGAGAGCAATTGTTGTGGGTTTATAGCTAGATACTGAAAACAAAGAGTTAATTCAAGAGGAGAACTAAGTGTGCTCTGAAGAGCACTAGATTGCATAGAGGTGCATTAATGTTACTGGTTAAATTGCAGGAGGTTAAAAATGGCAAGGGAGAAACGAGTGAGCCAAAATGAGAAACTTATGGATCAGAGAAGAGACGCAAGTAATCAGGTTGCTAATCAAAGAGCATGAAGAAAAACTGCAGAGAAATGAAGAGATCTAAGCCATGAAAAGAAGAATAATGGCTTTGGACAAAGAAGAAAGACATCAAATTGAAAAGAGAAAGTTTTCAATGGGGGTCTTAGTTGTGGAAGTGATTTGCTACCTAGAAAAATGTGAATCACTTCAGAAAGAGTGCATGATAACTAAGAATGTGTGTGTTAACAAAGACTAAATGTTGTTTGAGAGTACATTGTTATTGAAGAAAGAATATAGCATTGCTAAGTAGTCATGCTAATCTCAGCCTACCTTCAATTTGTATTAAGCTCTGCAAATGCTTTTCTTGAATTGTTGACAGTATCATAATTAGATTTTTAGGTGTAGCAATTTTATGAGTTTCTCATGTTCAATTGCTAAGAAGTACCACACACTTACCAATCATCATGAGACTCAGGTCCATTTTAGTAATGGATAAACTGCTTAATACTATGTTGATTCAAATGATGACATTCTTCCTTATACTGGATAATGATCCCTCGAAGTTATTATTAAGGCACCACATGCTACCACTTATACCTCTTCATCCTGAACCTGATGTTTTGTTGTGTCCTGCAGGCTGATCAAGGAAAGGGGGAAAGAGTCATTGATCTACAAGCGATGCTAAATGAATTTAAAAATGACAAATTTGCATTTGACAATCCTAAGGATGTGTTTATCTAAGTGAAAAATATAATAAGGTATATCTGAAAGATTCAATTGACCTTTTCTTGCCCATTTTTATTCTTTACATGAAAATTGGAATCATGAAAATTTCCGTCTTAATTGAAAAGATATAGATGATTAGTGAGTGTAGATTTTTGCAGTTCATAATGCTCATATAAGTTTTGGAGAAAACTGCATGAGGATTTATGTTACCACGTTTTGGGTGAACCCATCACCTATCTTAAGAGAAGTTGAGTACCAGTGTGGAGATAAATCCTCAACCGGTTTTGTCTAAAGCCTATATGAACAAGATATATATAGTCAAGTGGATTCTAATTAAAAAATTTCCTGTATTAGCAATGAATGATTAAATTCATTGTTTTACATGCAGGGGAAGAGAGTTCATTGAGAATACAAGATATTGCCCAATCTATACATGTAAAATATTTTCTTTTGCGAGGTTGCAGTATTCTCCCTCTATTAAGGAGATTCTCAACTCAATATGAATATAAATAGTTATGGTAGCATAAATCTCTGATCTTGGGACCTTTCAAAATTTGAAATCTATTTATTCTTCCTTTGGTTTTGGTAATTATTTCTATGTTGTCATGATGCCAATGAATAGGGGAGTAATTTCAAGCATGAAATTTACTCAGATTCTTGTTCCTCCATGCCTTGTGAAGTTCTGAACATGATTCACCTATTCAGATATGAGATATATGAAAGTATTTCATAAATTCAGAGCATTTGTAGAAGGAAGCCTACTTTTGTTTCTTCTTTGATGGGATATGGATATTGATAATCTATGATTATTTTCTGCTGCAAGGGTGAAATGAAATACTGCAAAAAAATGGCATACATAAACCTAAGCAGAATTACGTGGTTAATTTTATTTTCTTCTTGCCTTTGATAATGCATAAAGTCAATAAGGATATTATCCTGCATACAGGTGAGGTTGGTTAAGTAACTTTACTCAAAGCCAATGAATGTGTAGTCTAGTCACAAGTTGCGAGGTGATCAAGCTTGTATTGATGATGGAACCCATGTTCAAAACCCCTTGAGTAAGTGTGAATGAAGCAAGCTGCAGACTAGTTGATAAACTACTTCCATATTCCATCTCAAATAATGTAATGTATCATGCATATCGGGTACACAAATAATGGGAGTTGGGGAATGAGATAAAAAATTTACATCATATCTAACCAAGGAAACCAATACTTTGGATGTCGCAAACAATTTCACTATCCAAAATACATAGAAAAAATCATTGTTAAATCAATCAAGTTGTCATTCAAACTTACTTCAAGTTCTTCCCATATGTATTCCATTCATTTCCATATTCATTCTTCTTTACACAGCTATCTGGTTCCTTACCACTATTGTCTGTCAGAAAATTTTCATTTGTAAACACCTACTTTGAAGAAAAGACAACCAATATAACAGAGGTGTATAGTAGTATCAAAACCATGGTCAAATATGTGTAATGTTTCACCAAATGATGTGTGTTCTGACAATCCCTGCCATATATCTTGATATTCTCTGGGTTCCTGTGGAAGTATTTTCTTGTTAGTTTTTAGCAGGGCAAGGGTAAACTAGTTAATGCATCATCTGAATTCCGAGAATTAGCACTTGATGTACCTTATTTCTTGTTTCTCTCATGCTTTCCACTTTCTATGAAAATTCAATGACTTTTTGCTGTACAGAAATATAAGCCCTCAAGAAATCTTCTCCATCATTAACAATGCTATAAAAAATCTATTCAAAAATATTTTTCTAATAGAGAAATATTTCATATATCTACACGAAAATATTTACAGCCACAACCACTCAATGGATTTGACCCTGGGTCTGCAATCTTTATCAGACTTACCTCAAGTTCCATTATCTTAACCGAGTACATCTTGCTTTTATTATCTTTATGAGACTTACCTCAAGTTCCATTATCTTAATTGCGTACATAGAAGACATTTGGCGTTAGTCATGCATAAGAAGCTTCAATTGTTAAGAGGAAACATCGCTACCATAAAACACTAGAGAAGATTGTTTTCCCTTTGAGGTTCGAAACTAGAAGCTAACAAATTACAATATGTGCATTGGCCAAAAAAGGAATACATGGAAAATGCCATTTAGATAAATCATTAAAGTGTTTTCCATGAACCTTACCTTTTCTCTATCAATTAATGTAGAGGGGGCCACTTACCTCCCAAATATCATCATGTAATTATATAGTTTAAAGGATAAATGGATATTAACAAATGAGTAGTTGGAACGGGTACAATCGCTCCAACCTATCTCTCAATGTATAAATAATTATCAAAGATAATACAATAGTGGATTGGACATCCCTTCCCAATGCTTGTCTTTGATGGCTTTGTATGAGCATTCCTTGTATGCTTGAAGGTGACGTGAAATCCTAGCTTTCAACATCTGGTGCCGTTGCCTCCTTCACTCAGGTGGGTGACAGCAGCAGCGAGTGGGGTGGCTCGAACCTGAAGGAAGTTGTTTCCACTCAGGAATTTGATCTTGGAGCACGTGGACCATTTAGCTAGTTTACTTATAGACTTGCTGCAAGGACTTCTCAAGTTTGAGCCCTTGGAACATTTGAAAGCTTCAGAGGCTTTGAGTCACCCATTTTTCATAGAAGACTTCATCGAGATTGCATGATGAAGACATCGTGTGACAATTCTAATTCTTTGTTTTATCAACCCACAGCACCAGCATGGTAAATTCCGACACATCCATTCTTCAAAAAGGTTAAGGAATGTGAGGACATGCACGCTTGCAACTCGAACATGCTAATGCTGCCTCCAACTTGGCTAGACTTTGTTAGTCCCGACTGGACTTTAGGGGCCTTGAAACTTTTGATGTTGGAGGTGCTTCGAGGAAACCATCTTCAAAGAAAATTTTAGGATGCTTCGACATGTACCAACCTACTGTCGATTTCAAATAGTAATCCCAAGCAAGGTAAATGCAGATGGGATATGTACAAGTTTGGGATAAGTTTTGGGCGGCTATGTTCCAGTGTGGAGATGGAACTTTGCACATGAGTTTTAAGGAATATTGCTTGGACATATTGCATGAAAATGGAGCATCCTAATTGTTTCATACAAAGAGTAACCCAAAACAAGGAAAATGCTGATGCGATGATCTCTAAATTGCTCCTGGTGAGGAGAAGAACAATTTAGTCGACCACTCCATGGTTGAGCAGTCGACGTTAATACAATCGCCTGATGTCTTCAGAACACCTGCTGAGGAAGAAAAGAGTTTTGAAAAGCTTCATCATATCGACTGCTCATTCCATCGATATGCCATTATGTACATTTATCAAGAGCATTTAAACTTCACGTGTGTAAAGATTGACGATGGAAGATAGGATCACCATCTGTGCAGTTGACTGAGCAAGTGAATTTTGAGAATACCGGTGATATTATCAGTCAAAATGCACCCATTTGCTACAAATGAAGATGATCGACATGTTTGCACATGTACAATAGTTTATTAATTCTCCATTGTACTGGTCGACTATGGGACGCAGCAAAATGTTGATTAGTGGAGACCATCGACTGCTCATCGTATCAACCAAGCCACCGACTAGCACACTTGGCCATCGACCCGACTGATCTTGTTCCCCACTTCATTGACCACCATTTCGTCGACCTTGTCCCGAATTCAGATCAAAATTTTTGATGCATCATGTGTGAACAAACGTGTAACTTGATGAGAGGAAATTCAAACTCTCATGATAGAAGAAGATGACGATGATGGCATTCAAGAAAATATCATTCACCTACACAGCAAAGCGCTTCAATGAGACATGATGACAATGTACCCCTCATTATCAAAATGCTGAAACTGTTCCTGGTTTGTGACCTCAAAAATCCAGAAGATAGAGAAATGGCATAGAAAGTTGAAGAGCCAAAAGGCCCTGCATTCCTAAATCGATAGAGATGCCAGTCAGATGAGCCAGGGTGAGGCTTTAAACCAAAAGACCTCATTGCGGAAGAAGATGATTACCCACCATGGTGAGAGGATGAGACTTCGATGGACTACTGCCAGATTGAAGATGGAGGCTACAGAGTAACTAGTCACAGTAGAACCTTGTATACATGTGTTTTCCTATC
This sequence comes from Pseudotsuga menziesii, assembly GCA_001517045.1. Lineage (NCBI taxonomy): Eukaryota > Viridiplantae > Streptophyta > Pinopsida > Pinales > Pinaceae > Pseudotsuga > Pseudotsuga menziesii. The sequence goes on from LPNX011216933.1 coordinate 195,420, forward strand.
AAGCTGGCGGCTGTTGCGGCTGATTTACCTATGCAGACCGGTATGCATGGTTGATGCACAGTGAGGAATACTTCAGCAGTAGCAGAGACCTAGGATGTTGATGCATATTTTTTTGTTCTCTTTGGGACAAAGAAATGTTTTGATTGTGGGGGAGATGTAGAGGGGTCCACTTACCTCCCAAATATCATCATGTAATTATATAGTTTAAAGGATAAATGGATATTAACAAATGAGTAGTTGGAGCAGGTACAACCACTCCAACCTATCTCTCAATGTATAAAGTTGCAAATAGATGATAAATTGGTTCCGTTGCCGGTAGTACATGTTTGAAATGTATGTAAACAGATGATACCAGAGCAGGAGATTAAGGACTGTTGGGAATATAAAGTTGCAAATTATTTGTAGAATTACGCATGAAGGAATATATTAACAATTGCACAAACAAAATAAATATTTTTCACAGAAACGCATGAAAATTTTGTCGAATCAGTGCCCCAACTTCTGAAGAAACTCTTGGATGAGAAAGCCGGAAGGGACTAAAGAACAACAGTTGCTGGAAAAACTGATCTGAGGAGGTAGAACAAACTTGTCGGAGTGGTTCGAGAAAATTGTCGATGGCTTCTGTGAGGAGCAAGTAGTCGAAGACAGAACTTCAGTGGAAAAAGTCAAGGAGAAATTTCACACAGATCTCACCGAGCAATTTTTGTGTTCCTTACCGACCTTGCTGTTCAAATTCCTGATCGAGAAGAGAGTAGGACATATTGTCAAACCTCGTCCATCACTTCATGAACTGCCATCAAACTCTAAATGGGCGGAGAAGCAAAGGAAGTGGGAAAAATTTATTGCAGAAAGGGAGTGGGAATACTTCCTAAGCAAATAGACTGAACTATTCGGGCTTTCTAAAAAGTGTCGGGTAGGCTATGGGGGGGTAGCTGGTCATATGTTGAGATAGAGTAGAGTGGATTCTAGTAGACTAGAAATAGATACCATTCACTAGTAATGAGAAGTCGACCAAAAGGGAACTCAAGAGAATAGTATCACATGAAGGTATGTTGGATATTCAAAAAATAGAGAGGGAAGAGAGACAACAAAGGACGGAAGCAAGAAGAGAAAGAGCCTTAGAGATGCATAGAGGAAGGAGTCCTAGGGTGACCGACCAAGAGGAGAATCCACCAAATTCGGTTCATGACTGACATGATGAAGGCGTGGAACAAGAGGCGTCCCATGTGGAGGAAGAATTGTGGATAGAGCAGCTAGAAGCTCTCCAATTAAGAGCTCCCCATGAAGGAACAACCCTCTCCCTGTTGAATCTGCGTACTTGGATACAAACTATTGTCGAAGAGGACCTCCGACTACGAGCTGGTGACTTTAGCATATGGAGTCGACTAGAAAACAAAACATACACTGGATGACACCTCATTATACGTCGACCAAAGGAAGGGAATTGGGTGACCTTTCAAGCGGCACCCTCCAACCGAAGTATCCACTTACTCT
>LPNX011216936.1:0-23014 GCA_001517045.1 Pseudotsuga menziesii
TCATGAACATCATCATCATCCTCACAATGAACATCACCTTCATCATCATCATCATCATCATCATCATTCATCACCATCAACATCATGAACATCATCATCATCATCATCATCATCATCATCATCATCCGCACCATCAATTTCATGAACATCATCATCATCACCTTCATCATCGTGAACATTCTCATCCTCATCATCACCATCATCATCATGAACATCATCCTCATCATCATCATCACCTTCATCATCATCACCATCATCATCATCATCATCACCATCAACATCATGAACATCATCATCATCCTCATCATCATCATCACCATCATCATCATCACCATCATCATCATCATCATCACCATCAACATCATCATCCTCATCCTCATCCTCATCCTCATCATCAACATCATGAACATCATCATCATCCTCATCATCATCCTCACCTTCATCATCATCGTCATCATCATCATCATCACCGTCAACATCATGAACATCATCATCATCATCCTCATCCTTATCCTCATCCTCATCATCATCATCACCCTCACCTTCATCATCATCATCATCATCCGCACCATCAATTTCATGAACATCATCATCATCACCTTCATCGTCGTGAACATCATCATCATCCTCATCACCATCATCCTCATCAACATCATCATCATCATCCTCATCATCCGCACCATCAATTTCATGAACATCATCATCATCACCTTCATCGTCGTGAACATCATCATCATCCTCATCACCATCATCCTCATCAACATCATCATCATCACCCTCATCATCAACATCATGAACATCATCATCATCCTCATCATCATCATCACCATCAACATCATGAACATCATCATCATCATCCTCATCATCAACATCATGAACATCATCATCATCATCCTCATCATCATCCTCATCATTCATCATCACCATCAACATCGTGAACATCATCATCATCATCCTCATCAACATCATCATCATCATCCTCATCATGAACATCCTCATCATCCTCATCACCATCAACATCATGAACATCATCCTCATCATCCTCATCACCTTCATCATCGTCATCATCATCATCATCATGAACATCATCATCATTCATCATCATCATCATGAACATCATCATCCTCATAATCATCATCATCACCATCAACATCATGAACATCATCATCATCACCTTCATCATCATCATCATCATCACTATCATCAACATGATCATCATCATCACCATCAACATCATCATCATCATCCTCATCATCCTCATCATCATCATCACCTTCATCATCATCATTATCAACATCATGAACATCATCATCATCCTCATCATCATCACCATCATCATCATCATCACCTTCATCATCGTCGTCATCATCATCATCATTCATCATCACCATCAACATAAAAAACATTTATAATAATTAAAAAATTTACACTTTATTGTAAATATATATTGGAAAAATTTTCCTTTGAAATGTAACTTATAGGTCCATCTCCTTTTTATTATTATTTAATCATTATCAATTATCCATTCATAAAAAATTTTAAACTAAAACAACTTTATTTGGATTAGCTTATTGTTGAGTGGGGTTTTATGATGTAATGGTTGATCCATTTATTATAACATGTTAAGTATAATTTAATTAGAAAATATATAAATAAATAAATATTTATAAATAAATTGAGATTTAATTTTAAATTTTTATGTAATATAAAAAAATATTTAGTAAACAAAATAATAAATTTGATTTATTAAACAAAATGAAAAAATTTAGTAAACAAAATAATATATTTTTATGTAATATAAAAAAGAATTTAGTAAACAAAATAATAATATTTGAATTGACTTTCTTGATTGTGAAAATGGGCGGGACTGTGTATTTAATTTTTTTTTTATGATTTGCAAATCGCGCACGCGTTTTAGTGAAGCAAACGCACGCGCGTTTGAGTTTTTGTCAGCTATCCTAATTGGCATGCATGTTGGCAGCCTTGGGATTAGGCTTGGCAGGGTCGGGATTGCTTGGGATGATTTCTATTTTATGGATCAAGCGTGATTGACTTCATTCTACCATTGCATCTAAAAGGTCCATCAACTTCTTGCACACACCCTTAACTTATTTGTGTTTTTATAGAAATTTGCTAATTCTTTTAGCATTATAATAGAGATTTTTGGCAAATAATAGTCCAGTCCAAAACCTGAAACAATATATAGACAATAAGCTGCTAAAAATATTGAAACTCCACATTATCTAAGAAAAACTGAGTAAAATACTGAACATCTAGACTACCTAGCAGAGTATTTGAACAATATATATGACAATAAATATGATTATCATTGATCATAGTACCTAGCAGAGTATTTCAAGCTTATAAGCATTTGGACGCTCTTCCTTGATAAACTATTCCAAAATTTTACAAGATGCATTATACAGGAATCGCTTTTCTTTCTTAACCTGAATGACATTAAACAACAGTATGGAACTTCCAACGTATATAGGCTGTATGAAGTTTCCTTATAACAGATGGCGCTACTCTAATGTGGAAATAATTACAAATTTGATGCTCACTTGGGCAAGAAATGCTACACCAGTAAATATTTTCTAATTGATTTGAGCCAATGTATTCTAGATTCTTGTTTCTTGTTGAATCTGCCGAAACAATAGTTGCCACTAGCCAAAATATTTCCATTAGCTAGCGTATTCATCTGACTCCTCTTCGCTGATTTCTGCCTGCTGTTTGTATAAAAAACTTCCTACGATGCTGTGGGAGAACAAATTTCGTCATGATGAGGAATTCGTGGTTAAATTGGAACCAGTAAGATTTGATGAACTTGAATCTGAAGACGCAGAGATAATGAAATTTGAATTTAAGATAGCTTCTTCAATTTCGTGAAGATACAGTTCAGGTTCCCCGTCTATTTCTTCATTTTCTTGACGGATTTCCTCATTAGGAGCTTCGACTTCGGCATTTCGCTGCCGCTGAATGTGCCTGACTACTCCATCTCCGCAGTCTTCCTCTGGTTCGTTCAGTAACCGGTCTGTTTCTTGTTCTACTCGGTTAATCATTTGAATTTGTGACCGTTGAGAAGATATTTCTTGAATGTCCTGTTCCTGTTCTTTTTGGTCGTTCTTTTGAATTTGGCACCGTTCAGAAGATATTTCTTGAATGTGCTGTTCCTGTTCTTCCCGGTTATTCTTTTCAATTTGTGACCGTTGAGAAGATATTTCTTGAATGTGCTGCTCCTCCTGTTCTTCATCTTGGCTTTGATCTCCTCCTTCATCTCCGCAGTCTTCCTCTGGTTCGTTCAGTAACCGGCCCGTTTCTTGTTCTTCTCCGTTAATCATTTGAATTTGTGACCGTTGAGAAGATATTTCTTGAATGTCCTGTTCCTGTTCCTCTTGGTTGTTCTTTTGAATTTGGCACCGTTCAGAAGATATTTCTTGAATGTGCTGTTCCTGTTCTTCTCGGTTGCTCTTTTCATTTTGTGACCGTTGAGAAGATATTTCTTGAATGTGCTGCTCCTCCTGTTCTTCGTCTTGGCTTTGATCTCCATGGCGGGTATAGTGCTCTAAGTCATATTCAGCCAGATTCCATAGAAGCTCCCGCGTTCTTGGCGAATGTGTTCCTAATTGATGGCGATCACGAGCTAACTCATACTCTACCAAATTCTGTTGAAGCCGCTGCGATCGCGGTGAGAGCTGTTGATTGGAAAAACTATTCACCATGGCTGATAACAACTTTACTAGCTTTGATGCTGGTGACTGAAGATTTAACCCTCTGCAAAAGCTTCAATAAATTTTACAATTCGATCACTGAAACCTAAAGCTACGGTGGTGATCGATTGGGAACAATAGAGAATCAACCCAAGGTCACATTCTTGAGAGATTGTCTTGTTCGGTGGAACTTTAAAAAGCGAAACATTGGGTTATATATCCGATAAAATGAAGTATTTAATTAAAATTCATTTCAAAATAACGCTACGCTCTCGCATATTTAAATTTTTTTTCACCGGAGAATGGAGAACGTCTACATTTGATATTCGTTGTAGGAATCAAAGTGAGGAGACTTAACTTTGACGGGTAGAGAAAACAATGTTTCAAAAAACTACGGTTATTTAACTCCTAGATTTAATTAATATTTTAGAAAATAAAATATTTCATTATTAAAAATAGTGAAGGAGTTCAAATAAGTCAGCCTATGAACGTAAATATCACAATGAAATCATTAACCAAAATTGATAAGGGTTATTATGAAATATTATCCCAACATGAAAGTCATAAAATGTAAAATTATAATATATAATAAGATCATCATTTCATAACCGTTACTGATTTAAAATATAAAAATATAATAGATACTAATCATCATTTCATAACAGTAGTCACTCTATAAAATTTCAAAATCTAATAGATAATAGTCATCCTTTCATAACCGTGGTCATCCTAAAATTAGAAACATTCACATCCTAGAAAAATTCACATTCTAAGATGAGAAAGATCTCATACATAATAATCATCATTTCATAACCGTAGTCATCCTAAAATTAGAAACATTCACATTCTAGAAAAATTCACATTCTAAAATTAGAAACATTAACATTCGCATAAGTACAACTTTTAATGCAAAAACTTCCATAAATTTCACAGTGATCCGTCACTGAAACCTAAGCTGCGGTGGTGATCCATTGGGAACAATAATGAATCAGGCGAAGGTCACACAATAGTGAATCAGGCAGAAGGTCAGATTCGTGGGAGATTTTCTTGGTCGGTGGAACTTTAAATAAAAGGAAAGGAACATTGGGTTATATAATATGCCAGATGAAGGTTAAGTATAATATGATTTCTTTTTGTTTTTAAAATATTGGTTTGATAAAGTATTTAATTAAAATTCATTGCTTACTTAAATAAAAGTTTTTATTTGTGATTTGGGGTGGATTATCGCTTATGTGTTTTCATCTCCTACGAAAAAAACTAAACATTAAAAAAAAACATAACTAATCACGTATAAGGTCAATTTTTTGGGAGATTTTCTTGGTCTGTGGAACTTTAGAAAAAACTAAACATTAGGTTATATAATATGTCACATGAAGTATAATATGATTTAAAAAAAAATATCTTACATAAAGTATTTAATTAAAAGCCATTAATTACTTAGATAAAAGTTTTTATTAGAGTTTTTGGGTAGACTATGGCTTATGCTTTTTCATCTACTTACCCTGATGAAACAAGTGTACCATAGAGATTGATTATATGGTAGTAGTTCAAAATTTGAAATAAACAAATATATATAAAAACAATATGAATGGATAACTGGTAGTTGATAAATGAATAACTAGTAGTGATAACTCAAAGTTCATGGGAAATAACTAATCCAAATTGTCTTCCATACCATCATTATCTGTCAAGAATTTGATTCCTATAGACATGATCAAACCACAAACTATATGGATGTGCTAGTTAATAAAAAATCTTTAATAAAAATGCATAACGGTTATTTTGAAATAACATCCCAACATAAAACTCATTGATTTAAATTATAAAACTCTAATACATAATAATCGTCATTTCATAAATCTTGTCATCCTCTAATAATGTCAACGTAAACTTCGTGTCATATATCTAACACTTTAAAGATATAAAGTAATTGTATCGAAAGACAATGTGGAAACGTGGTCTCATATAGAAGAGACTTTAAAGTTGATTTGATTTGATTAGGTGGATTAATTCAAGAGGCATATTAAATTTTTTTTGTTTTTTAAATGTTTTTACTATAGTTTGATTAATTTTTATTTTTTATTATTATTTAAATATTGATTTAACTTAGTTTCTATTGGTCTTTTGCATGTGACGTTTGCTTGGGACTTTGTGCCCCAAGACCCGGCGGTGAGATGACCTATGTATTTCCATGGACATGTATTAGAAAATGATTTTTATTTTTTTGAGCAGAGAGCCCAACAGTTTGCAAATATAGACAGTCTCCAAATATTTGGGATTTATATGACCAATTTCTGGTTTTCCACGCGCCTTGAATCTCTCAATCCCTCCACTAATCGATGCGTATGTCCATACCAGAAATGTATATTGATGACCGGTTGCATTGATTGACAAGGAAGTTGGACACTTGGTAGCAAAACACAATGTTAAAGTCGTCTCTGGAAATTATCAGAAGTGTTGGACTACCCACCCATCATCAAAAATTTTAGCTACTAGTTTTTCATTTCAGTCTATTTGTTGTTGCTTAGACATTCCAATAGTTTGGTTCAGACACAGGGACGCAGGAGCTTTGTTTGCTTAAGGAGTAGCAGTTTTAGTTATTCACGGGGCGAAAATATGCAAATTGGTGAAATGAATGTGGCAGCACATATGGAATAACGGATATTTAGGTCTATATCGGATCAATGGCCCAAGCAAGCAAGCCAGCCTTATTGATGTTCATAGAAAAGGTAATTCACAATCTTTATTTTATATATTTCTAGATAGTGTACTGCGTATATTTACCTCATCGAATGGTTATGTTTTATGCTATTGTTTGGTACATAATGGTTATGTTTTTTGCTATTGTTTGGTATAGGAAGTCGAGATGCATGTAGTCCATTACTCTGACGCTCTAACAGGAATTTTGTAACTCATGTCCAGCTGCATGCAAATGATGTGCATGCAATGCTCCACCTGGATAAGGCCATGGTAGCACCAACAAAGCTCCCTTTCTTAATTTTTGCTTTCCTCTATGCAATATAGAAGACTTATAGTGATGCATATGTTAATTGAAATGGAAACTCGATTACCACAACTGCTGAAACCACGCTCAATGCTGCTGCTTTTGGTATGAAGAAGAAATTGAATATAATCTTCGTTGGTGTTTCTCCCTAAATAGGTAAATTTTGTAAACCTGCTGAAATTGTAATAACTTACCCATAGTAGAGATTTCAGATCTTACATGTAGGTTTATATCTATAGAAACAAGTAATTTTTTTCACTAATCTATGAAAGGTCGATTCCTTTTGTGCTCCATTTAAGTGTGAATGTTCTATTTTATGGAATCCAATGTCAATGGAGACCGAGATATGGAAGCAGTAATTCCAAAACATATTATGAACAAACTCTTGGCGTGACTCTGCGCTAATTTAAATCTCTTTGTTTAGGATCGTTTCGACGAAATTAATAGGGCCTTGATCTCTTCCCATAAGAGGGCCATTTGGTCTTCGTGCAAATAAAAAGGGCAAAGTCTACCTACTACACCCTTGGATAATGGTGACTTAAACCTGTAATGTCCCTCCTATATGCCCCTAAGAATTTTGCGATTGTAAATATTATTGTATGAGGGCTTCTGAGTGAGGAGCTCAAGTGCCAAGGCCCCACCCAAAGAAAAACTTGAAAGTTAGGTGAACATCTAATAATACAAAAATCCGACGAACAAAGGTGCGACAAGAACAAGGGCTAAGGGATAAAAAAAAGGGTTGACAAAAGACATTATGATATAAATCATATCATAAGGACAAAGAAAAATGACAAGTATTATTAAATTGAGGATCTATCTATGATAGATATAAGTCCTATGATATAAAGTATATCATAAGGATGAAGAAAAATGACAAATTAAGCCTTCATAAAAGACAGTAATTTTTTTTAATTGAAATCTATAAATAAAAGGACATATGTTGTAATGATAAATTGAGCAACCGTGGAGTATCATGATATAAATTATATCATGAGAATAAAGGAGAACATAGTATTAAATCCTTTTATAAAAGGAAGACCTAATTATTAATTAATTCATTGAGTCTTTTTCGACAAATATCACCCCCCCTCTTTACATTTGTAAACTTTTACATTTTACAATGAGGGATTAATTTCCTTCAAACTATTAGTGCCTTGATCTCGGCATAATTTAAGGAGAGGTGCAGCTTAAAGAAAGGAATTAAACCTTGACAGTCGTTCACCTACTCCGGAACAGAGGGGACCCTGCACACTGAGCATGCATAGAATTGCATGCGTTTCTCCTTGGTCTGCACTCCTTCTTAAAGGAACCGGGTTCTGGTTGAAGGGGGGGGAAGCCATTACTGGAACGCCTATTGGGGAATAACCTTGACGAGGTTTTCCTTTGGGAGGAAGGATCCATGTTCTTTGTTTTGATCAGGGAGGGGCTAGCTCGTTATCTTCCAAGGCAGCTTTGAATCCTCCTGAAAGATCTAGGCTTTTGAGAGGATATTTTGATCTCTACAAATTTTTATAGGAGATGGGATCCTTTTAGTCGAGCGTTCTTGAGATCCATTGGAAGCAGTTCCCTATAGAAGCAATAATACAGCTTTTGTTTTTGCGTATGAATTTATACGAAGTTGAAACCATTTAGTGAAAACCGATCGAAGCCATGACATGTTGCCTTAAGGAATTAGCGCAGAATGTTCTTGGGATACCAACAGGTTTCTTCTCTATTTGGGTTCTTTTCATATTTTATTACTAAATCTGTCAGTTAATTTACATTTTCCCTAGCTCAATCTTTCTCTCATTCTCTTAACGGGATGAACTCTGGGATTGTTTCTTGAGATGGTTTCATAGCTTTTGATTTTTACAGTGATGTTGTTTTTCTCTTATCTAGACCCTTATTTTGACTATGACGTTGAAAACTTGTATCACGTTTCCTCTTTGACTAAATTTTGTCCCAAGATCTAAATGCATTTTTCTGCTACATTCTATTTTGGTGCTGCAATTCATTTTGGTTGTTTTGAGACCCAAGAACAAAATTTTATGCAATATAATAACATGAGAGGAATTAATAATAACTAGATTAATATATTACATCATTCTATACAGAGCCGAAATGATTAAGAAATGAAAATTTATGTTGGAAAGGGAATTCATATGCATAATCTGGAATGATAGGGTCTAGATCCATAGATCCGTTGTAAGGTAAGGTAAACAGGCCATGGATGGATGAGTAGTAACTTTGTAAGTACTCTGTATAAATAAATAAAAAGAATAAATAAGTTGGTGGATGTAGCCTCGTGGACGAGGTGAACCACGTGAATATGATTGTCTTAGTTGTAGTTTTATGTGATGCATGTTTATTTTGTTTTTTTCAAAATGGTGATGTTATTCAAAGAGTTATTGGTAGAATAGGTTAATAATTATGTTTTGCAGACACCTAATTTGCAAGCACATTACTTAAAGAATTAAGGTACAAGGGGGATTTTACATATGGTATCAGAGCCAGGTACAACACTGGATGTTTAAGAATGGGCTAACATGATGGTTGCAGTTACATTTGGAAGAAATTAAGGCAGTTCATACTCTCTCCTAATTTCGTCTTCCGTAGAACAGTTCACAGAAAGGGAAAAAAATGATCTCTGCGAAAAGCAGAAAGAATGCACCCAAGAGAAAGATATAAGTGAAATATCTTACTGGAGGTTTTGGGGAATGGCGAGCAAATAAAAAATTTGCTTATCAATTTGTTTGTTTTTGTATTTTTTTGCATTCTTATTGAGGAATTTGTTATGCATGAAAGTCATGTCTTATGGGCTGGAATGGAAGGACACTAGGCCTTATTTAATTGGAAAGGGGGCGTAAAAAAAAAAATCTCCCAATACCAGTCAAAGAAAAAGGACATCAGTGCTTATGGGATTTGTCTCTTCTGCGGATTGAAGAACAATTACAAAATCCCATTGGGTGTGACCATCGATCTGCTATCATCTGCGGTTGGATATCCGCTACAGATCTAGCCAGTATGTATTCCATTTGCTGGTATTTCTTTATGTAAAATGCAAGATTCAGGTGTTTCTTTTTCATCCACTGACTAAATTTTAATAGTAATCAAGGTAGAAACATTTTGAATGCATTTTTAGTAGTAATCAAATCCAAATGTAGATGTTGGCCAATCCTCTATGATTTTATTAGCAACCAGATCTAAATCTAATACTATGGATAAACTCTGTGATTTTAGGAGGAACCAGATCTGAATCATGGTTAATATTTGTGGTTGATGTCTGCGATTTGAATAGTAACAAGATTAATGTATGAATGTCAAAACTTGATTTGCATCGTGGTAATGGTTTATGATTGCATTTTTGTGATTGACCTCTAGGATAGGGGATGTAGGTAGATATTTTATGCGTTAATGTGTGAGTTAATCATTCCTCTTCTACCTACTTTTTAAAAGATAACCAGATCTATATATATATATCTATAGATTTTGTTTCCTAGGGATCTGAAGGTGTATTCCTCTCGGGTGTTCGATTTTAGAAACTACGTTGTGGTTCATGATGTTGCGACTTGAACGTCTGCGCATGCCTGTTGATTTTAAAAGTTCTGAAGGAAAATAAAAACCCTGAGATGTCTACAAATTGATTTCTTGCGATTTTTTTTATGGGTGTGTGTATCCATGTTTAGGCATCCGTGTTTAACCTTTCATAAAGTAGAGAGGTTTATATATATAAACTTTTATGTGTAATACATAGATCTGGGTTTTGTTAGAAAGATTTGGGTGGATGATGGTCTGAGTTCTATATATTTTCATAAACAAGATAGTACCCTCTGCGAGAGTTATCTGATCCCGTTGAATGCGTTGGATGTCAAACAGATTCATAGGATTCCCCAGGCGATATGAGAATGTATAAATGTATACCTTATATATATATATATATATATATATATATATATATATATATTGTAACCCAAACCCACTACCTGTGTCAAAGGTGAGAAATCCTTTGATGGTAATCGGGCGTTAGTAACACTAATGAAATTCAAACCGGAGCTCTGAGTTCCACTTTGGACTAGGATTAGTTTTATCAAATCATCCCGATCCCTTTGGGTACAATTTAGTCTATATGATATCATGCTCATTTCGCTCAAGTCAGATGAATTGTTCAGGTGATAGGAATCATGGTATTTCCACCTCTTCCCATGTGATGATGTGTAAATCCAACACAACACCTCATAGTTTTGTGACGTGGGATCTAATCAAAATCAAACGATAAATATTATTGACATGAAAATGAAGTCGCATCTGTACATCCATGCGCCAATCCTCTCATGGTTTACACCTCACTTAGAAATCATCCAACCAATCCCTCCAAGTTTTCTAGTTGCCGAAATTTTATGTGACATGTATAATGGCAAATGTTATGTGACCTGCAGGCGTAGTGCATTTAGTGCTACTTCTTGTGGGATGTAGATCGCGGAGTTTATTATTATTATTATTCTGGCTATTTAAAAATGAGTGAGTAAATAAACCTCCAATAAAATTAAATGCTTGCAAAAATGTTCACAAAACACTTTAGATTCTGAAGCTCTTTGCTTTTGTCCTTAGAACATAATATGCCTTTTGGGCCTGGAGATTTCAGCCTAGCAGTGTTGGACTAGGCGTAGAAGTGATGAGAAGTTGTTTACATATATAAGTATAGAGAAGTACAACCGGTGTTCTAAGGATTGGAACCTAGGGGAAGTCCAGATTGGTAATCCCTTATTTTTTTATACATGCATCCCGTGTTTATAGCTTCCTGAACATAGCTTTTATGTTAGAAAACCATCTTTATCGTAAATAAAAATTGATGAATACGGCCCGTATATTATCCTTGGGATTTCAAAACATCATAGGACTTAGGTCGTGGCCACTATTGACATGGAAGCTTGTATTTACTACTTTTGTAAATCACATATATACTATCGTTGTTTTTATATTTGGAAATCCAGGAGCGTCAAAATGAGTTAGCGTCATCCTTTAAATAAATTCCATGAGGATTTAATCATTTTCAGGGTCGCGGAGATGGAAAATCCATTGCTAAGAGAGAAAAATAAATAAATAAATAAAATAAAAATTGCATCATTTTATGAGTGCTACTAAATCTCGTCTTCTATTATCGACCAGGGTATGATAGGTTTCAACTTTCAAGTGCTATGCATTGTTTAAAAATCTTTAATGCTTCAAATGCTATTGAATTAAACTATGTTGCTAAGTCTAACCATTGTGGAACTCGAGCCGAATCATTTCCTTTCCCATATGTAGCAAACTATCTTCATACTTTTAATTGTTGTCATATTTTGATGGAACCTCATTTTGTTTGTTCAAGGAGTTTTATCAGCATGTTCAGCAATCCAAGGCAGTTTGTTCAGGTATTAGATTTAAGAGATACATGTAATTCAGTTTGGTTGCGGTTGGTACGGGTTTATAAAAGAAAATTATTGTCGACATATTTGGACATTTAGTTTTGAAGGTTTAGATCTGCAAGTGATTTGTGTTTTTCTAAAGTAATTATCAGGTGTTAGGGGTTTGGATCATGTTAGATAATTATGCATAAATGCTTCAATAGTGTCCTGGTATAGTCCTGATAACATGATTGCTCCTCCTTATGCTTCTTGGGTTGCAGAAGAAGATCCGTATTTGTTTGTTTATATGGAGTAGATCTCCCCTTGGAAGTATTATCTAAATTATCTAGTCTATTCAATACAAATTTATTTTTATTTGGATCCTTCCCTTGTCTTTTAATGAAAGGGGTGACTCGAGGTTTTGTTTTTAGGGTAGGTATTTGTTGCGGAAATTTCATTTATTGAGTCTTTTATTGGCATTGATGCCATGCTTCTAACTATTTCCAAGGTTGATTTGAGGGATTATTTATCCACTTATACTCTGATTTGGATTTGCAATTACATTGCAATCAAAGGATGCAGAAAGTTCTATCCCCACTCTTTCAACATAGACACAACCAGCAAAGCAGGTGTATGTTTGTATGTTTTAAATCTATGCAATTAATTTTGTTTCTGACTTATTTGATTCATCTACTAGGCAGTTTGATGGGTAGTTTTTCAAGCTAGTCTTTTATGGGTTTGATCCTCCACAATTTGCAGCTTGTACTATTTCTAATTCAAAGTTGCACATGGTAGACTTGCATAATTGTTTTACAGGATTGTTTTGAAAACAATATTCAATAAGTTGTACAGAAAGGATTAGGAATAAAGGATTTCAATTCTGATTTCTAGACGTCCTTTGCTTGACAAAGATGTTTATTAAGACCACCTTAATTACTGATTTTGATGCCATTCTATTTTGCTCATGTTACACCTCTCATGGAATATTGGGAGCTCTATCTTTATTTGTGAATGATTGAAGTGCGTGGAATATAAGTTAGTAGGAACTTGTACTTTATACTGAAGTTTGATGAAGGGCTTCATGGCATTGATATTATGATGCAAGCTATTGGTAGTAATCAATGGAAGGGGTTATATGTTTGGTTTAAGGTTGCAGCAGTATTAGTATACACATGTCTATTTATTCAAGAATCAATACTGTATGTTTAAACTTTGCAAGGAGTATTATTTGAATGATATAGCCTCTTTTGTGCAAAATGATTCTGTTGGTTTGAGTGGTTTAGAGCTTCAGTATGGCTCCCTGAATTGCTCGTAGTTGAAGGTGGTTTGAACAGCTAAGCACGCCCACCATTCTGATGGCAATGTTTAATAGTATTTCCAGACACCAGTTTCATGGAGACAGCTCTGCTGTTGAGTTTTCTTATAACTAGTGATATCCACTTTATCTTAGGTTTTGGTTTGGTTGGTGTTGAATAATTATCAGCAGTTCATTGAGGATTCCCATCTTTGTGGTTGAATTATTTTAATTATGGATATTTTGGAAGGGGCACTTTAACTAATATAGTTGTTTTAGTTGGTCTTTTCGATTGGGATTTTCTGACCTTTATTGTGGTGAGGATTATTGTAGGAAATTTACTTTGTTTAGAATTGCTAACAGGTTTTAGATGTTCATCTTTGCAGGACTCCTTCTTGAGTTAGAATTCTGAACTTTGGTCATTGCAGCCATTTTACTTCTTACTAAATTTACATTCATTATTAGTTTTGGGATATTGCTAACACTCTGCGACTGACCTCTTTGACATAAAACAAATGGTGGAGCTATGACAGTGCCTTGTTTTTAGTGACCTAGCTCTTCCCTTGGGTTGGTTTATTAATGTTTTCACCATTGGTTAAAGTAGAGTTAAAAGTAAGAAGTTGGGTTTTAGAGAGGTATCTCTAATCGAGATGGCATTTAATTAGTCTTTTACATATTTATCGAGGCCCACAAGAATTCTATAATTTGTTTGGAGACTTATAATATCTAGTAGATAAATGTTCAGATGTAGTATATATAAAATTGCAACAGTGAGTGAATTTTTTATTCTGTTGTAATAAATTGAAGTTAATGAGTCGACGCATTATCAAAATTTTCAGGTTTTATGTGTTTTCTTGTGAACGGTGTTGGTTTAAAGGGTCTTGTGGCTTTTTGTGAATGCCTTCTTGTCAATTTGGGTGTTTAAAAGAAATTGAAAAGACTTTTATCCGATGAATGAGAAATGACTTATGCTAAAAATTTGATGTTCTTTTGATAAACTGACCACCTATGGATTGATTGCAGGAATGGGAAATTGTGGGCTTGAGGAGTGTTAAAGCTCCAGGACTGTAAAGAGTTAAGAATATATGAGAAAAATCTCATGGGCATAAAGTTGTCACCACAAGGAAGTGGTGATGGAGGTAGTGGTCGAAAGCTACCTTGTTTTCCCCTGGGCCAGCGAGGGACCACTATGCATTCTGGGGATGCCTATATGTAAGACATTTTGGTTAAGACTCGTTCTACACACATTAGAGGACTGTCACATGAGTGGGGGAATCTGTGAAGAGAATAAACTCTAGGAGCTATGGAGGTGTGCGAGAACTTGAAGTGCCTCAGCTTGGTGAAGCACCCTGAAGAGCACAAAAAGGAGATATGCCTAAAGAGGGGTATAGGGTATCGTCCTTGTGTTGGGTGGCTTGAATTGGTACTTGAAGTACTGTTAGCACTTGGAGTGCTGGGATGGAGGAACATCCACAGAAAAGAATAATGATGAAGCACCCTGAATAGCACAAAAGGAGATACACGAAGGGTTGGTATTGTCCTTGTGTTGGGTGGCTTGAATTGGTACTTGAAGTACTATTAGCACTTGTTGTGCTGGGATGGAGGACATCCAAAGAAAAGAACAATGCTAGGAAAACGTATGTGCAGTATAGGTAAACTAGTACCTATATGTTACTGGCAATAGAGCTGACATGTTATGAAAATTGTATAATGTTGGATTTTTGAGTTTTACATTGTCTTTCAATGTCGATGCTAGTATGCATGCATATGTCTGGTTTTAAATGCAGGATCATGACAGGAAATACAAGCAAACAAGGACGAATCAAAAGGACAGGAAAAGTTATTGAAGAACAAGAACACCGAGGATGGTGTTAATTTTAGGGGGAGAGGATGTAATGTCCCTCCTATATGCCCCTAAGAGTTTTGCAATTGTAAATATTATTGTATTAGGGCTTCTGGGTGAGGATATCAAGTGCCAAGGCCCCACCCAAAGAAAAACTTGAAAGTTAGGTGAAGGTCTAATAATACAAAAGGCCGACGAACAGAGGTGCGACAAGAACTAGGGCTAAGGGATAAAAAAAAAGGGGTTGACAAAAGACATTATGATATAAATCATATCATAAGGACAAAGAAAAATGACAAGTATTATTAAATTGAAGATCTATCTATGATAGATATAAGTCCTATGATATCAAGTATATCATAAGGATGAAGAAAAATGACAAATTAAGCCTTCATAAAAGACAAAGTAATTTTTTTTTAATTGAAATCTATAAATAAAAGGACATATGTTGTAATGATAAATTGAGCAAATGTGGAGTATCATGATATAAATTATATCACGAGAATAAAGGATAACATAGTATTAAATCTTTTTATAACAGGAAGACCTAATTATTAATTAATAAGGTCTATAGGATGGATTTATTTCTTTTTAGACCTAAGGACTCATTGATTCTTTTTCGGCAAATATCACTCCCCCGCTTTACATTTGTAAACTTTTACATTTTACAATAAGAGAGGGATTAATTTCCTTCAAACTATTCGTGCCTTGATCTCGGCATAATTTAAGGAGAGGTCTAGCTTAAAGAAAAGGAATTAAACCTTGATAGTCATTCACCTGCTCCGGAACAGAGGGGACCCTGCATGCTGAGCATGCATAGAATTGCATGCGTTTCTCCTTGGTCTGCACTCCTTTTTAAAGGAACCAGGTTCTGGTTGAATGCGGGGGGGGGGCATGACTGGAACGCCTATTGGGGAATAACCTTGACGAGGTTTGAATTTGGGAGGAAGGATCCATGTTCTTTGTTTTGATTGGGGAGGGGTAAGCTCATTATCTTCCAAGGCAACTTTGAATCCTCCTGAAGGATCTAGGCTTTTGAGAGGATATTTTGATCTCTACAAATTTTTATAGGAGATGGGATCCTTTTAGTTGAGTGTTCTTGAGATCCATTGGAATTAGTTCCCTTAGAAGCAATAATACAGCTTTTGTTGTTGCGTATGAATTTATACGAAGCTGAAACCATTTAGTGAAAACCGATCGAAGCCATGACATGTTGCCTTAAGGAATTAGCACAGAATGTTCTTGGGATACCAACAGGTTTCTTCTCTATTTGGGTTCTTTTCAGATTTTATTACTAAATCTGTCAGTTAATTTACATTTTCCCTAGCTCAATCTTTCTCTCATTCTCTTAACGGGATGAACTCTGGGATTGTTTCTTGAGACGGTTTCATAGCTTTTGATTTTTACAGTCATGTTGTTTTTCTCTGATCTAGACCCTTATTTTGGCTATGACGTGGAAAACTTGTATCACGTTTCCTATTTGACTGAATTTTGGCCCAGGATCTAAATGCATTTTTCTGCTGCATTCTGTTTTGGTGCTGCAATCCATTTTGGTTGTTTTGAGACCCAAGAACACAATTTTATGCAATATAATAACATGAGAGGAATCAATAATAACTGGATTAATATATTAGATCATTCTATACAGAGCCGAAATGATTAAGAAATGAAAATTTATGTTGGAAAGGGAATTCATATGCATAATCTAGAATGATAGGGTCTGGATCCATAGATCCGTTGTAAGGTAAGGTAAACCGGCCATGGATGGATGAGCCGTGACTTTGTAAGTACTCTACTTTTGATAAAGAAATAAAAAGAATAAATAAGTTGGTGGACATAGCCTCTTGGGCGAGGTGAACCACGTGAATATGATTGTCTCAATTGTAGTTTTATGTGACGCATGTTTATTTTCTTTTTTCCATAATGGTGATGTTATTCAAAGACTTATTGGTAGAATAGGTTAATAATTATGTTTTGTAGACACCTAATTTGCAAGAACATTACTTAAAGCATTAAGGTACAAGGGGGATTTTACGAAACCGCCCCTCTTTCTCACAACTCCATGTTTCTGCTTTCAATTATGTATTTTGATATCAAATATAAATATAATATGATTATGCAATCTCCTTATTTTCAACTTTGAATAACCAATTTGAAGCCATTTCGATTTTAAAGAATGAAAAATACAATCTAAATATTTTAATCTGAATATGGTGGATTTAGACGAATTTTAAGGGGATCACTGTGTACTAGTTTGTTTCATTTTTACCAAATTAAAATGGTTGTTGTAAAAATATATTAGGACAATCAACTGCCTATTCTGAAGGCGTGGGTTAGTCTAATTTAAATATGGTTGCAAAGAGAAACTGTACTTCAATAAATATTTGAAATCATAATATTTACAAAACTTTTAATATCAATAAATATATATATCTCAAATCATAATGTTTACAAAACTTTAATATCAATAAAATATATACAATAGTAATATTTAGACATTCTAATCTTACACTACTTTAATATGTCAAAGTTATTTGAATAATGATCTCCTCATACTCGTGCAGAGCAACATTGAGCTGTAAATAATTAATACTCTCTGTACAAATATATATTTAAAAAATTTTGAATTTATTTTTTATTATCTCAAAATCTTTACAAAACTCTTTGGCAACATTGTTTGATATTTAAAAGTTGGACTTTGAGATTAATACATGCCCACTGAATTCTATCATTTGACCTTTAAAATTATATATTCTAAGCCTTTCTCGCCATTCAACTTTCAAAGGTAAGGACTGCCCCTTGATGGTATTAGGTTGGGACAGAAATGTCAAAGTTCTTTTGATGAAGAAAGATAGAATTGTCATATATTCACATGAAGAAAAATTATTTATATATTCTTAGCCTTTCTCGCCATTCAACTTTCAAAGGTAAGGACCACACCTTGATGGTAATAGGCTGGGACAAAAATGTCAAAGTTCTTTGGATGAAGAAAGATAGAATTGTCATATATTCAGATGAAGAAAAATTATTTGTCATTATTAGACAAGTTGTTCAAAGATTAAAAATAATTGGTCTCCTTTGAGCCCTAGGAAAATTGCTACATCCCTATACAATACAATTCAATGTGTGTTAGTAAAATCAGATAAAAAGTGCTCCATCGCTATTCAATTTGTTTTATAGGTAAAATTGAGGAGTACGTCTATTTTTATATTTTTATGTAAATTATTTTTATTACAATCAATAATCCAATACAATGTTTAAATCCTTAATTTTATATGTATTTATATTTATATATAAAAAAACTGTTTTTTTCAAACACTATAATACAATACAATATTTAAATACCATCGACGAGTATACCCGCAAATGTGACATTCCTCGGGCTGTTAACTTATTGATTGAGTGGATCTTTCTTAATTTTGTTACTTAAGTATGAATGGTAGCACATAATTTTACATAAACTAGGCTTTTCAAGTGGGAATAAAGATAGCGTGTGCAAAAAAAAGCATTCCTCTTATAAAATGGGTTGAGAATAAATTATCCTCACAATGAGGTCTTCTTATAAGGTCTTCCTATATATTGGTTGATCAATCTTTGATCGAGTTGGCTCATAAGTTACGTTTTAAGAAAATATATAGAAAATTTACACATTTTAAGTAAGAATTAATTTAGCTTTTAAATAATAAAATAAATAAAGTTTTATTTTAAATAATAAAAAATAAATAAAATTTTATTATTTAAGAATATTTTTAAATAATAATATTAAACAAAAAAATATTACTATTATTTAAAAGAATTTATATTTTAGGATATTAAAATATTTTTTAATAATTCATTCATCTTAATAATTTTTAGCAACTAAATTCTTACTTCAATATGATATACACAGTGTTCCATGAGGACCCGCCTTCCAAATTTGGGATGTCCTTGGGCTTCCCACATTGTTGGGCTGCGAGGATCCATGTAAAACTTTCCCATGCACCCTCCATAGGTCCATTTAAACTACAGGGTACATGAGTTGGATTCTTCTAGGCACATCAAAGCTTATAGTTTTTTAATTTTCAAGAAAATATAATAAATAAAATCAATTAATTTTTGTATTAATAAAAAAAACAAACAATTAATTTTTATATTAATAGAAAACCAAAAAAACCAAATGTTAAACCATTATTCAAATTGAAGTTAATAAAATTAGTTTTCAAATAGAGATAAGTTATTGTCATGAAGCTGTGATGGTCCAATTTTAACTTTTAAACTATTATTATTTAGCATCATATCAAGTGGAAAAAGATAACTCCTTCAACAAGTGTTTTCATTGCAAAAAATGTTCTTCATAGCACTCACAAAGCTAAGTATCTAGCAACCCTATATCCAGCTTTTAATTAGTCACTCACTGATTGGTTCTATATAGAGCAGCCCTATATCCAGCTGAGATGGATTTTCTTTACTTGCACCCAACACACAACATTCAAAATTGACCATATTTATCGATGATTTATTCATTCTATATGACGCACTCTCGAGCTATTTCCTAAGCGCTCGACCTAGTTCTTTAGTGCCTGGCTAGGATTAGTCATGTTTCCCAACAAATGCATCTCTCTATGTCTTGTGTGCCTTATTGAACCTGAGAATACTACCCACCCGGTTCCATAGGACATGGCCCCATGACTCTTTGAGTTCGCTGATGTCCTTGAGCCTCCCATAGGCCTCTCTCCTCCTTATCCCATGGAAAATACCATCGATCTCATCCTTGGAGCATCTTTACTAACCCAACTCTAATTGCTCTGATTGCCAAGCCCATTCCATATATGTTTGCTGAAGGAGGTTCCCCAACAACCTTATATGCACTATTCGAGCTACTGCGCGATAAGGAGATGCTTTGATCCCATTATGAGACCAGTGTAACACAATAGATAGGTTTTGTCAGCTAATATATAATAGTACCGATAACGCAACGATGGCTGCTTTTGAATGCTAGAAAGGAAAGAGAGGAAAAGACAACCAATTTTTGGTGTTTAAAACCATAATTATAACTATATTGCTTTCAATAATTGTTAAAGACTACGATGCCTTCGGTTAGAAGAATTTTTCTCTCTCGTGTTCACCGGTTGTGGCCCTAGTTAATAGATTAGTGCATCATCTTTTATTTTTGTCCTACCTTCAAAGACCCAATCATCAGCTGATTTGTATTTGCAAATTGAATCATACTCTAAATGTGCTTGGTGAGTAGTAAAACATACCTCACCTTTATCCCAAGATCGGTGACATCCACCTCCTTAAATTAATGTCTATGAGATGAGGATGCAACCCTATCTTTCAAAACCTGCCATGGATCAGTTTAGACCATACTGCAATTTTAGCCACTCCCGTATGAAGAATGTTGGGAAGACAACAGTTTGCAACTCTCCCTCTATAACAAGCCCCTATGCCTGTCACCAAGAGCAATCAAGATTTATTGACGTTCAGAGAAAAAGTAATTCACAATATTTATTTTATAAATTTATAAATAGTGTACTTCTTATATTTAGCTTGCCAAATTGCACTCTCACTCAATTAAATTTATTAAATTTAGTACATTGTTGCTCACAACAGATGGGCTTTTACAATATGAGTTTTAAATTAATGTGCTTAATATTGTATTTTGTAAAGAATAATTAGATATTTTAACGTTTATTATTTGTTAAGAGAATATAAGAGAATAAATAGAAATCTTAACATAGAAATTTTAACTTTTATTAACTTTTTATATTTCTTATTTTTATTTTTATTTGTTTAAAAATCGATGGTAGTCGTAGTTATATCTTTACTATTTGTATATTTATAGTAATATTCGTTATATATTTACTGTGTAGATTTATATTTTATATTTCAATATTTGAAATATCTAAGTTGATGGCTTCCAACAAAGACAAAAATATTCATAAACTACCAGCTTGCAGCCCTATTAAATATGTCATTTATCGAATTGAAAAAGTCTACTGCAAGTTTCTTGTTTGGATATTTTCTTTTAATAAATCTTGGAACGAAATGAAAAAAAAACAAAAAGCTTAAAGTCCTATTAGATATGTCCGTTATCAAATTGAAAAAGTCTACGACAAGTTTCTTGTTTGGAGATTCGATAAAGTCTACGACAAGTTTCTTGTTTGGAGATTCGATAAAGTCTACGACAAGTTTCTTGTTTGGAGATTTTCTTTTAATAAATCTTGATTTTGTGCAGTTTAAATTTTGATTATAAATTTATAGATGAATTCATTATCTTCAAAAATTCCATGATATTTGTAATATTTTGTAATTTACAGTATAAAATATTTGTGACATTTCGTCATATTTAATAACAAGAAAAAGAAAAAGAAAAATCAAAATCAAAAGATATTTGTAATATTTTGTACTTTAAACACTATTTTGAAAGAATTATAAAGTTTATTTGTGAGATTTCATCAAATTTAATAGGAAGAAAAGAAAAGAAAACATCAAAAAATTAAAAAAACATGCATGCTTTTTAAGAGCCCTAAAATTAGTTATATATATATATTTTTAAGAGCCATAATATAAAAGAGAGAGAGAGTTCTATTAAATCATAGGTTGAGTTAAAGAATCACTATAATATAGTGATAACTTTCATAGTGTAGTCATGGAGTGTCCTTTTACTTGTTTTAGAATAAAATGAATAGGTTATGGAAGCTTAGTAAGTTTTGTAGTTTTTAATAGTTTTCACTTGAAATACCACATTTCTATCATTTGTCTATTTTGTGGATAGCTTTGGTTTGTAGACATATATCCACAGTACTTACATAATATGATCAGTTTAATGGGCATTTAATTTGGTAGATATATACCTTCTGTATATGTATAAATGTATACTTAGAAAGAAGATAAAGAAAAATAAATATATACATAGAAGCTATTTGGTTTGGATATAAATAGGATGTAGGGATATAGAAAAGGTGTTAAATATAATTTTCAATCTTTTACACTATTCTTACTCTATTTTTGTGACACTTACTCTTATTCTTACTCTATTTTTCAAACACTTACTCTTACCCTATTTGAAAGATTTACTTTATTAAACATATTATATTATTTATTTTTTAATAAATCACATTAAAAAACCAATTTTTGTTATTAAAATAATTAAATGACAAATTTTAATAAATTATTTATATTTCACATTTATTTCATAATTAAACATAATAATAAAATAAAACAAAACAAATATTACATATGTTAAACATAAAAATACTTTGTTTTATCCCTTTAGTTATTATATAAAGGATAAGAAAATGAACTAATTTGTTCACATTATGAAAACTCAATGAATCATTTATGATGTGATGAATGTTTTCACCCATCTCTACGCCATTGATCTAGACCACATTGATCTAGACGTCCAAGTCTTGATGAAAGACAACAATATTATATTGGAAATATAATAACATATAATGCATTTTTTCCCCTTAGATTAGGTATGGCAAGGTGAAAAAATGGAAAAAAAATCACCTTCCCAAAAAGAATCCTTGGTTGCCTTCTAATCCTCTAATTCATCTTAGAAATCAAAAAGTGCCTTGCCCAATAAAACATGACCATTGAAGTATTTATTAGCACATTAACTAGATCTCTTCAAAAGTTCTATACACTATATATTAAAATTGAAGTATTTATATATATTAAAATTGAAGTATTTATTAACACATTAATTAATGCCTCTTCAACTAAGGTTTATAAGAAATCAACTTATGTTAAAAATTTATTTTTCAATTTAAATATCCAAAATATATTTGAAAAAAGTTATTGATGGAATGAATT
>LPNX011216936.1:29576-181741 GCA_001517045.1 Pseudotsuga menziesii
AATTAAAAGAGAAATATTTATAACCAAATGGGAAATAGTTCTAGCTTAAAACAAATGTGTAATAAATTTGGAGAATGCTGCTTTAACAAAGAGACTATTACATTAAGTGGATATGTATAATCATGTTTATCCCACATGCACTGGGAACATAATAAACAAGCAGACTACTACTATAAAACAATAGGAATGCAAAGAACAAAGGGGTGCACTCAACTCAAAGAGGAATCATTGCTTAAATCGTGGTATGCATTCCTTTTTGTTAGCTGTTTTGTGTAGCCGGGGCGGGGTTGAAATTGCTGCCTGCACTCTGTTTTGGTCTGATCTTCTTTTGGGTAATGCTGTTTTTTATTGATGCCATGATTTCATGAGAAATTGAGCTAGTGGATAAATGTTGGTTTGAATTTTTTGCTTATCAAAACGCTGCTATTATATCGATCTGGTGAATACTGTGCTTGTTGAAATCTCTGTCCTTTTATATGCTCACAATATTCAGGAAGGAGGCAATATCGGTTAGCTATGGCTGAATAATGCTTTTATTAATATTTCATCTTTTGTATGCTCACGATTTTCAGGAAGAAGGCGATCTGGTTTAACTATGGCTAAATAATGTTTTTATTAATAGTCTGCCTTTTATATATATATAACCACGAATTCGATTTGGTGGTCACATGATAGTTTGGATCTGTGCCTTGTCTAAACTCAGTTTTTTAACATATACCCCATGATTTCGATTTGGTGGTCAAATGTTAGTTTGGATCTGAACTTGGAACAGATCGATAGTCTCCTTCAACCCTGATTTTTTGTTTCTAATTACTGGTTCAAACCAATGTCGGTGATGGCTGAATCTTGTTCTTTATTAAACACTGCAATAATTTATGTTAGGGTTTAAACTCTGCATGCGTTTTGTTATATTTGTCTGGCTATTAAGTTTGAAATTATCAACATTTAATCTAGAAGTTAGCAGATGCAAAATTTTGCAGGAAATTGTTGTTAGACTTAATATGAATTTAATGAACTCCTTCGATATTGTTTTGTGGAAAAAACCCTGATAAGTCTACACTCTTAGACATGAAAACCCCTCGTGACATCAGTCATTATGCTTTGTCAAAATTCTAGTTTTAGTGCCCATGGTTTCATAAGGATTGATCTTGTGATGGCTTGGATTTATTGCTTGTTAAAAATCTATTGTTTATGCCCACGGTTTCATAAGGGTCGATCTGATGATGGCTTGGATTTATTGCTTGTTAAAACTCTGTTTTTTATGCTCACAGTTTCATAAGGATCGACCTGGTGATGGCTTGGATTTATTGCTTATTAAAACACTATTTTTTATGCCCACGGTTTCATAAGGATCGATCTGGTGATAGATTGGATTTATTGCTTGTTAAAACTCTATTTTTAATGCCCACGATTTCATAAGGATTGATCTGGTGATGGCTTGGATTTATTGCTTGTTAAAACTCTATTTTTTAGTGCCCACGGTTTCATAAGGATTGATCTGGTGCTGGCTTGGATTTATTGCTTGTTAAAACTCTGTTTTTTATGCCCATGGTTTCATAAGGATCGATCTGGTGATGGATTAGATTTATTGCTTGTTAAATCTCTTATTTTATTCCCACTGTTTCATAAGCATCGATCTGGTGATAACTTGAAATGTTGTACTTGATTTTATCTATGCCAAGATTTCATGAAAACGCTATCGATCTGGTGGATTGCATGATAGCTTGATCTGTTCTTTGTCAAAAGTCTATTTATTTAGGCCAAATCGATCTGGTAGTTACACGATGGTTTGGATTTGTTAGCTTTATATATATCTGTGATTCTTTTTTGTATTGGTGTCACTCCCTATGTCTATTATCAATCTAGAAAATACTTTCTATATGGAGTATAATATTAACCTTTCATCATTGCTAATTCAGGTTATGAATAATGCCTCTGCTTTGGGTTTAGTTGAGTTCATGCTCAAACTTGAAGTAATTGGTTGAAGACTGGGTGTTTTTATATGTTCTGTATTAATGTATTGTTGAAATATGGATTTTTGAATATGTTTAAGACTTATAACATATATTGTAAGTCAGGAATTCTTTCAGTCCTAGGAGGAATCGTAGACAAAGTAGCATCTTGTCATAAGAGCTTAAGTTGTCTTTTATGCCAAATACTAACTCAAGGTGTTAGCTGCGAGCTCATCCTCAGATAACATAGAACCAGTATCATTTGTATGCTAACTGGTTATGTAGAGCCGAGCCGTGAGCATCCTTCTCTGTCTTATGGACTGGGTAATGTTTCATAAGTAATCTTGTTGGGATTGGGAAATGCAATTTATACTGCACTTGCTTTGTTTCAAAGCTGAAATGAATTGTAACAGATAAGCCGCATCATTGTGAAAGAATTAATAAAAGGACTAACAAAAATTTGGTGGATGTAGCCTCATGAAGGAGGTGAACAAGGTATATGGTTGTCTCGCTCTTTTTTGTTTTTATGTTGAGCCTACTCTCTTTATGTAATGGTGCTAATATAGATGCAGTATAAATTATTATCGATGAAATAGTTTACTAAACATATTTTGCAGACATTCAATTCAAAAGAACATTACTTGGATGGTTTAAAGCTTTAATAAAAAAAATAAAAAAAGATGAGAATATTTACCCATTTTCACATCAAGGTATTGCGGGGACGTCGCATATGGTATCAGAGCCAGCTACAACACTGGACCCTTAAGAATGGGCTAACATGATAATTTTTCAGGAAAATCGAGTTCCATTTGGAAGAAATTGTGACGTGCCAGTTCATAGTTTCTCGGGATCAATTGTCGAATTAAAACCAGATGAGTACCATGCTAGTCACTCTATTAAGTTTCTTTGCATGATGAATGTTCTATCTATAGTATAAAATGTAAAAGATAGTCATTATGCGGCATAATCTTCTATTATTACTATTTTTATAGAACTAGATTGGTTGATGTTTTAATTTTCATTGTGTTGTTCTATAGATTTTGGAGTTGTACATCGGTAATATATTCTTCTTGAACAAATTCTCACGACATGTATGCCTTTACATGCCCATGCTTTTTTCTTAAAACTAGTAATTTGGATATTGCATTGAGTACTGCCTATGAATCTATGGCGATACCTACCAAGCTATGGCAAGAGCATGGTGCCAAAATGCATGGAGTTAAATTTTTAGGCCCCAAGATTTGCAGGCTCAAAAACCAATTTACAGTGCCTATTTATGGACAACTTTGCTTCACTAAATCAGGTAGTATATGGTCCTATGCACACTTTAACATTTTGTTTAGGGTTAGAACATGGGATAAGCTGAATTAGAGTCACACTGCTATGTGCATTACATAAAGTTTACTCCAGATACATGTATACCACTGCATTGCAAAAGATGCATACTTTAAAATTCAATTCTTCTTCTTTGGAAATTCAGCTAGTTCCACCAATATATAGAATTTCCTTCACTAGGACATTAAATTCCATAAGGTATCATACACACATAATATCGGTGAAATTGAAGTAATTCCAACTGGGTTCTTAGTTAATTATACTAAGAATGTTGTAGCAATACATAACAAAATAATATAAGAATAAAGTGTATATGCTTTGATTAGTTTTGAAAAAAAATAACTTAAAACAATTGCTCTCTCACAAATTGAGATTTTACTAAACCCTTAGAAAAGAACTATCCTAACTTCTAATCACTCCTGACACTTGGAAATTAGAAGTTGAAGTTACCAAGAGGTAAATTTCATATCGATTTTATTTTGCAAAGATTAGCTGCTCTTTCATCCTCAAGGGAAGTACCTAATGGTAAATTGCACTAATAAGTACAACTTTGCATGAATATTTGAGATGAACTGATGAATCTTAATACACTATTGTGTTTGAAATGAGGGGGACTTGATAGCATTCATCAACCAATGTTTATATTTTCACACCACCTGACATAGTTTCTTCATAATAAGTATCACGTGTAATGATTGTATATAGAGTGTGGAAACTGGATCCTTGTTAACTCATGAAGGTTTTCTTAGATTAATTCTGTTTTATTCAAGGAATGGAGTTTCTTGTTAGGATTTTTGGATGGCCTTGAATAGGAAATCTGAGGTCAAATCCTTTTTTCTCTTAAATGTCAAGTTTGCTGCTACACATGTTGTACTGTTTTTCAAGTTTTCAAGGATGCTTCATCTATGTGTCGGTAGTTCAACTTATTTAGGATTTATGATACTGTTGTCTACTAAGAAGCAGATGATTTTCTTATTTCAACAAGAATAAGCAAAGTCGTTTGGAAAAATATTGAAGGATGCATGAAGTTATTAAGCTATACAAGTGATGTACAATTATAGGGATCTAGCAGCAGTTCATTTTTAGCATTTGTGAGATCATATGTTGTTCTCCAAAAAGATAACGGGAGTTGTCTCCTAATTGTCACCACCAATGGCTTGAAGATGGAGGTTTCCAAAAAAATTCTGAATTCTATTAATTGATATAATATTTGACAAGAATAGCTTATAATTAGATATGTAGAAACCTGATTGAGTGTTTGTACATAGAAAATATGAGATAGAAATTGCAATGATGCATAGGTACATACTATCTTACATCACTTTAGGATGTTGCAGTGAACACCTTATACTAGGCCCTGTAATACGTTTTAGGATTCTAAATGCATTATGTTCATTATGGGCATTGTTATTAAGCAACACTAACTAAGGCCTAGCAAAGAGTAATAGGTGTTCTTTTAAGTTCAAGGTCTAGCACCCAAACTGTAAAGTAAAATGTGTGACAGTAGTACAAAGAAAAGTCACTTCAGATTCTCATAATTGTAGAATTGTATTGATTACAGGAGGTGTATTAACATAAATTCCCCTACAGGAAAAGGGATTCAATTAAATCCCCACCAGTTTCATATTAAGGGAATACTTTAATGCTTGTTTGTTAAAAACTATTGTTTGCTGCACTTTTTTAAAGACGTTGTTTGGTATTAGCTTAACTTGTCTTCTACACCACATCTGAATGAAAAAAATGTACATTGTGTCGAATGGATGTTAGGAGTGTTAAAATGCATAAACACTAATGTTTTATTAATAAATTTTTGGTCTCTAAAGACAATTGTGATGGCTGGGCCTACTCGACAGGTCGAGCGAATTATCAGTTTTTAAAGGTGGTTCCATGAAGAAAATGTGAGGAATCGGCTGGACCAGACCCTTGATTCTCCTCCTAAATGTGTACACATCAATATCATATGAATTGAGTCCTAAATAGACATAAACCTGAGGTAGAGTTACGTGTTGTTAGGGAATTTCTATCGTCTTGTCAAAAAATAATAGCTCTTGAAATAGTGGTGAATGATGATATCAATGTATACTAATTGTTTTCTAAAGATCATATCTTGTGAATTGTTATAAATAAGAACGTGAATTGCTTATAAGAAGTTTTAATGAGATTTCATTAGCTACTAAAGGAATGCTAAGTGAATGCAGAACCTAAATGAAACATTGTGGTGAAGAGATTCGGGCTAGATGCAATATTTCAACTATTGTAATAACTGATGTGCACGTGAAGCCTAGGAATCAGGATGTGCACATAGAGACTATTGATATTTCATACGTACTCACAAGGTATGACAACAAATATTTAAATTCATGAAAGTAGATATACTTATGAACTTGGGCTACAGTGCAGCCGAGGTGAGTAATAAGATGCGTTGTGCTTAAAAATCACTAAAATGCCTTAGTGGTAAAAAGAGTGCACTAGTATAAAGGCTCTTATCTGATGAATGAGAAATGAAGAAAGACATGACTTATGCTAAAAAGTTTGATATTATTTGAATCAATAATATGATAAACTCACCACCTATGGAGTGATTAGAGGCATGGAAAATTGTGGCCTTAAGGAGGGCTAAAGCTATAGGACAGTAATGAGTTAAAAATATATGATAAAAATCTCATGTGCATAAATTTGTTACCACGAGGAAGTGGTAATGAAGGTAGTGGATGAAAGCTAACTGTTTTCCCCCGGGCCAGCTAAGGACCATTATGCATTTTGGGGACGCCTAGATGTAAGATGTTTTGGTTAAGACTCATTCCGCACACATTAAGAGGACTGTCACAATAATGGGGGCTCTGTGAAGATAATAACCTCTAGGTGTTGTGGTGTGCAAGAACGGAAGTGCCTCAGCTTGGTGAAGTGCCCTGAACAACACAAGAAGGATATATGCCTAAGGAAGGGTATCGTCCCTATGTTGGGTGGCTTGGATCGGTACTTGGGTACTTTTAGCACTTGGAGTGCTGGGATGGAGGACATCCAGAGAAAAGAATAATGGCAAAGCACCCTGAATAGCACAAGAAGGAGATACACCTAAGGAAGGGTATCATCCTTGTGTTGGGTGGCTTGAATCAGTACTTGGAGTACTATTAGTACTTGGAGTGCTAGGATGGAGGACATCCTGAGAAAAGAATAATGCTGGGAAGAGGTATGTGCATTATAGGTAAACTTGTACCTATGAGCTAATATGTCTACTTATTGGCAAATAGAACTGACATGTATATTGGAACCACTGTGGATTATGAAAATTGTATAGTGTTAGATTTATGAGTTATACATTGTTTTCAATGTCGATGCTAGCATATATGCAGATGTATGATTATAAATTTAGGATGAGGACCCAATCCCATTAATCAGAGGGATTATGAAATATAAAAGCAAGCAATGAGAACCGAAGAAACAATGGAGACAAGACTGGAAAAATAGGTAACACCTAGGACAATGTTAACTCTAAGGGGGGGAGGATGTAATGTCCCCTCGCGACCCCCATCTGAAAATATAAAGCTTAGTAAAAGGTGATTATGAGTCTAACATCCTAGGTTAGGAATTCAATTGTTTGACTTAGAGGGTGAAACTTGTTATCACCAAATGATAGGGAAATGGATCCACAAAGGGGAAAGGGTGTCCAAGCAAGTACTCGATAGAAGATCACTATGTGTCATAGGGACACCTGTGAAATACTGAGAGAATGAAATGTTGTGGTTACATACTAACACAATGAATTATTTTGTGTCTAAATGTGATTCCATTGAGAAGCAATAGGACCATGCAAATTGTTGGAGTTTGGTAAACTCTCTATTAAATTTATGCGACCAATTCCACTATGCCAAGAGGGTTGGTATTGGTAGTCTAGGTGTACTAAAGGATAGAAAAGAAGTATTTTCCTCATAGAAAAGAAGGAAGAAAAGGATTTAGATCCTTTATATTAACCTTGGATATATTCTCTTGCCATAATAAATCC
This sequence comes from Pseudotsuga menziesii, assembly GCA_001517045.1. Lineage (NCBI taxonomy): Eukaryota > Viridiplantae > Streptophyta > Pinopsida > Pinales > Pinaceae > Pseudotsuga > Pseudotsuga menziesii. The sequence goes on from LPNX011216936.1 coordinate 36,867, forward strand.
ATGAATATCACTAAGGGTTGAAATAATTAAAAGAGAAATGTTTATAACTGAACGGGAAATAATTATAGCTTAAAAAAATGTGTAATAAATTTGGAGAATGCTGCTTTAACAAAGAGACTATAACATTAAGTGGATATGTATAATCATGTTTATCCCACATGCATTGGGAACATAACAAACAAGGAGACTATGACTATAAAATGAGAGGAGTGCAAAGAACAAAGGGGCGCACTCAGCTCAAAGAGGAATCACTACTTAAATCATGGTATGCATTCCTTTTTGTTACATGTTCTGCGTAGCCAGGGCGATGTTGAAGTTGCTACCTGCACTCCCTTTTGGTCTGATATTCTTTTGGGTAATGCTGTTTTTCATTGATGCCATGATTTCATGAGAAATTGAGCTAGTGGATAAATGTTGGTTTGAATTTTGTGCTTACCAAAACCCTGCTATTATATCGATCTAGTGAATACTCTACTTGTTGAAATATCTATCCTTTTATACGCTCACAATCTAAAGGAGGCGATCTAGGTTAGCTATGGTTGAATAATGCTTTTATTGATATTCTGTCTTTTGTATGCTCACAATTTTCAGGAAGAAGGCGATCTAGTTTAACTATGGATGAATAATGTTTTTATTAGTAGTCTGTCTTTTATATATATATGCCCACAAATTCGATCTCATGGTCACATGATAGTTAGGATCTGTGCCTTGTCTAAACTCAGTTTTTTTAATATGCCCCATGATTTCGATCTGGTGGTCAAATGTTAGTTTGGATCTGAACTTGGAACATATCGATAATCTCCTTCAACTCTGATTTTGTGTTTCTAATTACTAGTTCAAACCAACGTCGGTGATAGCTGAATCTTGTTCTTTATTAAACACTGGAATATTTTATGTTAGGGTTTAAACTCTGCATGTGTTTCCTTATATTTGTCTGGCTATGAAGTTTTAAATTATCAATATTGAATCTGGAAGATAGCAGATGTGAAATTTTGCAGGAAATTGTTGTTAGACTTAATATGAATTTAATGAATGCCTTCGATATTGTTTTGTGGAAAAAACCTTGATAAGTCTGCACTCTTAGACATGAAAACCCCCGGCCACATCATTCACTATGCTTTGTTAAAATTCTGTTTTTAGTGCCCATAGTTTCATAAGGATCGATCTGGTGATGGCTTTGATTTATTGCTTGTTAAAACTCTGTTTTTTATGTCCATGGTTTCATAAGGATCGATCTCGTGATGGCTTGGATTTATTGGTTGTTAAAACTCTGTTTTTTAGTGCCCACAGTTTCATAAGGATTGATGTGGTGATGGCTTGGATTTATTGCTTATTAAAACTCTGTTTTTGATGCCCATGGTTTCATAAGGATTGATGTGGTGATGGCTTGGATTTATTGCTTGTTAAAACTCTGTTTTTATGCCCACGGTTTCATAAGCATCGATCTGGTGATAAATTGAAATGTTGTGCTCAATTTTATCTATGCCAAGATTTCATGAAAATGTTGTTGATCTGGTGGATTGGATGATAGCTTGATCTCTGCTTTGTCGAAAGTTTGTTTATTTATTCCAAATCGATATGATAGTTACACGATGGTTTGGATTTGTTAGCTTTATATATATATCTGTGATTCCTTTTTGTATTGATGTCACTCCCTATGTCAGTTATCGATCTGGAAAATACTTTATGTATGGAGTATAATATTAACCTTTCATCATTGCCGATTCGGGTTATGAATAATGCCTTTATTTTGGGTTTAGTTGAGTTCATGCTCAAACTCGAAGTAATTGGTTGAAGATTGGGTGTTTTTATATGTTCGGTATTAATGTATTGTTGAAAGATGGGATTTTGAAGATGTTTAAGAGTTATAACATATATTGTAAGTCGGGAATTCTTTCAGTCCTAGGAGAAATCATAGACAAAGCAGCATGCTGTCATAAGAGATTAAGTTGTCTTTTATGCCAAATACTAACTCAGGGTGTTGGCCGTGAGCTCATCTTCGGATAACATAGAACCAATATTGTTTGTATGCTAACTGGTTATGCAGAGCCAGGACGCAAGCATCTTTCTCTGTCTTATGGACTGGGTAACGTTTCATAACTAATCTTATTGGGATTGGGAAATGCAATTTTCGCTGCACTTGCTTTGTTTCAAAGGTGAAACGAATTGTAACAGATAAGCCACATCATTGTGAAAGAATTAATAAAAGGAATAACAAAAATTTGGTGGATGTATCCTCATGAAGGAGCTGAACCACGTATATGGTTGTCTTGATATTTTGTGTTTTTATGTTGAGCATACTCTCTTTATGTAATGGTGCTAATATAGATGCAGTATAATTTATTATTGATGAAATAGTTTACTAAACATATTTTGTAGACATTCAATTTAGAAGCACATTACTTGGATGGTTTAAAGCTTCAATAAGAAATAAAAAAAAGATGAGAATATTTACCCATTTCCGCATCAAGGTATTGCGGGGACGTCACACCAAAAATTTTGGTCACCAAAGTTTTATTCAAGGAATAAATGACCAAAATTGATAAATTTAAGTGAGCTAACTAAAAAAGACCAAGATAAATGACCACTTTTGGTCACGTGAAAAAACTAAATTGTAAAAGACCAAGATAAATGACCAAATTTGGTCACGGGATATATAAACTAAAAAGGAACACATAACAATTGGTCATTATTTGTTTATGTTTAGTTGTGTCACTTCAACAATGAAAAATTACAGTTTTGACAATGAATTTGTACAATTTAATAAATTCTAACATGACATATGGATTCAGAGGATTTCTCTAAATCAATCTCGTGTGTTAGAATTTAGTAAATTATAGATCCCCTCATGTGTCACAACTTAGCTATTGAAACCAATTTAACTATCATGATTAAAAAATCTTGATAGACTACTAAACTAGGAGTGGTTTTGAAACCATTTTTTAAGACAATAATTTAATTAGGTCTCTATTCTACCCATTTTTTCTTTTCCTTTTCATTTAATTATTATGTCTCTGCACAATAGAGATATATATGAATAGGTCAGTATTATTAATCAATCTTTACTTTTGTGAAAATTTTCTTTCGACTTAATGTTAAACATTATAATCGAAGAAAAATAAATTTATATTTTTTTAAATTGTTAATTTATAAAACATCTTATCTCCCAACCAACCATTGATGTTTGAATTGTGAATTTTCCCCCCAGCGTTGGTGGCAAGGTGACGTATATAGCGTTGGGTACTGGATTTTGGACCATGAATCCATGAGCAGGATAATATTTTTATATATTATTGCATTAAAATCATGATAAATGAAGGATTCATTGATATTAGTAATTATCACGCCAAAATCTAACACATGTATTGGATTTTACTACTTGTACTCCTAGCGTTAGATACAACCCATTTTAATGGGGAATAAGAAGTTGGATGACCCTCCTGCCTCCATTCCGTGTAATCCCTTTTACACATTTGTTTATGTCCCAAGACACACATTTTAAACATTTCATTACTACGTGGAATGTACCATGCACCCTAACGTGGGTAATTGATATAACACATCACATGACTTTTCTTCCTTCCTCCATGAATTCTACTCATCGTATCGTGATACCCATCATTGAATTATTGTTTTTTTAGTTGTGTTTCAGTGAATGATGACTTAATTTAGTTTTGCATGGAGGAATGGAAGACTAGTATTTGATCAGAGTATACATGGGTCTTGTAATCCGATGAAGGTTTGAGTGAGAAATTTTTTCAAGAGTGGGAACATACCTTGATTTTGTAGTGTTGAGTGAGGAGGTTAAATTGAAGTTGAGAAATGATGACCTACCCAGAGTATCAGTAGGGTTTGTGAATGTATCCCACAGAGTGCTTGAATTCTTGTTCTTCAAAGAAAAATTTCCATTGTCTTTCATAACAGCAGAAACGACACCACCATTAATTGTATTCGTCTTCCATAGGTTTTCGCCCTTTTCATCTTGCAATACAAGGTTCCCATTGTTCTTGAAATGGAGGAAATCTTGGGCACTAACCTTGAATTCTACCACCCATAGTGCATACCAATGTGGGGAATTTAATGCTACTGTATGCAATTCCCACAACATACATTCCATCAATTTCACTTGGCCGAAACCCCAAGATGAACTTATTGCTTGCAGAATGCCAGAGCCATTGATCTGAAGGTCTCAGAATCGAACTTGGTTCAATCTTTCCATTGTATCCCTCTACAAATATACTACTAAAAACAAAATATGATAGTAAAAGCATATAAATTATTATGGGTACGGTTAGACCTAAAGATAACTCCATATCAACCGATTTTTTCATAGTTAGGAATTGATTAATGGAATCTCCTGATAATGACATGAATGCTTTCAATGTTCAGAGTATAAGCCACACCCAACTTCTGACCTACCAAAAGAGTATCAGTAGGGTTTGTGAAAGTGTCTAGCAATCAAGAGGGTTCAAAGGGTTTTGGTTCTGTGCATGGCTTGTAAAAAATAAGGGGGTAGGGTACTTGGTTGAGTACAGAGACTTTGTGAATGGTGAGGATGACACAAAACAACTGAGACAGAGAGTAGACGAGCTTCACATAAGGCCAAGCCCTCTAGAGCAAAGTAAAGATCAGTTTATTTTGTATGAGGAAATTGATTCTTATGAGAATGATGGGTGTGGTCATGAAGATCCTTAACAATCACGAGTATATACAATACTTCTTATAGGAAAAAAAAGAGATGATATTTAATCATGCCAAACTGCACCCACATCTCAAATTCATAGAAAACAAATAGGTTGAATCTTGCAAGGTATGCCATTACTTCTTTTCTTTCACTTCATGGAAATTGGTAGTGTTTTTTTAATGAATGACTAGATTTTATCCCTTGGCTTAGTCGTAAATACTTTTTTTTGAAAACATTAGGTCCAAGTATCTTGTTCTAGGATGGCATACTTTTAGGTTTGTCTATGGACTTCTAAGAGGATTTTACTGTGTTGGGACCTCTGTCAATCAGGACATTGAGGTTTAGATGTTTTCCTTTATAATGGATATTATTGGTAATCTATCTAATTTTATAGATAGGATATTGTTCATGAGTTGTGAATATTAGATAGGGTAGCAATCAAGGGGCGGGTTAAGGCTGAGTTTAATGATTTTAACAATGCTTTATCTGTCATCTTAAATTCCCCAGAGACCTTAAAGTTCTTGAGAACACTAAATGAGGAATGTTTACTTTGAGAAGTGAATGTGTTTTGGAATGAATGAACATGCTCCAGTTTTATTGATATTATGTCACATTCCTTGGTTATTCTAGCTAATAACCATTAATGGGCATTGATTATATTCTACTCTGAATTCCTCTTCTTTCTCCTTGATTGATTCACTTTTAAATTGATAGAGTTAGGGATCAATGGATGCAATGATACATTTTAGATCCCCATGTTCTAATGTGGGTTGGGTGATATGCATAATTATCAAGGATAACAAGTAACATCCCACTCTTCCAATGATGTGGATTTTTCTTGAAACTAGTCAGTTGGTGGTGCTAGGCAAGTATATGAATACAATCTCTTGCAAAAAATGTAAATCCATTGGTCAAAATCTGGAAATAAGGAACACCTTAGTTAAAAAGGTTTCAACTCAATGGAACCCAAGATAATCACTTTTTGCAATGGGTAGAATTCACAACTGGACAAACAATTCCTATGACATCTTAGAAGAAAGAAAAATTGACGAATACCCAAGTTGGACAGTTAGGCCTTCTGATGTAAGGTATAGATTATTGTTGATTGTTAGAATACCAAAAAAAAATTACATCATTGAAACATGACTCCAAGTTCCAATTTTATTTTGGAAGATATCAAATGCTATTTGATGTGTTATGATCAACTCACATTCTTATAACAATATACAAATTTTCATGTTGTAGACCATATGCCACAAGCTTCATTTTTGAGCTAAAATATGAAACCATTTTGCAGTATCATGTTGATGCTATGAAGTAGTGATACAACATTCACTAATAATTTAGTTCCAACTTAAAGTACTTAGTCTTGGAACAATAACTGTTGATGATATATGGGTTCTGTCCAAATATTGCCAAAATAATTTCGATCTTTTCTTTTCTCAAAATATTTTAATTAAAAAAGGATTTTGAAGAAGTTGAATCCATTTATATATTAAAAATACAAATTCAAAAAATAAAAAATAAAAAGTTTAACTAAAATTTATATAATAAAAAAATGATTTAAACTACTTTTCATCCCAAATATGAAAATAGATTTGTTTTTCATTCGAAATGTGAAAATCTATATCCATGTAGTTTGACTTTTTTTTTTTACTTTTTTTTCTTAGAAAGATAAGAGGTATTTAAGTTATATAATATCCTCACATGCATACACACATATTTAATTACTCCTTCACATATTCATGAGACCATCATTCACTCATTTTAGGTTCAAGCCCTCCAAAACCCTAGACATTGTATTCAATACATTCTTGCTAATGATCGCACATTTGAGAGAAAACGTTCTTTTAGATTTTAGGGTATGCTAGTTTTTGTGTTAGGTATTGTAAGGTATTATAAAGTTAGAAAATTAACCAAATTATTTTTTATATTATTACCTAAATACTAATTTCCTTCTATCCAAAGTACGATATTTGTTCAAACTTCAAACATGTATTTAGGTTTGAAGTTGTGGTTCTAGGCTTCTTCTTATTTCAGACTTTGTTTCTTATATGGAATCAATAGGTATGTGTAGTTTACTTTCAATACATAATTTAATTGAACTATTGCCATAAAGAAATATAGATATAATTTTTTCACACTTTCATACAATGTTATTGTCTGCTAGTTCTAGTTTAGATTGCAGCTTCTTAAAGCAGAAAAGATCAATTTGTTTATTTTCATTAGCTAATTCTAAAAGGTTTCATCTTCATTTAACAGGTAGAATTTTAGTTTGTAAATATTTTGCAACTAAATTGAACGGATTTTAACATTTCGCTTCTCATTTCAAATTTGATTTGATTTGATTTTCTTTATAGGGAAAGCCACAATTGTTCCAATTTTTGCTCAATGAAAAGAAGGTGAAAATATAGTCTTAGTTTTTGAAGTTATGTTTATGATTTTTAAATATTGGATATGAAATAATTTTCTCCCTTCAAACATGTCAAGGTGCCTAATAATCTTCTCCAAAGGAATTCCAAGGGAAGAGGAGAACACCAAGGGAAGAGGAACAAACCAGTTGAAAGGTTTCCCAGTGTTTACTGCTCAAAATATTTGCATAGTCATGGATACAATTAAGGGTGTTAGATGGTATGTTCTCTAATTTGACTTTTTTTTTCACAAGGGTATTCTTCAATAAAATATCAACACCTTTTCCTCTACCCATATTTGATTCATTATATAAGACAGTTTAGGTTTTCTCTTTTTATTTTTCTACTTTAATGCAATCACACTTAATGACTTGCAATCAGAGAAACTGGAAATATTCTCATACACTCATATTTTAAAGTCCCATTTGAGTTTATAATTCCTTCTAAGACTTGTATAAGGATATCATCATAAAAATTATCACCCAATTCATTTAAAACATTTACTGCAACATTGTTTAATAGTGTTGTAGGGGGGTACCTATAGGTTGCACCATGGTCTAGGCTATGTGAACATGTCCCATGATCTAGTGTATTGTATTGGTGTTAATAGGAATTCTCAACCAGTGTAGACTCTGATTGTTCCTATGCAATGTAAGACACAAATATAGAAAAAAAATACACAACAACATATCCTTTCCTTGAATAATTAAATCAATTAACATAGAACACATTATACCTCAACCTTGGATCTGCTTGTCTTCTATCCAGAAAGTCCTTTCAATGGTTCAAAACCTATAAAAGAGATCACAAGACAAACAAAAAGTATGAGAGTATCACGATAATTGACTATCCATATTGGTGATCAAGTAATCCAATAATATTTAATTACAAACACTACAATCAAATATAGGAAAGGGAAATGTCTTTGTATTAATATATGGATGAGAAAAAAGTACAACCAAAAGACTTTGATGGCTTCTGTCTCAATCAAGAATGTCTACAATATCCTATGACTATGAAGACCTCTCCAAACACAAGCTAACTCTACTTTTCCACTGACTCAGACTTCAAACTAGAAGCATAAGGATATTTTTTTGGCCTTCCCTACTCTCTTCATGAAGGCTCCATTTATAGCCCTAGAACTAAAGATATGACTTGGAAAAAGGATAGAATGAGATCCCTATAAGTGAGGGAGGAGAATGACACCTCTCCAAGGCATATAGGAACTAGTTCCATGAAGGCTGCCATATGTAAGCTTCTAGAAACACCTCTTTTCTCGTTTTAACTGGCCACCGATGCTTTTAGCATAATTTTCAGGTGCATCGACCTAGGGTTTTTTTCAAAGGAGAGGGAAAACAATGCCTTTTGATTAATTGGTTCAGGTGTCGGCGACCCTCTATAGAAAACACCAAAAAGCGTCGTCCCTTCTAGGTCAAGGAAAAAAGTGACCAAGGTGACACATAGCAGGATTTTTGGAAGGATAAAGGGAAAAGTGAAATTCTCATGGAGGTTGCTAAGCAATGTGAGATTTCTAGGTGCAATAGAATGCCCCCGAAAGTATGCAGCTAGAAAAAGGTGATAGGTGAAACAGTTTGCAAATTTTTCCATCTGATACAAAGGAAAAGAGAGATAGACTCATATAGGACCAGTAATGGACTTTATCCAACCCAATCATAGTCGTGGACCAACACACTATAGATCTATGATGATGACCATGTCATGGATACTAATGATACATTGAAGATCCATGAATAACTGCTACAAGAAGTAGGACATAGCTACAATATATACAAAGTAGATCTATGCCTCTTAATGTCAGATATAGAACACAACCACCAAACATACAATTTGGATCCATGCCATGGCTGTGAATGATCTTCGAACACAACCTGAGCATAGAAAATGATGATGAGAAATCCTGACCACTGAGGGTCTTCATCCAGATGTCCAAACGATACGAATATAACCATGTGATTACAATGTATTGATGTCGAACATGGTAGAAACCACTTGATTACCAGTCAATAATGTAAACTGTTAACAAGTGCGAGGGTAATCATCATTGATGTCAATGATCCCCAAGGTATCTCAATACATACCATCGAATGTGAATAAAGGAATTGAAGTCGAACATTAGATGAGATCTTTCAATCAAGAGTCAATGATGTAAACTCATGTCGAAAGTGAGGTAACCTACCATTGAGGCATGCAGGATGAAGGTACTATCTAGGTTTCTAGGTCTAATCCCTAGATAATGATTTGAAGTCGATAGGAATATACTTGTCACAGGAGGGCCATGATGATTCCACATCAGTGACATGAAACTTGTAACAAAAGTTGATTCAAAGTAACAGACTGACTTAGACAATGAATGACTCTTAAGGATAAGTGAATTTACTGATGAGTTATGATTCTAGGAGAGAAATCCTTTGAACAATTTGATGACACAACACATGACTTGGAAGCTTCAAATTAAATGACAATAGAAACAGGTGTAATGCAAGGAATTTTACAAAGTATTATTTGAATTGACTCAAAGGAGTCAGGTGACTCACAAAATTAGATCGACTTAGAGACAAGCTGAAAAACCCAACTTTTCAGATATGCAAATGCAAACAAGTGCCATGTTCAAAGGTGGAATGTGGAGTACTTCCATATAAACAAATGAAAACCATTCCCCTTTCCTTTAATTTCCCCACCTCAAAAGGTAAGTGCCTCTTTTCATTTTTATGAGGCCAAATAGGGTAACAAACACTCGTTGAAGCTCATCAAGCGATGAGTCCATTCTCATATTTTTCACAAACTTGAGAAAGGAGGGGTTCATTCTCAAATAGGGTCTTTCATAGTGTAATTTTACAACTCTGATGAAAGAAAACTCATTTGTCGTTTCATGTTTAGAGAGTCTGAAATGACTAAGAAGACTCAGTTCGAAAAAGAGATAACCTACCCCTGATTAGTCGACCGTTCTGATTCTTTTACAAGCATGAATGCAATAAGTTCGCTTGGAAATATTTTTTTGTTTGAGGAGACTGAAAAGAGCTTAAATATAACTCCCAAACTAGGTTCCTTTTTCCTAATCCACTTTTGACTAGTCTAAAAAAGAAGAAAAGTATACTCGACACCTTTCTACTTAAATTTTAATGAGCATGCAAAAAGTGTAAATGACGCTCAGTACTTTTTTCAGTTTGGATCCAATATTGAAAAACAAAAAAATAAATTAAATCATAACCATGACCCAATATTCACCTGAAAAAAGTCCAAAAACACCGTTAAAAGCCATTTTTTTAAAACTATAGAAAGTAAAAAATAAAAACCCACTTTTACCAAAATAATTTGGATTTCAAAATTAAATAAATTACAATGTATTTTTGAAAAATTCAAACGTTCTATAAATATAAAGGGTAGGTAAGTTATTTTTACCACTTCTTTTTTACCATTTGTGAGTTTTGGAAGTTGGCTTTGATAGAAAGAGCTCCTCCAGTGATTTTGCAAGGGCATTCCACTTCATTGTTGCTTCATTCTCCATAGAAGAGGTAAGCATTTGATACTTCTCTCTTTCTATGTCCAATAAATGTCATTTTCTTTATTTTGCATTATTTAATTCCAAGTTCTTAAAATGTTTCTTAAGGTTTGAAAGTAAGACAGATGATAAATTCTCCTTTGGAAATGATAGGATAGAGGATAAACCGTCCTAATAGGGGATTTGAACCACATTAGAAGGAAAAATATTTCTTCTTTTAAGGTGTTTGTTCGTCGGCCAATGCCCATGATGATGCTCTATCAAGATGGGACAGGAGCATCGTCGACACTCTATCCATAGTAGACAGGCCCCCGATGCTCTGCATGCCAAAGGAAGAAGCGTTGTGGTGCTCTGCGCGCGAAGGCTAGCAGCACCATAGGGGAAAACAAAAGAAAAAATAAAACCCTAGACCACCCAAAAATAATTTTTTCATGTTGCTTATCTTGCTTTGCAATTTACAATGTCATTTTTCTTTCTTTATTTTAGCCATGATATACTTTCTAATTGTAAATTTTGCATGTCATAGGTTCATAATTGTTGGATAATAACTCCCGAATTCCTCTTATTCCATTGCTAATGCATACATTTATATATTTCATATGGTGGTTGAGATTCATCTTCCAACCAGCCTTTTCAGCTTCCTATGTAACTATTCATATTCCTAATATTTACACTAGAGTATAATCCCGATGGATTATATTCCAACAATCCCCCATTTAATCCGAAGGGGTGTTAGTAAGTTCGAGCATGTTTCTGAATCTTTCAAATTTTTCTCATCCAAGCGCTTTGGTGAAGATGTGTGCAACTTGATCATTTGTGGAACAATGTCAAAGTTGAATTGTCTTGGCCTCTACATGATGTCGAATCAAATGATACTTTGTGTTGATGTGTTTGGTTCGATCATCGAATCTAGGATTCTTAGCCAGCTTGATTGCAGAAGTATTGTCGATCAATAATGGAGTGGAGTTCTCTTGTTTTTCTTGCAAATCTTCAAGTATCTTCTTGAGCCATACTATTTCTTTCATTGCTTCAGCTGCAGCCACATATTCTGCTTCTGTTGTTGAATCTACTGGAACTGACTGTTCGCATGATCTCCATGAGACAGCTGCTGATCCAAGACTCATAGTGTATCCAGAAGTTGATACTCCTGTCTCCTTATCGCCATAAAAATCTGAGTCTGAGTACCCTATAAGTTTGAAGTCATCCACTTTAGAGTACTTGAGTTCAACATCTTGAGTCCCCTTCAAGTATCTTAAAACTCTTTTTGTAGCTGACCAGTGTCCTTCACAAGGTTTATGCATGAACCTTGAAAGTATGCCAACAACATAAGAAATTTCAGTTTGTAGATTTCTGCGGTAAGGTAAGTTGCTGTAGGGTTTTTCCGGACAATCCGCAGTAGACATTTTTAGGTCGACGTTTCGATTCCGAATCTGGAACCATCATCAGGACAAGTATTTGTCCTGATGATGGTTCCATATTCGGAATCGAAACGTCGACCTAAAAATGTTTACTGCGGATTGTCTGGAAAAACCCTACAGCAACATAAGAAATATCTAGTCTAGTTGTTGTAAGGTAGATAAGACTTCCTACAAGTTTTCGATACTTGGTCGCATCCTCAAATTCTTTTCCTCCGCTTGATGTGAGCTTCATTTTCTGTTCCATTGGAGTAGAGATAGGGTTGCATTCTTTCATGCAAAATTTGTTTAGTAGTTCTCCAACATATTTTTTTCTGAGATAGGAATATGTGCTTAGGATGTTGAGTGACTTCAATTCCTAAGTAATAGTGGAGATGTCCCATATCTGTCATTTCAAAGATCTTTTTCAAATCTTTCTTTATGGATGCTATATAGCTCTCATTGTTCCCTGTCATCAAAAGATCATCTACGTACACCACAAGATACACAACAGATCTTCCAACATTCTTTATAAATAGTGTTGCATCATCAAGATCAAAATGTTCAAAATTTAACTTCAAAAGATGCTCAGTTAATTTTTCATACCATGCGCGAGGCGCTTGTTTTAGGCCATACAATTATTTGACAAGCTTGCATACCTTTTGTTCTTTTCCTTTCACAACAAATCCTTCTGGCTGAGACATGAAGACATTCTCTTTCAAGTCTCCATTCAAGAAAGAAGTCTTCACATCCATCTGATGAACTTTCCACCCTTTCTGAGCAGCTAAAGAGAGTAAGGTGCGGATGGTAGCCCATTTTGTTGTAGGAGAAAATGTTTCTTCATAGTCAATTCCTTCTTTCTGTGCATAGCCTTTTTCTACAAGCCTCGCTTTGTGCTTGTCAAGTGAGCCATCTGATCTGTATTTGTTCTTGTACACCCACTTGTAGCCAATTGGTTTGGTTCCAACTGGAGGGTCAACCAACTTCCAATTTCCATTCTTTATGAGTGCATCATACTCATTTTGCATAGCTTCTTTCCACTCAACTTGAGTATAATATTCTTCAAAGGAAGTTGGTTCAAAGTTAGTAGATAAATTAAATTCACAATCAAATGATACATCCATGTCATCACCTGAATTATCTGCTTCTCCTCCATCTTCATGTCTTTTTGAACTTCTTGTTCCCGTCTTTCCAACTTCATCCAGATGGACACTTTCAAGTGTCTTTGTGGCCCATTTAGGAATCTTCCGTGATGGTCCTGGTTGATCAGCTGGTGGTGCTTCATCATTGATTGAGAGTCTTCCAATTCTCTCAATCACATCATCCAGTCGAATCTCTTGATTAGGTGAAATAGCAGGAACTTCTTCATGTGGGGGAGTTGGTGCTTCATATGGAAATTCCAAAGGTTGATCCATAATAGGAACCCCCCCTTCAAGGTTTGGAATTTCATATTCATTTTCAAAACATTTCTTTGGATGAGGATATTTTTCCAAATGATCAAGTTTTCTCTCAATGGACTGGTCATTTTTATTAGTCTCAAGAAAAATGACATCTCTGGAAATAACAAACTTCTTTTTTACCTCATCATATAGACGGTATGCCTTGGAGTTTTCTTCATACCCTAGGAAAATGCATTTTCTGCTTCGAGCACCAAGCTTGTTTCTTTATTCCTTTGGAATCAAGGAATAACAGGTGGAACCAAAAACTCCAAGATGCCTAACTGAAGGGAGATGGCCAAACCACATTTCATGTGGAGTCTTGTTATCAAGAGAATTTGAGGGAATTCTGTTTCTCAAATAGGCTGCACATTTTACTACATCACCCCAAAACATTAGTTTTACATTCTTAAAAAACATCATTGAGCGTACCATATTCATTATCGTTCTGTTCATTCTTTCTGCTACACCGTTTTGTTGAGGATTGTAGGGAACTGTAGTCTGATGTGCAATTCCATTTTGGCGAAGATAATCTTCAAAAGCATTTGAAGTGTATTCTTTCCCATTATCAGTACGAAGTGTAACAATTTTAGATTGTGCTTATTTTTCTATCAATGCATGAAAGTCTTTGAATGTTTGAAATGCTTCTTATTTTGTCTTTAGACAGTAAATCCAGCACATTCTTGAGTAGTCATCAACAAAGGTCATAAAATAATTATTCCCATTAGCAGAAGGAGTTGGAATTGGGCCACATAAATCAGAATCCACTAATTCTAATTTCCTACTTGCTCTGAAATTAGATTCATGGAATGGTAGCTTACTGTGTTTCCCTAATATACATGCATCACATTTTCTCTTCTCTTTGGGAATGGTGGGAAAACCAAATACACCATTATTTCTCAACAAACGAAGACTGTTATAATTCAGATGACCAAATCTTGCATGCCACAATAAACTTGATGACAAATTACCTTCTCTGTGGTAAGAGAGGTAGGCATAGTTATGAACCCTTGCAGATGAACCCTTTAGCTTCAGCAGCTTCCCATCTTCATATCCAGTCATGATGACTTGGTTGTCAGAGGACTTTCTTATTTCTACGATTCCATCAAAAATGTGGATGGAATGGCCTTGCTGTCGAATCTCCACCAAGGACAACAGGATTCTCTGCAACTCAGGAAGATAAAGAACATTCTTCAACAAGAAATGAAGGAATCCAGACATCTTCAAGCGAATGGTGTCCATTCCCTTTGGTTTAAGACTTGACTTATCTGCAAAGTAAACTATGCCATTTATTGTTTCATTAAGTTCTTCAAAACAGTCTTTTCTAAAAGTCATGTGTGATGTTGCACCAGTATCAAGTAGCCAACAATATTTGTAAGATTAAAGTGAAGTATTTTCATTAATACCAAGATTACAATGAGCAAAATATGAAGATTTACTAGCATCTTGGTTTTTATTGTCATCTTTCTTCTGGTTATGTCTGTCTTTGATGGAGTCCCACAAAGCCCAACACTGATCTGCTGTGTGTCTAGTCTTTCCACAACGCTTGCACTTCAAATATGATTTTTTACTGGAGTTGTTTTTGCCTCCTCTACCTCTGAAGTTTCTTCTTCTTCTACCTCTCTTGCTGCTTTCTCCTTTGGGATGATCATTGGAATAAGTTTTTTTGCCAGAGAGGACATCACCAAAAATAGACGCAAAAGAGTGCATCTTCAATCTGGAACCTGCAACTTACAGAATGCTTGAAAGAAAAATATGGGATGCAGGATTAAGATCCTGCTGCTTTACAAGTTACAAAGTGATTCTGCAGCCTACTACAAATAATTCTGCAGCTACTTAGAATAAGTCTGCAACACTATCTAAGTAGCTCTAGAGTGTTATTACATTCAATATCCTTGTTTCTTATGATATTTACACTTTGTTCAACAACTTAAAAATCTCTCTATTACAAAAAGTCTTGCAGCAGTATACTGTACAATTTAATTACAACAGCAATGATGGTGACACAGGAAGTCTCGATTCCTGAATATAGCTCTTTGCAAAACTTAGGGTTTTGTATTTCAATCAACAAAAAACGCGAGCTTCTTCACTCACATTTAGACTCGGCCTCCATGCACTTCACAAGAAGTCTTGAGGGAGAGCACCAGCTCGATTACAATATTCAAGTGGATATGAGCAGCTTCAGGAAAATGGAAGCAATTCACAACAAACACCAACAATATTCTGCTGTATCTATCACTCAAGCTCAAAGCACAACTTCAAGTCGAAAGGAGAAAACCCAACACTCACATACATTCTAAATCAAAGCTTCAATAAAGCAGTCATGGGCATCTTCAATACACATCAACCATATCGTACATATGAAAATATTTGCAGACTTTCCCAGAAAACTCCACGCACAGTTCTAGGGAAAAATTTAGGGTTTTTGTATTCCAACTAGCAAAAGAAAATTACCTTCACGTGACTGAGTAAACACTTGAATAGATCTAGGTCTCAATGTATTCAAGATGCATCTCCACATATATGGATACAATCATGATCTTGTTCACTCACATTCAGGCTGAGTCTTTACACATTCCATCAACAATATTCAGTCATTGTGTTTCAAGGAAATCACAATAAAAATCACAGGTTCAGTCTTCACGCAAATAAATATGCATGAGTCTTCATCATAATATTCTCACTAGTCTTCAACAAACATGCAGCAATAAAGTAGCAATGTGGCTTCAATCCCTTAGAGCGTGGAGCCCTAATGTGTCATTTTCACATTAGGAAACAACTATTTCTTTCACTTCTCCGCAAATATAATAAAGGGACGGATCACGACCCTCCAAGATACGTCAAAAACACAATAAATTCAGTACCAGGATGTAGCTGGAGGATGTAACTGGAAGAGGTCTCAACATTAGCGTGAGTGTATAATTAGAGAATGCAGTTCTGGTACTTAAGAGTAGACTCTCACTGATAAAACATTGAAATCTTTATTTAAAATCGTGGATAACATGTAGAGGAAAACTCTACAATGAGAAAGAAGCTGGGTGGAAACACAATGGGGAGGTCTCAACAATAACACGAAGTATGAAATGAGACGGTGAACAAGAGATGAACTTCTTATTATACAAAATTAGGGTTAGGCATATAATCGTTCGGGTGGTCAAATCATGCAGCAAATTGAGGAAACGTACCATTTAATACCTCAAACATAGGTCTATAAACATTCAGTGAATAACACATAAAATTAAATTTTCGCAAGCTGGCAGGAAAGCATCCGGAGGTAGACTAATGAGGAATAATTGATTTTGAGTGCATGCAGCAGAACAAAAGAGAAACATTCAATTCTGATCCGAGGGCAGACACATTAATGGGCAAGCAGTCTAGCAATGCACTAGAAAGCATATAGGCTTCCAAGACTGAAACTTAACAGCAGGAGTTATGGAAGGTGGTGCTCTGATACCACAGTTGGATAGTAAATCCCGAATTCCTCTTATTCCATTGCTAATGCATACATTTATACATTTCATATGGTGGTTGAGATTCATCTTCCAACTAGCCTTTTCACCTTCCTATGTAACTATTCATATTCCTAATATTTACACTAGAGTATAATCCCGATGGATTATATTCCAACAATAATGGTAATTTGGAAAGAAAGGGAACATGAAGTCCTAGACAACTAGGATGAAAATGATCTAGCCACCTGTTATCTCCGAAAATAATTTATTTTGATAGTATGAAGAATTTAACTCATGAAATGAAGGATATGAATATCACTGACAGTTTGAAATCCTTTTTTTTTTTTTTTTTTAATGAAAATTTCACAAGTTGTAGATTTCGGTGGCTTAGGTAAGGACTATCGTAGCTCATTATCCACCAAAAATATATGTTTCAGCGGCTAGACAGTTAAACGTGGGCCAAAAGAAAACCACCGAAAGCAGTCTGATCAAGAAGAGTCAAAGTAACACTTTTGGTGGCTTAGGAAAGACTACAAAAACTCATTAGCCACCAAAAAGTGGCACTTTCGGTATACTAGAAAGAGAGATAAATGGGGTTTAAACCACTGAAAGTGAGTGGCAAGCAGCACCTGTAAAGGTACATTCGACGGCTTAGAAGAGGCTCAAGAACATCTCATTAGCCACCGAAAAGGGTCATTTTCGGCAAGTGAAAGCTATGACATCTATGTTGACTACCGAAAGAACATTGTTGAAAGCAGTCAGAGATTTAGTCCTCTACGACACCAACGTTTCGAATTTTTATCCCTTTATGTCGTCGACACTACGAAGAGTCTAGTGGGTTGAGGTTTTGATCGTCAACACATTAGTGGTTAGAACTTCTGATCGCCAATGCCTAACCATCGCTACGTTAGTGGTTTGAAATGCCGACACTGTGACAACGTTCAGGTTTAAAGTTTCGATGCATTAGTGTTTAGAGCTTCTGATTGCCAACAAGTTCATTAGTGGTTTGAATCGACAGTTAAAAAAAGGTTTTTCAAAGTTGCTATTTGCCAAAAATGGAAATTCACCATAGTGATGGGGTAAATATTTCGGTGGTTTAATCAAGAAAGATCATGTTTAAATTATCTGCCAAAATCCAGCATTTCAGTGGTTAACTGATAAAATCACGAAGGATCTAAACCACCTAAATGCTAAAATAGGGAAACTGTTGGGAACTGTCACATCCAACCCTGTCAGCAAGGAAAAAGGCCATTTTAGAGCATGATTGCCCACCGAAAATACTTGGAACCATGTGAATGCATGGGAAATGAAGGAAAAGGGTCGTTAGGAAAGCAACACAAACCGATATGATAGCAAAGCCTCAAGTTTCCCTCCACCTATCCTGAATACCATCAAATAGCCATCGAATGCTCTGGTTGAAGAAATTTACGGAGATATGGGAAAAGATACCTCAAGGATCGAGCTGCTGTCATCATTTTAGTGACCTCAGCTTCCATAAAAACCAGAAATCCCTCATAATCAGTGCCTTGGGACCCCATCGAATTTCATTTTAAAAATTAGCATTGATATCACGAGAAAAACAAGCTCTAAAGGAGCATCTTGCTGAAGCACACTGTATACAAAGTCTAAAGGTTGTTTTACAGGTACCTAAAGGAAAATACCAGGTTACTCAGGATGGTGAGGCTCCAAAGGTTGTAGTTTAAAGAAGCAAAAGAAAACCCTAGTAGCCACCTTTCCTTATCAACCCTAGCTGAAGCAGCCATCACTCTCCAGCCTCCTCAAATGAGCCAGGGCCCAAGAAACACTCCAAACACGAAGCCCTCCGAAGAAGAAGGTTGAGCAAACAACCCTGGAAAGGCATTTTTGAGCAAAACCTAATAAATTTTTTGAAATAGGACTTTCAATGGTTAAGCAAGTGCTAGAGCAGTCCATTAGCCATCGAAAGTTCCTCCTTTCAGCAGTTAAAAGTTCTGATATACTGGCCGCGTAACTAGTGAAAGTCGATGGAGGTTTTAAAGCAAGTTTTTGACAGATAGAACTGGATTTTGGTGACTACAGATGGCTTAGGGGCGTAAGTTAAAGATAAAAGATGCTAACATAAGTATCAAAAAGGGTCTGTTAGATCTATTATGGCAAAATAGTGCCATAAAGTCATCAACCCAAATTGTCAAGGAGAAATCAGTGGTTTAACTGACAATGTACTAGAAGCAGTGATCATTAGAGACTACTTCAGTTATTTAATGTTCAGTCAGTGAACTAAATATTCATTATAGTTAGACAAGTAGTTAGGTAGGGTTTCAAACCCTAATTTGCAAAAACTATTACTTTTGATCATTTTTGTAAAAAATAGATCCAAGTTTTAGGATCTATCAATTTTGTAAAAGGATATAAAGCCTAAGATCGATCTTATAATAAAGGTTCAACTTTAGGGATTTATAAGCCTATAATTCTTTCATGCTTCTCACTTCACTTATTCACGAGTATAAGCTCTTTTTTTATGATTTGTTTATCCATCATCTCTTTCTTTGTTGTACCTGTGCCTGAATGTGTATTTAGGTCATTTTCAGATTGATTAAAAAGCTGATAGTTGTCATCCTATCGGTTTGTTAGTGCAATTTGATTTATAAGTTCCATCCTTATCATGATTTATCCATTTGTATGCATATGTTTTGTATGTAAGTCTACTATCCTGATGAGTTCTTCATCCCTGCACCTTATTGTCAACTTCTAAGCAATTGTAACTAAAATCCTTGTAAATGAGTGAGTTTTATGCATGTCTTGATATTGGAAAGGTTATATAGGTCAAATGACTTGATCCATATAAAAAAAACCTAAAACCATTGTAAGTTACCAGGAATCCTTGAGCTACAACCTAGAGGAGTTTCCTCGAGTGATAACACCACCATTGAGGCTCTACGGAACTATATCCTCCTTAAGTATTTTTGGATTCCTGTAATGAAAGCACATGTCCATTTACTAGAGTACATCATAGACATGTGGGACCCTGACCAACATAATTTTGTGGTGGGAGTCCAATTCCTTCCCATAGAGATAGAAAATCTTTATTTTCTGACTGGTTTATCTATGAGGGGAAGCGTTGTGGTTCTATCTGGAGCACGAGGAGGAGAGGGATCCTTGGATGATATCATCGATTAGCATTGCTCATTGGTACAGAGTCCCAATTAGGCAAGCTAGGGATCAAGTCTCTAGTGGATCTCCCCTTGAGGACAATAGTATATACAATTGGCAAAGTGGCAGGTACTAAGGATTCCCACCTTACCAGTAGGTCTCATATGCTATATGCTTTGCAGTGCATGAATCCCACTGTCTTCAACTGGTGTGAAGGCATGATGTCATGTCTTAAGAGTCAACTAAACAAGTGCAAAAGAGGAGCACTGAAGTAGTTTGGTTATAGAGTAGTGGTGGTGTCTTTTACCTTACAGTAGGTACCTCACATCAGGCCCCAAGTGACCATTACCCAACTTGATCCTGAGGATCTGAGGATGCTTGCATGGGTGACAGCCATGCCTCACTTTGGAGGTGGAGGACCTAAAGTCACTTACGGTTCTAGGTTTTTTCTTCGGTTGAGAAACCAACTATGTATGGTGGAGGATTATGCCTATGAGGGGGTAGACTTCCGAAATGACCTGGAGCAAGTATTACCTGAGGGGGAAGTGTGGGATGACCGGGGTAATAAGGCATTATCCACTTATGTTTTTTGAAATTTTATATTTATTTCATTTTTATTTTCTGTAGTACTGAGATAAAAATATTTTTCATGCAGACATTGGATCTTCCTATCTAGCTGGGATGTCGCCTATTGCTAGGAGAATGGGTACTAGGGATATGATGGTGTACCACTCCGAAGCCAAGGAAGAGATCATATATCTTCAGGAGAACCTACAACACTTGACTATGGGTATCCCTAACATGACCACAAATGAGGTACCTAGGTGTTATCAGCACCATACCATAGGTGTCTCCGGATGGTTCTCTAGGCTACTCCATAGAGTGGCCCAAGTCATTGCATGCTACCATGAGCATCATGAGGATTAGTCTACCTTGATATTCACTTTTTGTATATGTATTATTGAAATATTTGAAGCTTCATATTTTTCCCTATGTATATGTATTATGAACTTTTTATGGTCCTGAACGGGCAATGCAAGCTAGAGATGCTTCAACCCAAATTTTGTATCTCGATGCTACAACTTTATATATATATATGACAAACTCTTATATTTATAGTTGTGTGTGGAAAATGTGATGTGTGGAATGATTTATCTACTTATTAGTTTACATATGTTTTTATGTTTTCAAATGGACTTTCAAGTATGAGAAATATGCCAATCCAAGACATAGTGAGCTAGGGAATCTGCCATAGAATTTAAGTGTCTGAGGATGTGATGATATGTAACTTGCTCAAAAGACCTCTCTAACAAACTAACTCTTTAGAAAGTGTGAATAAGCATAGGATTTAGAATGGTGTAGACTCGGTTAAGCTGTTGAACAATTAGTTCAGAGTCTAGGTAAACCCTAATTTCCCTTACATCATTAGCTAGGGCTTCCATCAACAATCTGATCACATCTTGATATTTCGCTAGATTTTTGGTGGAGGGACCTAAAAGAATACCCCCTGAAATCACCATCTTACTTGTAGGAGAGTACAGTACCCAAGCTGTTGATGCAAGATTAAGTGTATATTGATGAGCACCATCAGCAAAACCAATGAAGGAATTCATCTGTCCATCAGGAAAAAGACATGCATAAGTAGGGTTTTATGAAAAAACACATTTTAAATCACACAAAAGACACACCTCTCAAAGCTTAAAGACACACATCAAACTATAAACAATATTTACAAAGTCTCTATGCTAGATGACCTAGGCATAGTATCTTTTGAGGTAGAGTCCATTCTGGGGCTCTCCCAAAGGTATCCCCTCGTAATCAATCAATTCATATGCCCCCTTCTCTAAAACATGACTTGAAATATAGGGCCCATGCCACATAGGCTTAAATTTGTTTACCCCTAGCTTGTCATGCTTCTGGTCATAGGTCAAAACTAGATCTCCTTAGTTGAAGGAACGGGGTTGGACAGTTCTGTCATATTGGACTTCCATTCTTTGTTTATGTGCCTCATTAGCTAAGGAAGCATCACGTCGAGTTTCATCGATTTTGTTTAGATATAGGAATATTTCTTTGTCTATAGTGGTGTTGGGTAACAGTTCCACAACAAGCTTTAAAGAAGGGATTTCACATTCTATCGGGATAGTAGCTTCCAGTCTTTATACTAATTAGAAGGGTGTAAAACTAGTGGAAGTTTTGACAATAGTCCTATAGGCCCAGAGTGCATAGAAGAACTATAAATGCCAGTTTGGTTTCACTTTCCCTACCATCTGCTGAAGCATTGTTTTTAATACTTTTTTTATAGCCTCAACCTAGCCATTGGCCTGAGGATAGTATGGTGTAGAGTTATCATGATGAAACCCTAATTTATACTAAGGTCTGTCATCATCTTTTTTTGAAAATGTGACCCATGGTCGATCATAATGGCCCTAGGAATCCTGAATCTCGCAATGATATGGTTAAATAATAATAATGAAGCAGTCTTACCATCTTCGACATATGTGGGAATTTCCTCATCCCATTTTGTAAAATACTCTACAGCCACGGTAATGTAGCCATGCCCCTCGGCTAAGGTAGGTCTACATTGTACAAAGTCTATGCCCCATTTTGCAAAGGGGCCAACTGCTACAACAGGATGGAGCAGAGCTGGATGTGTGCATTTCTTGGAAGTAAACATTTGACATGGTGGGAATTTCTTGACTATTTCAATACAATGTTTGAAAATAGAAGGCCATAAGTACCCGACACGCAAGATTCTTTGGGAAGTAGCCAACCCAGAGAGATGACCGCCACAAGCTCCAGCATGGAAATCATTCAAAACAATCTCAGTCTCTTCATGTGAAAGGAAATGTCATAAGATAGAATCAACACCATGGCGATATAGGGTATCATTCATAATAAGATAGCTTTTGGCCTCATGGTGAATGCAATGGCGTTCGTCTCGAGAGGTAGTAGGCTGGTATTGTAAGGTTTGGAGATACAAAATGATATCCTGGTACCATGGATCAGTCGTACTAATTAGAAACAATGATTCAATGGGAAATGAACCAAAGGGCTATGTAGCCTTAGTAGTACGGGGAAGGTCACATATAAGCTCTGTAAAAACGAGGGACTTCTTGGAAGTACTTTTGACGAATTCTAGCTCAAAATATTGGAGAATCACAATCTAATGTGAGTATTTTCCCCCAAGCACTTGATGTGTAAGAACGTAGTACATGGGGTTGGAATCTGCGTAAATAGTGGTAGTGTGGAGAAAAATACAATGATGAAACTTTTGGACCACGATGACTATGGCCAGAGCAAGTTTCTCCATAAGTGAGTATCGAGTTTCAGAGTCGAGAAGACTCTTACTAGCATAATAAATCACATGTTCTTGGTCATGTTCATCTATTTGAACAAGGACCATGCCTATAGTAGACAAGGATGTAGCCACATACAAGGAATAGTCCTTAGCATAATTTGGTGGTTGCAACACTGGTGCATGGGTAAGTGCATGTTTAAGATTATCAAACACTTGGAAATCATCCCAGACAAAAGGGGTATCTTTCTTCAACAACCTCTTGAAACAATGTGTCCTTTCTGCATAATTGCAAATGAAACGATGTAGAAAGTTTTCCTTCCCTTGAAAAATTTGGAGTTTAGTTACGTTCGTGGGAGCAAGTAAGGCTAAGATAGCTTCAATTTTCAAGGGATCTATACGGATGCCATCTTTGGAACCAATAAAACCAAGAATTCGGCCAGCTTCTACACAAAAAACACATTTATGTGGATTTAGACGAATATTAAAATGATGAAATTGAAGAAACACAGCTATCAGATGATCGACATGAATATCCCGCTGCTTTGAATGAGCAGGCAGGTCGTCAAGATAGGGTTCCACAACATGTTTAATGTCATGAAAACCATATGGCATCGCACGTTGGAATGTCGTGCCAACATTATTTAAACCGAAAGGCAGTTTACGATAAGCAAAAGTTCCCCAAGGGCAAATGAATGTCATCTTGTGTTGATCTGATGAGAGAATCTCAATATGATTATAGCGGAGAAGCCATCCCTAAAGGAAAACATAATGCTTCTGGCATAGTTATTGATTATCTGATCAATATAAGGAGTGGGAAAGTTGTCTTTTGGACAAGCTTAATTCAAATCCCTAAAATCGATACAAACCCTAATAGTACCCCATTTTTTGTTCACAAGGGCTATGTTGGTCACCCATTGAGTTAATGGTATGAAGTAAATGAAACAATCCCTGAGAAGTTTCTCAACTTCTTCTTTAATAGCGATTGTTTTTATTAGATGGACCTGTCATAGTTTCTGACGGACGGGCTTGGCAGCAAGGTAAGTTTTGATCTCATGAACAACGATAGAGGGATCAATCCCTGGCATTTCTTCATATGTCCATGCGAAGACATCTAAATTCCTTAAAAAGGGTCATGTACACATTTTAACCTCTTCAGGCGAAGAGTTTTGTCTGATGAAAATGTTATTTGAAACACCAGTTTTCATTGATATGTCTACAGGAATAGGTTTTGTAATGTTGCATAAATTTCCTTCAGAATCGACACTATGAGTAAGGATCAGAGACTGAGGGTTGAGGACTATATCAGAGGAAACCGTAGAGGTGAAGTGGTCTTATACCATATGGAAAGGGGGAAGGAAAGAAGATCTGTGGTGATAATCTTCCCAAGGCATCTCTTCTAATGACATAACTTCCATAATAGATTCGTCCATAGGAAGTGTGTGTGAAAGATAATCTAGAGACGGGGAGGGGTTTTCAAGCCAATATGGCATGTGATAGCGGTCTGAGGCCACCATCAAGTGGTCATTGATGGGGGAATCACTGGTAGCTTGGATTGCATTGTAAATTTCCTTGAAAGGGGAAAAGGATGTTGATTCATCAATGATTTTTTTTCCTTTGTTTGTATCAGAGGTAGAAATCATGTTAATAAATGCATTTTGTGAAGCAAGAGGAGGATCAAATGAGGGAAAGACTCCCATTAGTGAAGAATATTTGATAAGACCTATGCAAATTTCTGTATATTGTGGAGTATTCAGGAGAGAAATGTTATTTGCATCATTTGTAATGGTAGTAGGTGTGATGAAATCTAACTGATCAACAATAACGATATTTCTTTCGAATGGGAACTGGACGATCTGAAAAAAGGGTCGATGCTATAGCTTGCATATCATAAAACCAGTTACGACCTAGTATTAAGTTGTAATCCAAAGGAGCATCGATGACTTCAATATGAATGGAGACTGACTTGTCCTCCAGTTCAACATGGATGGCAGGTAGTGATCCATAGGGTTGAAAGCCATGACCATCAAAAGCCTTAAGAGTGGTAGGTGAATGATTGATTTCCGGAGAACCAATGGCTCTCCAACAAGATAAAGACATAACTGATGTAGAGGCACCCTCATCCAAAATGGTATGATGGATAGTCTTTCCATCAATCTTGGTAGTGATATGGAAAGCTAACTAATGTGAGAGTCTTGTCTTGAAATCATCCAGTTTGATATTGATGATATTTCTATTCTCACGATCTATAGCTCCAAGGGCATTAAGTAAGCTTTTCCATTGAGTTGGGCAGGTTTGAAACACCTCTAAAGCTGACATAACATAGGGTGCATGGGACAAATCTTCAACAATATTATAATATTGGGCAGAACGAGCATTAGGATTTATTATGGACTTGCATAGAGTACCCTCTAGTGTATGGAAACTTCCTTCTAGAATAGGTTTTTTAATATGAACACCATTATTAAAAGGAGGTGTGGAAGTTGAGGATTTTTCAGAGGGAACATCATCAGGTTTCTTTTCCGAAGGAGGGTCATAAGTGTGTGATCTTGTATTTAAATTAACCATTTCACTAGACATCATTCGAACCTCATCAGTGGAGGAAGAAGTTTCATTTAAGGACTTATGATCAATTAACTATTGTTGGGAAGGGAAAGGATCTTTCAAGACTGTAGGGATAGGTGAATTTTTCAAAAACTTACTAACTTCCTCACGACAAGGACATTATTTTGTAAAATGGTCACCTCCATGGATTCAACAAGGAAATTTCACCTTTCGCTTACATTTTGAATCAACATCTGAGTTCTGTGTTTTGTTTCCTTCTTGTTGATTATCAAGTTTTTTAGATTTATTTTTCCCTTTCTTCTTTCCACTAGAAGATTCATTTGATTGGATCACGTTTACTATAATGGAAACAATAGGAGACAGTGCAGGTTTGGTAGATGGTGCTGGTTGATTTAACGGAGTGGAGGTTTGATTTTTTTTCTTAGAATATTTTGTCGCCATTTGTGTTTGAACTGAACCAAGTATGCCATCCACAGGTGGTTCAGTTGTGGGTCTTGATGGATCAGTTGTAGGTCCAGGATCATGGGGAATCAGGTCATACAGAGTACCTAACTGGGAGTAAACCAAGTCTAGGTACTGAGCACAGCTAATATCTTGCTCCTCAATAAAAACGCCTCCCATTGCAACATCTCTAGCAATAAGTGGAATTAAATACTTTGTAAACCAATCAGTGAGAAACTGATCAGGAATGGGGGCCTTAATTAACCTTCGTCTTCGTCTCCATTCATGGATATGATTCGAGATGTGAGTTTATGTATTTTGTCGAAGCAAAGCCAAATGGTCTGTACCTGTTTCATATCGGATTCAGAATTGAAAGTGTGTTAAAAACACCATTGCTAAATCATTGAAGTCCCAAAAAGAGTGCCATGGTAACTGGTTGTCCCACTTTGAGGAAATAACAGTGAGGGTTCTTTGAAAAATCCTTAGATAGATTGAACCATCCATCAAAGAATTGGATGAACACCATAAGTGAAATGTCAACACATGGTTTTTTAGATCTTCACCGGGTTTACCATCAAACTTGGGTATATCTGAAGGCAATTTTATAGGAATGGCATGCCAAGAGGGGTCATGACGGATTGGGTCATTTATCAATCTTAACAAGTATAAGAAATATAAAGTAGCTAGAAATGGTAGTTGTTGATTTGGTTACGGATACTGGTAGTACTAATATGGCATTTGCTGACCAGTAGGACCATATACTGATTGATAGATGGGTATGGATGATGCCCCCGAAGTTTGTTTAAAAGGTTGTTGATTTCCAGAATTTCGATAGGGAGGTGGGCCACGCAAGGGAAGGCGTCCTCCAGAAGGTGGTGGTCCTTTAGGAGGTGGTTATGGTGGTCCTCTAGGTGGTGGTCCTCCACCTCCAGACGAGGGTGTTGGGCCTCCAGATGGTGGTCCTCCAAATGGTCCACCAAGCTCTCCAAGACCTCCAGGACCTCTTATGGGGCCCACTATATGCTAGTTTATTAAAAATTAACATGCATAGTGCTAAACATAAATTATCAACCCAAGGAATTATTTTATTTGAAAGCTACTGTGCAAGATTTATGTAAGCACAATTTCTACCTGACATTGTTATCTATTGGTATGAAATCAAAACTCATCATAAACTATATCACACTGTATTGAAAAGAAAAAAAAACCCTAATCATATTCATAAATTCAAACTGTAAATCTAACACATTTCAAAAAAATCTATTCTTATGAAACAAGATCTAATTGCATATATCTAAAAGAAGTGCTATGTTGGCCAAAAATCTATCAAATGAATTAACAAAACAACGACTATGACAAATCTAATGAATGAAAGCATACAACTATGATAAGCTTAATGAACGAAAGCATGAATGAAATAATAAGCAAATCTAAACAATAACACACCTACAATCAACACTACTAGCATATGCTCAAAGAAGAGGGCCCTTCCTCCACTGAGCAGAGCTGGATCTCTACAATGAAAGTCTACAACTCTAGAATTAAGAAACTGCCATCATGTATTATCGTAATGAATGATTACCATAGATCTGGATCAAATCCTACATCATAACATTGATTTATCTTTTTTCCCCTCTCAATGAGATTGATTACATACTTATACATAAAATTATCTCATGAAAATGAGGAACCAAACCCCCAACTTGTGATCTGTAACAGCTGAAACATGATCATAATTGCTAACAACTATGGAACCAACCACAACAGTAAATCTGGAAAATACCCTCTATAAGAACCACTTGTATATTGCAAACCTTGGCTTTTTTTGGTAATTTCCTCAAGAGGTAGGTAAACGAGGCTGTTATGCACAAAACCCATGTCTTGGATTTTTTATATTCTTTTCCATCTGCCCACAAATCGAGACACGAATCAAGGTTTTCTTATGTGGCATGCATTTTCGGTTAAGGTTGTAATAGCTAGCTATGACCGTCCTGTACGTGACAAATCACTCCACAAACCATCATTAGTAAAATTATGCATAATAGTCTTCAATTCATCAGAGATAAAGGAAAATAATCATTATTAACCACTTAAAACATTAATGTAAGTAGTATGCTATTTTACGCACAATTACAACAAATTGATGGAAAATGAAATGATAAATGGGCGATAATGGGAAGAAAATGGATGAAATATATGTCAATAAGTGATGGAAAAATGGAAAATTCCAGGTCCCAACATCTCCCCCAAACTGAACTTGTTGCATGTCCTCATGCAACTCAATACCTTTGTAGCATCCAACTAGAAGAACTCATTCACTTGTTCCTTCATTTTCCCATTTGCACAGTTGTAGCTAGAAGAAATGGAGAGTTTAATAGAAATTGACAGAGTCACAACTACTTAGCAGAGGATTTAGCAAAAAATTTGGTGGAGTCGCAGCTCCTTAGCAGAGGATTTAGTAGAAATTTGGCGAAGGTTTTATTGAATATTTTTGCAGAGTCGCAGCCCAAATAGCATTAAATTTAACGATGAATTTGGTGGAGTCATAGCCCAAAGATCACTAAATTTAGTGAAGAACTTGGTGAAGATTTTGGCGGAGTCACAGCCCAAAGAGCGCTAAATTTAGCGGAGAATTTGGCGGAGTCGTACCTGCCTAAAACGGGAAAAGAGGAAAAAAATTTACGGTGTTCCAGCTACATGGAACGAGAAAAGGGTAATATTTTACGATGTTGTAGCCTCACAGAATGGAAAAAAATGAAACATTTTATGGTGTTGCAGCTGCATAGAAATGGAAAAATGAAAGGTTTTACAGAGTTGCAGCTTCATAGAATGGGAAAAATGAAAGGTTTTATGGAGTTGCAGCTGCACGGAATGGGAAAAATGAAAGGTTTTATGGAGTTGCAACTGCACAGAATGGGAAAAGACAATATTTTACGGTGTTGCAACTTTTTGAATAGAAAAATTCCAAAGTCATTTTCTCCCAAACGATGAACTAGGTTTAGCTGAAAATTTTCAGGCAGGTTTATATTACTCCAATGCACCTACACACTAATAATTAGGGATACCCACATCATAGATCTTGAGAAAAATGAAAATTGGATGTAGGTGATTATGGCCGTTTTCTTGAAAACAATACATTGGATTGGGATGAAAATTACTAGAGTTTTTCATCTTGGTATTATGCACTTCCTTTCCACAAATAATGGGAATCCAACTTAGCAATTTCAAGATATGTCAATTTCAATTTCTGCACTTTTGTAGATGAACATGAATCAAACTGTGTTGTAGCCAAACCTCTTGAACCAATATTTCAAAAAATACAAACTAGGATGGGCTGAAATTTTTCAAGAAAGTAATTATCATTCTAATGCATCTCCACACCAAAAATTAGAGAAACCCACATCACGGATTTTGAGAAAAATGTAAATTGGATGTAGGTGATGATGGTCATTTTATCGAAAACTGTGCACTGGATTGAGCTTGAACTTACCAGAGTTGTTCTTCCTGGTTTAATGCTTCTTTATTCAAAATTTCATAAAAAACCAATTTACCATTTTCAAGATATCCTTCAATCAAATTCTATGCTTTTGTAAAAAATGTGGACAAATGAGAAACAAAATGTGAGCTTGATGGAAAAAGTTGTTTTCAGCATCCACAATAATTATCAAACAATTATTGGCTATGAACTTGACAAGGAATGAAAACAACCACTGTCTCCCCCAAACTGAAGATAGAGCATGTCCACATGCATCTTTTCTTGACAATAGACCAATATTGGGAGTAAACATTACCTTAATGCTGCTGAGATAAACTTCACATCAGACCTTGAAAAGGCTGCTACAGGATTTCCATTGTGCATGTATAATGCTGATGATGGCTAAAACCAATGTATGCATTAGTGGATGGTAAAGATGAGCCAATCAAGTCAAACCTTTCTTTGATGGAAACATATTCATAAACTAGAAATGATGGTTGTTTCTTGAAATGGTTGTAATGACAACGAAAACAGAGATCAAAGATACCCAAAATTTTGTTCTCCAATTGCCATTATCATGTTGTTCAAAACATTATTGATATGAAATTCTATACTTGTTCAAATGTTGCTACAAGGCTTGAATACAAAGGTTGATTGTGTTTTTTATTTATTTGTGGAAGTAAGTAACCATGATGTTTCACACAAGATGGCCATGAATCAAAAGGCTGACAAATATATTTTAACAGTCCATTGTATGCAACATATTTGTCATCAACTATAAGTGTGCCAACCCATTGAATGCATTTACCATATGTATAAGATGGCGGAAAATACATATACCATATAAAATGTGGCTCTCAATAATTTTAACTTATGAAGATGTGAACCATCATGTGCACCACTGAAAAAAGCAAACAAATCAAATAAATCATGCCTTTGTTTTCCATCGTGCTTGTGTGATAGCATACTCTTGAGAAGGAATGGCTTCTACATCAATTTTTTATGTTGTAGGCTCTTGTGTCCAGCCTATCCTTATCTTTCAAGATGTGTATCCGCTGCTTTATTTCTCCTCACTATTTTTATATGGAAACAGAGCACCGTTTCTTACTACTGGTTGTTGTGTGGCCACACCAAGACTTCTTTTCTTACTATTGGTTCTTGTGTGGCAGTAGCAATAATTCTTTTCTTACTGCTGGTTCTTGTGGGGCAGCAACAAGACTTCCTATTGTTGGTTCTTGTGTGACACCAATAAGGTATCTTTTGAATTTTTTCATGCTTGGCCAATTGGGTTGGTGAGATGTTGGGTAGGACTTTGAATTGGATGTGCATGAATGATGAAGTGTTAGAATTGAGTGGAAAATAATGGAAATGGATGGGCATAAATATCTCTATAGAAAATGGAAATGGCTAATGCTTAGTGATTCTTCATGGCATTTCCCTAAATCTTTAATAAATCAAAAACTCATGCTATTTTAGCTCAAGTGCTACCTCCATAGAAGCCTTGGTTGACATGAATGGACTCATGTATGCTGGAGCTATGTAGGCTAATATGATGCTGAGACAGATGTATATGAGAGCTGAAAGTGGATGAGGCTGAATTTTATCCATGATGTTGTGCTAGTTTCATGTAATACTGCTAACTGCTGGAAGAAAATGGAAAGGAATTGCAAAACTACTGACAAATGATGCTGCAAGTCATTGTTAAAACCATTAGATCACATAATCTTCAGATACTACAAACCGAGGTACAGTTCTTACCATGCGAATGAATGTGTTGAAGTCGAACATGAAAAGAAATCATTGGATTACCGGCCATTAATGTATGCCGTTAACCAATTTGTAGCAACTCACCTTTGATGATAGTGAACTCTTCCAAGGACTTGCAAAAACCTAGCACTTGCCTACAATAAAACATGAGATGATGGAAGAAGAGATATGATTGGTCTCTCTTCACCCAATACTTATGAAAAAAAACAAACAATTACTTATAAAACAAATCCTAACAAAAATGAACAAAGAAAAATCCATTTTATACCTGCGGGAGAGCAATGTCCATCTAGACTCACCAACAGTATTATGATCATAGCTTCTTCGTTCCTTGTCCAATTTGAGTGATTCCAAATACAAATGAAATTATATTCACAGTTATATTTTCATTAGAAAAATGTTTTTGAAATTGTATGTAATGATGTTCCAAATCACTCAGTAACAGCCTGCATGACAAGGTGTTTTTTTTCAAATTTTTGACTAGACCAACAGTCATGGTTTTAGGCTTAACTTTTTCGTTCGATAACGTATTGATGCGATTACAATTGGAGATGAAATTACATTAATATAGTTATATCCATTAGAAACAAGTTTTGAATCCAATAATAATTGATGGGTCAAATAATCCAATGAACAGTCTAGGAAATCAAGTTTTAGGAATGCTGATTTGTGATAGGCAGTCGGTATTTTGGTCATAAAATTTGCATACGATATCGGAATGGAGTGATTGAAATTGATTTGTATAATATATTCATAGGGGAATATACCAACGAATCATGTTTTCAATATATGTCCAATAAGGCATCCAAAAATTGACTGTCCTAGCTGTGTTCCTAAGCTGCCTGCCTGACACCCTGTTAGTATTTTGGAGATATGTTTTTCGTTTCATACCCAATATTAAAAATTCAAATTGTTTTGGAAACTAGATTCAAAGGGCTACTTGGGATGTGAACAGGTTTTAAAAATAATTCCATTTCGTCTCCCAAAAATGGACTGTCCCGACTATGTTTAAGTAGCATTTTCAGGCCAAAATGTCACTAAAAATTTAATAAATGAAATTTGACCCCCAAAAAGTGACTGGAATAGGTGTGCATGTTTTTAATAATGTATTTTTAAATATAACACACACCCATACCAAAAATTTCAAGCATTGAGCACCTATATTGACTTACACAATCTGTTGCTGCCGCAGCTGCAACTCTTAAAAAAATGACATAATGTTGAAATAAATCATGTGTATTTTCATGGATGTGTTATATATAAATGAAAACTGAATACATGCCATGAGGTGCAATATACACGTGTCCCAAAATTTTAAATTCTCACCTGCAGTACAGTCACAACTGGGTGTTGTAGCTCACTGTCATAGCTAGGTGTTGCAACTCATTGTCATAGCTGGGTGTTACAGCTCACTGTCATAGCTGGTGTTGCAGCTCACTATCATAGCTGAGTGTTGCAGCTAAGAAATTCATGCCAAAGTTCAATCTTGAAGGGTTCCATAATCATTGGCTCATTTTCCTGTGGATCTTTCATTCACCTTCCCTAATTACTGTAATTTTGTTTTCCGGAAAGTTTTTTTTTTTGTAACAAATAAATACAAATTAAATTTTGAACATTGAAGATGAAAATGATTTATGCAATTTTCTCAAATAGTCAACAATTCCAAAAAATTCTTGAAAACATCTCATACCCATTCCTTATCTTTCTACTTTCTGATCTTCCAGATTGCAACAAGGTGCAGGAAGAGAGCATACTTATTCAAAAATAAAAATAAAAACTTAAAAAAAACAAAATCATGGTTTTATTATGTTATTCTATCCTACCCTATTCTACTTGGAAATATAAAAATTGTTCAAGTGTATGCATATTTCCAATGGAGCCACTTTCGAAGAAGTGACTCAAGTATGCTCATACTCCCAATAGAAAATCATAACTTTATGAATGTTAGGATATGAGAGATCAATTTCCCTTGAAATGATGGTGCCAAGAATTGGTGAAGTATGGAATGATGCTACAAACCGATGACAGATTGAAACCAAACTTCAATATAGTCTTTGTTCCCTTGATTTCTCATGGATGTTACACCATGAAGCTCCTTACCAAACTGATATTCCTCAACGCATAAGATATTCATATCTAATGATGTAAAGGATGCTTCAATTTTTGGTTCCAATGTTTGTCCATCATCAAATGTTGCATGTGGCATGTTGATCTTGTCTACTTGCTTATGATCATAAGAAACTTCACTTCCAAGTCTTGGATTTAAAACATTTTCAGGCCTCGTATGGATTTGCTGCAACAATGCACCGTATTTTTGCACAGGTGTAGGTGAGGTAGAACATGAGGAAAATGTATGAAAGTCTAGCAGTTCAGCACTGTATGCATACTGTACTGATTTATTATGGTTAGGGTGGAGGGTGGATTGGACATGAAATTGTGTTGGATACCAAGGAGTTTGATAAGAATATAGATGTGGTTGAGGTAGATGATTAGTTTGTGAGGTTGATCCTGAATGATCAAGTTGTGTTGCAGCATGAGGGAGGGTGGCCATGTGATCATAAGATAGGTCATTCCATCCTTGTGGATAAGGTAGGTAAGAGTTAAATTGAGGCTGGAACAGCTAACATGGTGGAAGATTATTCAATGATTGAGTATGAGGGTAAGGAAATGGAGGGATAGAATTTTGAACCATACATGTAGCCCATGGTTTCCATGATTGTTGCAATGAGTTGGATGCAACTCCCAAATTTCTTTGATATGTTTTTTTCATCCTTGGTAAGGAGGGGCAACAATCTATCGAAAGATTCAACTCACATATACCACAACTCTCAATACTATCCAAAGGGAAATCCCTTGCTTCCCTTATTTCCTCCTGTTTTTCCTTATCCTACAAAACAACCAATTCTAAATTTAGTGAATCATTGATATCAGTATTAGAATTTTTAAATACATTATTGATTTCTGCTCATAAAACTCTTGTTTTTGCAGCAGATTTCAAATATAAAGATAAAAGTTCCTTAGAATTCTTACTGGTCTCGAAGTTTCCTCTTGAATACCTTCTACATAGCTCACAAATATCATCATATGCTAACTAAAATACATTACATGTTCCCATCACATTTAATATTTCTAAATATTCAGCTTGGATTCCCTTGAGTAGACGTGTTTTTAAGGTCTCCCTCCCTAGTTTCCTTCGTTTGGATATTTGGAGGTTATATTAAAATCGTTCTATGTATTCCTTCAGACTCTTTTCTTCTCCTTGTGTCATTTCAAAGATGTGTTCATTGACCCTGGAATAATCTTGGTACCTTTTCAAGAATACATGTTTCATGTTTTCCCAAGTTTGTATACAATTCCCATCAAGGCTCATGAACCATCAGAGGGCTATTCCTTTTAGAGTAAGGGGAAACACATTCAACTTTTGTTCATTATCACAATAACCATATCCTCTACAAAGTACTTCGAATTGAAATAAAAATACATCAAGGTATTCATTTTCCAAACCGTGAAAATTTGGTAGAACATGTGGGGGGATGCTTTTCGTTGGCGCCACTCTTCCTGAATCTCTGATGGGAAATTCAAAGGTAACAACTTATCCATATTTCTCACCTACCATCTCTTCATTAGATTCTTTATGTGCTATATTGAGGCTCCTCCTTCAAGTGTTCCTATCAACTTGTTAGTAGAATGGATGGTGCTTACAACACCACTAAGGGGAATGATACGACTTATGCTCCAAATATTGAAAATAAAATAAAACTAAATGCAAAGACAAAAAATTCACACTTAAAGTAAATTCAATAAAATCAAATGTAATCATGCAACCTACATGCCCTACTTTAACAATGCATCTACAAAACAATGTCAGATGTACTTTTGCACCATTGATAACTTCCCCACCAATGACACCAAAATGTTGGGCCCACTATATGCCAGTTAATTAAAAAATAACATGAAAAGTGCTAAACATAAATTATCAACCCGATGAGTCTTTTATTTCAAAGCTACCATGGAAGATTTATGCAAGCACAATTTCTACCTAACATTGTTATCTATTGGTATGAAATCAAAACTCATCATAAACTAGATCACACTATCTTGAAAAGAAAACAAACCTTAATCCTATTCGTAAATCCAAACTGTAAATCTAACACACTTCAAACAAAATCTATTCTTATGAAACAAGATCTAATTGCATACATCTAAAATAAGTGCTATGTTGGCCAACGATCTATCAAATGAATTAACAACACAACGACTATGACAAATCTAATGAATGAAAATATACAACTATGATAAGCTTAATGAATGAAAGCATGAACAAAATAATAAGAAAATGTAAATAATAACACATCTACAATCAACACTACCGGCATCTGTTCAGGCAAAAGGGCCCTTCCTCCACTGAGCAGAGCTGGATCTCCACAATGAAAGTCTACAACTCCAGAATTAAGAAACTGCCAGCATGTATTATCATAATGAATGATTATAATAGATCTGGATCAAATACTACATCGTGACATTGATTTATTTTTTTCCCCTGTCAATGAGATGGATTACATACTTATAAATAAAATTATCTCATGGAAATGAGGAACTGAAACCCCAACTTGTGATCTGTAACAACTAAAACACGCCTGTAACTGCTAAAAACTTTGGAACCAGCTACAACAGTAAATACGGAAAACACCCTTTCAAAGAACCATATGTATATTGAAAACAATGGCTTTTTTTTGGCAATTTCCTTGTTAGTCAAGTAAATGAGGCTGGTACACACAAAACCCATGTCTCGTATTTTCAATATTTGTTTTTAGTTGCCCGCAAATAGAGATGTGAATCAAGGTGTTATTATCTAGCATGCATTTTCGGTTAAGGCTGTAATAGCTAGCGATGCGCATCTTGTACGTGTCAAATCACTCCACAAACCATCATTAGTAAAATTATGTATAATATTCTTCAATTCATCAAATATAAGGGAAAATAATCATTATTAACCACTTAAAAAATCAATGGAGGTAGTATGTTGTTTTACGCACAGTTATAACAAATGGATGGAAAATGGAATGATAAATGGACGATAATGGGAATAAAATGGATGAAATATATGTCAATATGTGATGGAAAAATGGAAAATTCCAGGGCCCAACATGTCTAGGTCCTTCAGGTCCTCCAGGTCCACGCAGTGGTCCTCTAGGTCCTTCAAGCCCTCCAGGTCCACGTGGTGGTCCTCCAGTGGGGTCCACCATATCCTCCAACAGTATTAACAAAAGATTCTCTATATGATGAAACATTGGACAAATTTATTTGTCCCCAAGGTACAAAATAATTACCCGTATAGGGAATCCCAAGATAAATAGCCGGTGGTGGTGGTTGTTGATACACTTGATTGATCATAGGCGGCTGAGTTCCTGGATAAGTATATCCCCAAGAAGGTGGATTAGTGACAGGTTGCACCCCTAAGGGTTGGCCTAAACTGGATGGGGGGGGGAACAAAATTGTTATTATTAGGAGGGATTACTACTACAGGTTGTGCTATAGCTGCAACTTGTCCTGAACTAGCAATAGTTCCACTAACATATGACGTAACACGCCGGGGGTTTCCCCCCGAGGTTAGAATGTTCTGACATAACTTGATTTGTGGATTTCCCACCAACAATGACTGGTAAGGAAGGCCTAGTAATGAGGATAGGATGTGAGACTGTATGATTGTCATTTGGACTTGGATTACCTTGAAATGAAACTTCTTCAAAAGGACCTAACACTTGAGCTAGTGAACGATATCCTTCAGGCTATGGGTTGCGAGAAGTCTCACCATAGGTTGGATGAATTTCAAGAGAAGGTTTAATTTCAGATAAAGGCTAAGGATCTGTATTACAGGGTAATCAAGCCAACATAGTTTCATAATGAGACACGGGTGGAGGAATGATTATTTCTACTCTCTCTGAAAAGTTACAAGCTCGATCGAGAGATGCATTAATTCTTCCTTGTTCCTCCTCTCCCAAAGGAGGATTCCATGGTGAAGGTCTAATAAACCTGAATTCAGCAAGAAATTGGCCCATAGAATCCCTTCAAAAAGGAGCATCTAGGCCATAATCTGGTGGAGTAGGACTATTGACAAGGCCTTCCAATGATGGATGCACAAAAGCATTAGCTGCAGGAGGGAGTTGAACCAAAGGATTTATAAAAATAGTGAAATATTCTCTGGTTTCACTAGCTAGGGTAGTTCCGATAGGAGCATATGCAGAAACTGGTTGTTCCATGGTTTCTCCTTCCTATCCTTCCATGGTAGGAGGAGAGTCAGGAGATAAACCCTTCAATCTATGAGATTGACGTCTTGCAAGTTGCTCAGCCATGTTGGTGGCCGAAGTTACCTCATCTAGGTCAAAAAAGGAGAAAAACACACAAAAAGAACCTATGCAGAGCTAAAGGTCACAAGTAGACTTAAGTGATAGGACAGGTTTAGAATAGTCGGTCTCTCACCACGATTGTCAAGTAGGTGCAACTCACAATATAACTCAGGGGTACGTGCATAGTAGTCTCCCTGAATGTTTTTTTCAATGTATTTCTCCACACAAGAGAGCCAAAGGTCTTTTTTCATATGGTCAGGGTATCCTAGTAGGGTCTCTCGATATACGCAAGGTATGTGGGAGCTCAAATCGGTAGTAGTGCTGCCGAATGCACAACCGTTCACAAGGGGCCTTTCAATATACAATCGAGTACATGAAGTACCTTTCTATATACCTCAAGGGTATGTGAAAGGATGTTTGATATACCGATGATACATGGAAGAACTGCGTGAGTCCCGGGTTGTAGTGTGGATAAGTAATGACAGCTCCTACGCTTAATGATGCCCGAACACATCACTAACCTATCACTCAAGTTTCTATACGATTAGGTGAATGTTTGTGGAATGTTATCTCCAATAATGAAAATTAATATAGATGTAGATGGACTTTTTGACTTTGATGAGAACTAACTAGGGTAAGGAAGAAACCTTTTTTCTTTTCTTTTCAACAATATACCAAAAGAAAGTTGTTTTCAACAACAAAACAAGATCCAATAAAGAAATGTAAAGGAAGTCCTTTCAAACACAAAAAACTTCTTTCAAACAAGCACTCTAAAGTTTCTGAAAATGTAAGAGAGAATCCTCTAATGTGCATGCAAAACTAACCTTCTGCTACAATGTCAAAAAGACCTATTTCTCTGAATCACACATGCAAAATGGAAATGGAAGTTTTTGTGAGAATAAACAAGAGAAAAATAAAAGGCTTCTTTTTGTATTTTTCTAGAAAATATGAGGCACACAAAACAGTCTTTTCTACAAAAGAAACTAATATTCTAGGAAGAGGCTATAGACTTTCTTTTCGAAAGGAAAATTTCAGAGACTTTACTAAAAACCCAAAGTTGAACTATGTTTTCTCTTTTGTGTATGAAAATGCACAAGATTTTCGGATCTGATCTCAAACAGAGAATCAGACTCACAAAAATCAGTGACCCAGACAATAAGCAAGCAAGCAGACCAAACTGAAAAATCCAAGGAGAGGACAAATTCCAATTTTTGAATTTTTTTTTTGTAAACAGGCAATTTTTGAAGACCTACCTCGATGTGGTGAAGGGAACTGCACTAGAACATCCCAGAATTCTAAGGCACTCCTAGATTTCTACACAAAGACGTCATTCACACTTTGTTAAGAAAAGGAGAAGGCGATGTTGGTGCTTTGGTCAAGACAAGAAAAAACACCCTAGAATGGACCGACGCTCTGTTAACCAAAGGGGAAAGCACCACGGAACAATGGAATGAAAAGGCTAAAAGCTTGCAGGAGAAACCAAAAATACTGAGTTGACTGAAAAAGTGCAAAAACTTACTCAAAATAGAGGCAAAAAGTTAGAATCATTAATGTATAACTCACCTTGTTAACTGAAACAACTGAAAGGAGAGAGAAATAACCTTCATAGATGGAATGGTTACCAAAGTTTGTAGATATGACTGGATCTGCACCAGATCTTACTGGATCTTCCCTAGATCTGACTAGATTATGCTAGATCCCTAGTGGAATCACCAATTTTGTTAATAGGAATTCTCAACCAGTACAGACACTGCTTGTTCCTCTACAATGTAAGACACACCTACAGAACAAAAAGACATAGCAATATATCCTTTCCTTGAATAATTAAATCAATTAACATAAAACACATTATAACTCAAATTTGAATTCACTTGTCTTCTCTCCAGAAAGTCCTTGCAATGGTTCAATACCTATAAAAGAGACCACAAGACAAACAAAAAGGATGAGAGTATCATGATAATTGACTATCCATATTGGTGATTAAGGAATCCAATAATATTTAATTACAAACACTACAATCAAATACAGAAATTGGAAATGTCTTTGTATTAATATATGGATGAGAAATAAGTACAACCAAAAGCCTTGATGTTGATGGCTTCTGTCTCAATCAAGAATGTCTAAAATCTCCTATGACTATGAAGACCTCTCTAAACACAAGCTACCTCTACTTTGCCTCTGACTCAGACTTCAAACTAGAAGCATAAGGATGCTTTTTCTGGCCTCCCCTAATCTCTTCATGAAGGCTCCATTTATAGTCCTAGAACTAAATAGATGACTTGGAAAAATGATAGAATGAGATCCCTATAGGTTAGGGAGGTGAATGACACCTCTCCCAGGCATATAGGAACTAATTCCATGAAGGCTCTCATATGGAAGCTTCTAGAAACATCTCTTTTTTCCTTTTAAATGACCACCGATGCTTTTAGCAGAACTCTCAGGAGCATCGAACTAGGGTTTATGTCAAAGGAGAGGGAAAACAACACCTTTTGCTCAACTGGGTCAGGCATCGGTGACGCTCTGTGAAAAACACCAAAAAGCATCATACCTTGTAGGTCAAGGAAAAAAGTGACCAAGGTGACACATGCTAGTCTTTCTGGGAGGCTAAAGGGAAAAGTGAAATTGTCATGGAGGCTTCTAAGCAATGTGATATTTCCAGGTATAACAACTAGATTCGGGAGAAAGTACCTCTGGGAACAACCCAAATGAACCGTGTTCTTCTGTGAAGTACCTGGCTCTTCCCAGCTATCAAGTGGGGAGTTGACCCCGAAATGGGTACTTGAACCCTATTTTTGGGTTCTTTTCGGTACGTTTTGGTTCTTTTGGGTAATTTTTGGTTCTTTTGGGTGCTCAATGGCCACATTCTCTACAACTAACTCCTTCTCTTCACTCTTCATCACAAATCCTAATTTCTGCAACATGGGCCACAACTTATCATTTTGATCATTCATACAAATATTGATGATTTGCTTAATAGGTTCATATATGAATTGAACAAATCCCCTTTTAATCCTATTGAACTTATATTATTGGCTTTCCATTTCTTGGTAGTTGGATCAAAGAAATTTTCATCCTATAGCTATTATCAGGAATTATGCAATCGATGCTGACATCGTTTGTTCCCCTACCATGTAAATCAGAAGTGTAGAACAAAAGAGCACAACAATATATCATTTCCTTAAGTAACCAATTAAACAACATGAAATAAAACCATACCTCATACCTAAGTTTCTTTGTCCTTGTTC
Source organism: Pseudotsuga menziesii (assembly GCA_001517045.1). Lineage (NCBI taxonomy): Eukaryota > Viridiplantae > Streptophyta > Pinopsida > Pinales > Pinaceae > Pseudotsuga > Pseudotsuga menziesii. The sequence goes on from LPNX011216936.1 coordinate 78,028, forward strand.
CAAAATTTCCTTACAATGTTTAACACTTGCAAAATGGATCAAGAGACGAAAACAAAAAGTGAGAGTACCATGATAAACTAATATCCTATACCCGTGATCAAGGAATATGATAATATTAATCTGAAATTAACAACACATCATATATAGGAAAAGGGAACACTTTTATATTAAATAATGAGAGATTAAAGTTACAACCAAGCCTTGATGTTGATGGATTCAACCTCTACAAGAGATTGAAAATCCTTCACAACTATGAGCATCTCTTCACATACAAGCCAACTCTATCTTGCCTTTAAATAAGAATTCAATTCAACAACATAATGGTACTTTATTTTGGCCTCCTCCACTCACATCATGAAGGCTTAATTTATAGGCACAAAACACATGAGATTGAATTGGGGAATGGATAGGAGGTGATCCCAACAGGCGCGGGAGGAAACGCCACCTCTCTCAAGCATATAGGAACCAACTCCACAGAGGCTCCGCAAGGAATATTTTAGAACCTTATTTTTTCCTCTTTTTGGTCAATCGACGCACAGAGCTGAAGGGGTAAAGGAACTAACCTAACTTGTTGTCAAATAAAAGGTGGACCGACGTGTATTTATCCACTATGGAAAGCACCATTGGCACTCTTTACAAACAGGAAAAAGGCGCCACCCTTCCAAAATATGGAAAAAAGCTAACCAAGGTGTCTCAGGTCAAGTTCTCTTGAAAGGATAACAAGCAATGTGGAATTTCTAGGTGCAACAAAATCCCCCCCAAAGTATGAATCTAGAAGTAAGTGAGAGGTGAAATAGTTTGCAAGATATTATTCTGGTATAGAGGCAATGAGAGATGAACTCAAAACTCACATAGGATCAGTAATTGACTTAAGCAACTCAATCATGGCTATGGACCAATACATTACAGATCCGTGATGATGACCATGTCACAGCTACCAATAATACACTATAGATCCATGGACAACTGATGTAAGAGGTAGAACATGGCTACGAAACATACAAAGTAGATCCATGTTATTTGAGCTCAAATACCAAACACAACCACTAGAACATACAATGTGGATCTATGTTAGGACACTGATTGATATTCAAACACAACCTGAGTATAGGAAACCATAATGATGAATCTTAACCACTCAGGGTATTCATTCCAATCCCCAACCGATATGATTCTAACCATGTGAATAGATGTTTTGATGTCGAACATGGGAAAAACCACTTGATTACCAGTCATTGATGTAAACTATTAACAAGTGCGAGGGAAATCATCATTAATGTCAATGATCCCAAAGGAATATAAGTACATTCTCCCAGGTGTAAATAAATTTTTTGAAGTTGAACACTTGATAGAATATTTCAATCAGAGGTCATTGATGAAAACCTACTATCAAAATCAAGGAAACTTGCCATTGAGGCATGCAAGCTTCAAGGTACTTGACTAGGTTTCTAGGTATAATTCATGGATAATGAGATGAAGTTGACAGGAAATATTTGTCACATGATGGCCATAATGATTCCCACATTAGTGACACAAAACATGAAACAAAATTCGATTTGAAGTGATGAAACTGACTCAGAGATGACGGAATTTATGGATAAGTAAAGTTACTGATGAGTTATTTTTTGGACGAGATCACCTTTGAACAATTTGTGGCATGACAATTGACTTGGAAGAATTGAATTGATGAGACTAGAACCAGGTGTAATGCAAGGAATATGACAAAGCGTTATTTGAATTGACTCAAAGGAGTAAGGTGACTCACAAAAGTGGATCGACTCGAAGAAAAGTTGAATACCCAACTATTCAGATATACAAATGGAGACATTTGCTATGCTCAAAGGTGGACTATAGACTGCCATAAATACAAATGAAAAGAATTCCACTTTCCCTTAATTTCCCCATCTTTAATAGATGAGTGCCTCTTTTTATTTTTACGATTTCAAAGAGGGTACCAAACACTCGTTATAGCTCATCAAGTGATGAGTCCATTCTCACATGTTTTAAGAACCTGAGAAAGGAGGGGTTCATCCAAGATAGGGTATTCCATCATTTTTTTTTATGAGTATGATGAAAGAAAACTCAGTATCGTTAATATTTAGAGAGTTTGAACGAAGACACAAGAAAAAAACAAAAGGTCCTTTTTCGTAAATAAGCCTAGTTGGTCCAAAAAAGACATAAACTACCACCGAATAGTAAATCATTCTTATACTTTTACAAGTGTTAATGTAACAAGTTCGCTTGGAAATTTTTTTGTGTTTTTAAGGAGACTGAAAAGAGCTTAAATATAACTCATTAGTGGGTTTCCTTTTTCATAATCCACTTCTAACGAGTATAAAACAGAGAAAAAGTAGACTCGGCACTCTTTTACTTGTGATATAACGAGCATGCGAAAAGTGTACAAACACGCTTGGTACATTTTCATCTTAGCTCTAATCCTAAAAAATACTAAAAGAGCTTGTTCCATAGCCATGAACCAAACTTGGTCTTGAAAACTCAAAGAAGATATTAAAATCCAAATTCATTAGAACTATATAAAAACAAGTGATAAAACCTACTTTTCTAAAATTATTTTGGATTTCAAAATTAATTAATTTATAATGAAATAACAAAAGTTTCCAAAACTACTATAAATAGAGAGGAATAGTAAAATTATTTACCATTGTTACTCTTACCACTTGGAAAACTGGAGAGTTAGAGTGAAAAGAGAGAGCTTCCATTGGTGATTTTTCAAGTGATCCCACAAATTGTTTCTGAATGTTCTTGGAAGAGGTAGGTATTCTAACAATTGGTATTTCATGACCATGATAAATTCTCAAGTTTTATATAATAACAGAAGGTTTATATTTGTGTATAAGGTATTTTTTGACCGGATTTTAGGTTTTTTGGTGTTTTGAATGGTCAAAACACGGGCCATGGAAGCCCTTTTATTTTTCAGGCTGTGAGCACGGTGGCGCTCTGTCATGCTGGGACAAATGCATCATAGGTGCTCTATCCACATTTGACATAGGCATAGGCCATCGATGCTCTATGCATGTAGAGGAAGATGCACTATAGGTGCATTGTTTGCAAGATGGAAAGGCACCGTAGTCCCAAAAAATTGCAAAAAATAGACCCCCATCAAAAATCAATTTTTTCCTTCTATGTTATTTAAAAATTTCATTTTATGCTTCCTTTTGGTCTTAATGTGATTATTAAAAAAAAATTGTTATGTTCTTATAGGTGCAATACATTGTCCACATCATGGTCTTTTGGAAAGCAAGAGAGCATGAGACAGCAAACTTCCAAGTCATCAGTGACCCAGCTACCGTAGAGGCCTTACAGAACTACAAGATGCTGAAATATTTGAGGGTACCAGGAATTAAGGCATACATCCACCTATTGGAGTACAATATAGATATGTGGGATCCATAGAAACAACACTTTGTGGTTGGGACCCATTCCTTGACCATAGATATTGAGTATATCTACTTCTTGACTGGTTTGTCCTAGAGAGGGAGACTAGTAGTCTTATCCGGCGCACGAGGAGGATAGTCCTCGTTAGATGATTTGATTAACCAATATTATGCACTGGGTACACAAGATAAGTCTGGGAAATAATGCATCCAACATATCGTGGATCATCCCTTGAGGATGGTGGTTTATGCCATTAGAAAGGTGACCAGGACTAGGTCCACTCACCTTACTACTAGGTCACACATGTTGTATGCCCTAGAGTGCATGGAGCCTACAATATTCAAATTGTGTAAAGGAATGTTGGTAAGTCTAAAGGATCAACTGAACAAGTGAAAGAGGGGGAAGATAAAGTATTTTGACTATGGATTTGTGGTGTTATCTTTCATTTTGCAGAGGCTACCCCACATGAGGCCTTAGGTGACTGTGAGCAGACTAGACCCTGAGGATCCTAGGATGCTTGGGCGGGTTTATATCATGGCCATCCATGGAGGCGGAGGACCCAAAATTGTTTATGGAACAACCTTCTTTCTCTAGATGAGGGGCCAGCTACTCATGATTTAATATTATGCCTGTGACGCTGTAGAATTTTGGGACAACCCAGAGCTCGTACTACTTGAGGGGGGAGGAGTGGGATGACTAGGGTAAGGAATATACTATCCATTATGTTTTTAATTATTCAATTTTATTTTATTCTTATTTTGTAATACTGAGATAAGTGAAAATGGTTTTTATACAGATATTGGACCAGTAGATCGAGATGGTATGTCATTTATTTCAAGGTGGGAAAGGATGAGGGATATGGTGGCTTATCACTCTAAGGCAAACGATGATCTTGGATATTTGGAGGAGAACCTGCATTGTATGACTATAGGGATTCCATATGTGACCACTGATGATCTACTGAGGCATTACCAACTCCATACTGCAAGGGTCTCTGGACCGTTTTCCAAGTTACTTCATAGAGTGGCTCAGGATATTATATGCTATCACAAGCACGGTTAAGAGGATGAATAGTTTATAGGGATTTTCTAATTTTCTATATGTATACTGAAAACTTCAAAGGTTCAGATTTTTCCCTAGATATGTATATTTTGAACTTGTTATAGTCCTGAAATTTGAGGGAACTGAAAGCTTGATGCTTAGTAACAATTTTGTGTCTCATTTTTACTGTTTTATATATATGACAAAAATTATTATTACAGTTGTGTGTACAGAAAATGCAATGTGTGAAATAAATGCCTACTTGTGAACTTAGATGTATGTTACAAACGGACTTTTAATTACGAGCAATGTACCAATCTAAGACATTATTAGCTATGGAATTCGCCATAGTGTTCATATGTCTCGGAACATGCTGATATGTGACTTGCTCAAAAGATATTTCTAATAGTATAAACCTTCAAATGTTCAAAGAAGTAGAGGGTTTCAGATGATGTAGACCCTATTAAGTTGTTGAACAACTAATTTAGAGTCTAGGTAAACCCTAATCTTTCTTACATCGCTAGCTAGGGATTTCGTCAACAATCCAATCACTGTGTGATATTCGACCAGATTGTTGTTGGAGGGACCTAAACAAATACCCCCTGAACTCACCAGATCACCTGTAGGAGAGTACAATATCCAAGTTGTCGATGCAATATTTAATGTATAATGATTAGGACCATCTATGAAACTAGTAAATATAGTCATTTGTCCATTTAGACATATAATATACATAGGCAGGGTTTGAAAAACACGTTTTATATCACAAAAAAAACCACACTTTCAAAATAAGAAACACAAAGAGTCTATGCTATATGACCTAGGCATAATATCTTTTAAGGGATATCTTGTTACGAGGGTCACCCATGGGTATCCAATCATAATCTACAAAGAGTCTATGCTATATGACCTAGGCATAGTATCTTTTAAGGGATATCTTGTCACGAGGGTCACCCATGGGTATCCAATCATAATCTACTAACTCATATGCACCCTTCTCCAAGAAATGACTGATAATGTAAGTCCAGTGCCACATAGATTTGAATTTCCCTTTCCACAAATTATCATGCTTCTGGTCATAAGTCAAGACCGTATCTTCTTCATCAAAAGAGCGGGGTTGAACGGTTTTGTCATATTGAGCTTTCATCCGCCGTTTGTATGCCCCATTTTCTAAGGAAGCATCATGACAACTTTCATCAATTTTATTTAGATACAAGAATTGTTCCTCTTCTATCATGGTGTTAGGAATAATTTCTACAATGAGATTCAGAGAAGGGATCTTGCACTCTATCGAGAGATTTTCCTCCAATCCATATACCAACTGAACATGTGTGAAATAGGTGGAAGTATTTACAGTGGTCCTATAGGCCCAAAGTGCAGGAAATAGTTGCAAGTGCTAGTTTGACTTTTCCCGCCCTACCATTCACTGAATCATAGTTTTCAACACTTTATTTATCACTTCAACTTGGCCATTTTCTTGAGGGTAGTAAGGTGTAGAGTTTTCATGACAAAACCATAACATTGCAAGTGCCAGTTTGAATTTTCCCACCCTACCATTCACTGAATCATAGTTTTCAACACTTTATTTATCACTTCAACTTGGCCATTTTCTTGAGGGTAGTAAGGTGTAGAGTTTTCATGACAAAACCCTAACTTTGCACTAAGTTCTTCCATCATTTTGTTATGGAAGTGTGATCCATGATTGGTCAAAATATCCCTAGGAATCCCAAAACTAGCGATAATATGGTTAAAGAAGAATAACGCAATCACTTTCCCGTCTTCGGCATATGTGGGAATAGCCACAACCCAGTTTGTGAAATATTCCACCACCACAATTATGTAGCCATGCCCCATGGCTAAGGTAGGTCTACAATGGATGAAGTATATGCCACATTTTGCAAATGGGCCAACTGTTATGATAGGATGGAGTGGAGCTGGATGGGTGTTCTTCTTGGTAGTAAACATTTGACATGGCAGGAATTTCTTGACTGTTTCAATGCAATCTTTGAAAATCGAGGGACAAAAATACCTTCCATGCAAGATTTTCTGGGGAGTATCCAACCCAGAGAGATGACCACCACAAGCTCTAGCATGGAATTCATTCAAGATGATTTCATCTTCCTCATGTGTTAGGAAACATTGTAATATAGAATCAATACCATGATGATATAAGGTATCATTCAGGATGAGATATTATTTAGCCTGGTAGCAGGTGCGACGATGCTCATCACGAGTAGTGATAGGATGATATCATAAGTTTTCGAGATACAAAATGATGTCTCCATACCGTGGGTGAGTCATACTGATGAAAAACAATGATTCATTAGGTAATGAATCGGTGGACTCCATATTCTCTGTAGCACAGGGAAGGTCACATATGAGCTTTGCGAAGACAAGGGACTTCTTCGAAGTAGTGTTAGCAAACTCCAACTCAAAGTATTGGAGATTAACGATTCATCATGAGTATTTTTCCCCAAGTACCCAACGTGTCAATACATAGTACATGGGATTAGATTCATCACAAACAGTAGTAGTGCGAAGCAAGATATAGTGACGGAACTTCTAGACCTCAATGACTATGGCCAAAGCAAGTTTCTCCACATGTGAATATCAGGTTTCAGAGTCTAGAAGACTCTTACTGGCATAGAAAATCACATTTTCATGGTCGTGTTCATCTATTTAAACAAGGATTGTGCCTATAGTAGATAAGGATATAGACACATACAAGTAATATTCCTTGGTGTAATCATGTTTCTGTAACACATGTGCACGGGTAAGTGCATGGTTGAGATTATCAAATGCACACTGCACAAAATCATCCCAGACAAAAGGTGTATCCTTTTTTAGCAACCTCATGAAATTGTGTGTTCTTTCTGCATAATTGCATACAAAATGCTGTAAAAAAATTTCCTTCCCTTGCAAACTTTGGAGTTCAGTTTCATTTGTTGGAGCAGGTAGGGCCAAAATAGCTTTGATCTTCCAAGGATCGATACGAATGCCATCCTTAGAGACACTGAAACCAAGAAATATGCCAGTTTCAACACAAAAACACATTTGTGGGGGTTCAAACAGATGTTGAAATGATGACATCAGAGAAAAATAGCTCTCAAACGATCGATATGAATGTCATGTTGCTTGTAATGAGCGGGCAAGTAATCAAGATAGGGTTACAAAACATGCTTAATATGATGAAAAGTGTATGACATGGTGCATTAAAAAGTAGCATGAGCATTCTTCAGGCTGAAAGGTAATTTTTGGTAGGAAAAGGTCCCCCATGGGAAACTAAAATCCATCTTGTGTTGGTCTAATGGGAGAATCTCTATCTAATTATAGCCGTAAAATCCATCCATGAATGAAAATATGACACTTCTGGCATAGTTATCGATTATCTTATCAATATAGGGAGTGGGGAAATTGTCTTTGGACAAGCCCTAGTCAAGTCCCTAAAGTCGATACAAACCCTAATAGTACCATGATTTTTGTTCATAGGGACTATATTGGACACCCATTCAGTTAAAGGCATGGGGTAAATGAAACCAGCCTTCAGAATTTTTTCAGCTTCTTCCTTAATGGCTGTTGCTTTTCGCGGATGTACTTGTTGTAATTTCTGGCATACTGGCTTAGCACTAGGGTAAGTTTTGATCTCATCAAAAACAATGGAGGGATCAATCCCTAGAATTTCTTCATATTTCCAATAGAAGACATCTAGAAATTCCTTTAATAAAACCATATATGATTGAACCTCGTAGGAAAAAGAATTCTATCATATATAAATGTTCTATGAAACACCTCGTTTCACTGATATGTCTACAAGAATGGTTTTAGTAATATTGCATAGATTTCCTTTAGACTCGACAATAAAAATGAGGATCGGAGACTAAGGGTCCATGACTATATCAAATGAAACATCTGATGTGAAGTCCTCTTCTCCCATATGGAAAGGGGGGAGGAAAGAAGATCGATGATGATGGTATTCCCAAGGCATCTCCTATAGTGACATAACTTCAATAATGGATTCATCTGTAGGAAGTGTATGTGAAAGGTAATCTAGAGATGGGGGGTTTCTAGCCAATATGGCAGATGATAACGATCTGAGGCCATCAAAAAATGGTCATTGATGGTCGGGTCACTGGTGGATTGGATTGCATTGTAAACTTCTTCAAAAGGGGTAATGGATGTAGATTCGTCAGCAATCAATTTTCCTTTGTTTCAGATAGTGTTAGAAATCATATTAATAGATTAATTTTGCAAAGAAGGGGGAGGATTTGACAATGGAAAGAATCCCATGAGTGAAAAGTCTTTGATAAGACCAAATCCTATGTCTTGATACTATGGGGTATTCAAAATCGGGGCGCTCTTTGCATAGTTGGTAATAGCACTAGGTGTAATGAAATCTAACTGATCTATGGTGACAATCCTTCCTTGGAACGAGAACTAGAAAATTCAAAAAATGGTTGATGCTATAGATTGCATAGCATAAAACCAGTTGTGACCTAGGAATAGGTTGTAATCCAAAGGGGCGTCAATGACCTCAATATGAATGGAGATTGATTTTCGCTCGAGTTCAAACTGGACAGCAGGAAGTAATCCATAGGGTTGAATGTCGTGACCATCAAAATCCTTGAGAGTGGTAGGTGAACGATTGACCTCATTAGAAGCAATGGATCTTCAACAAGAAAGAGACATGACCGAAGTAGAGGCTCCCTCATCCAAAATGGTATGATAGATATTCTTCCCATAAATTTTAGTGGTTATCTAGAAAGCCAACTGATGTGAGATCCTGGTCTTAAAATCATCCAGTTTGAAAGCAATGATATTACTATTTTTAGGATCCATGGTTCTGAGTGCAGCGAGAAAATTTTTTTGCTGAGTGGGAAAAGTTTGGAGTACTTCTAGGGCAGAAATAGAGCATGGTGCTTAGGCCAAATATTCTACATTGTTATAGTATTGGGAAGCATGTGTGTTAGGATTGATAATGGACTTACAAAGAGTACTCTTGGGTGGTCAAAAAATTGCTTTAGGCATAGGTTTTTCAATATGAATACCATTACTAGGAGTGGGTGTGGAAACTAAAAGTTTTTCAGATGGGACTTCATCAGGTTTCTTCTATGGAGGAGGGTCATAAATATGTGATATTGTGTTCAAGTTAATTGTTTCACTAGACATCATTCTAACTTCATCAGTGGATGAAGAAGGCTCATGCAAGGATTGATGATCAACTAATTGTTGTTGGGAGGGGAAAAGGTCTTTGAGAACTACTAGGGTGGTGAACTTTTCAAAAGTTTATTAATTTCATCAAGACAAGGACACTCATTGGTGAAATGATCACCCCCACAGATTAAAAAAATATATTTTACCTTTCTCTTCCATTTTTAATCGGCATCACGATTTTGTGGTTTATTGCCTTCCTGCTGGTGATCAGGTTTTATTTATTTATTCTTTCCTCTCTTCTTCCACCTGAAGATTCGGTGGATTGGAGCATGATTACTTTAGCGGAAGCAACAAGAGAGGATGCAGTTTTGGAAGGTGGTGTGGATTGATTTGCTAATATGGCAGTTTGGGTTTGTTTCTTATAATATTTTTCCACCATTTGTGTTTGAACTGAACCAAGAATGCCATCAGCAGGTGGTTTAGTTGTGGGTTTAGACTGATCAATTGTGGGTCGAGGAGAATTGGGAATTAAATCATACAAAGTACCTGACTAGGAATAGACCAATTCTAGGTACTAAGCGTGGCTAATAGCTTGCTCCTCAGTGACAATGCCTCCAATGTAAACATCTCTAGCGATGGGTGGGAGTAAAGACTTTGTAAACCAATCAACAAATAACTGATCAGGAATAGGGGCCTTAATTAATCATTCTCTTCTTCTCCATTCATGAATATGATCAGAGATATGTGTTGAAGTTGTTTTTTGAACCAAGGTCAACAGGTTTGTACTTGTCGCATATTGGATTGGTAATTGAAAGTGAGTTAAGAATGCCATTGCTAAATCATTGAAATCCCAAAAAGAGTGTTGTGGTAGCTCTATATAATATTTTGCAGCATTGTCTGTGAGGGTTCTCTTAAATAGTAGTAGACAGATTGAACTATCCATCAATTAATTGGATGAACACCATAGATGAAAAGTCATCACATGGTTCTTAGGATCCTCATCAATTTTACCATCAAAATTTGGTATATCTAAAGGTAACTTGACCGAAATGGAAGGCTGGGAGGGGTTATGATGAATAGGATCATTTATCAATCTAGACAGTTCTAGCAGATCTAATGTAGCCAAAAATGGCAATTGTTGATAGGGTTTTGCATATTGGTAATACTTGTATGGCATTTATTGGCTAGAAGGACCATAGGAAGATTAATAAATTGGCATGGATGATGCCCCCGAGGCTTGCTGAATAGGTTGTTGGATACTAGAAAGTCCAATAGGAGGTGGGCCACCCAAGGGAGGTGGAACTCCAAGGGGTGGTCTCCAGGTGGTAGTGATGGTGGTCCTCTAGGAGGTGGTCATGGTGGTCCTCTAGGTGGTGGAACTTCGTAAGGTGGTCCTCCCAGTGGTGGTCATCCATGAGGTGGGCCTTCAGGTGGTGGTCCTCCATGAGGGGGGTCTTGAGGTGGTGGGACTCCAGATGTTCCACCAAGTCCTTTGGATCTTCTAGATCTTCCAGGTCTTCTTAGGGGCCCTCCAAGCGGTGGGCCTCCTGGTGGACCACCATACCCCCCAACAGTAGATGATTGAACTTGGACTAGGGAATGTTCCACGGGTGCGGGAACTGTAGGAGGAGTGGAAATAGATGTGGATCCTTGACTAGGGGATGGGGTTTGGATTGGATTTTGACTAGGAGGTGGAGTGTGAAATTTGTTCTAGGTAACTGTTGGGGATCGACCTTCAAGGTTCCTTATTTTGGAAACTCCACGGTTTTGGGTTCGAAGCTTGTAAGCTGAGTTGTGGCCCAAAATAGTCTTAGGGGTGTCGGGGTTGGGTCGAATCCCCTCTGTTTGTAAATAACCCATGGTTTGAACTCATGGTTTTTAAGCCCATGGTTTAAGCTCATGGTATTGTAATAGTACGCTGGTATAAATAGGCACTTTTTTAAAGGTGTAAGGTTAGGATTTTGAGACTTTTGATGTATGATTATTTGATGCGAAGGAAGAAAGACCTGTTTTAGGGTTTAAGGTTAAGTTCCGGCTGAGTGCGTGGATGACCTCTGTAGCTGAGTGCGCAGAGGGTTTTGTAAGAAAGGTGCTGCAAGCTGAGTGCGTAGCTTAAGGGTGCTGAGAATATCTGTAGCTGAGTGCCCAGATCAGAACTATGATTTTTGTAAAGAGTTGAATATAAACACATTACTGTGGATGTAGCCCCTACACCGGGGGTGAACCATGTATATCTTTTGTTGTGGTGGTTCCGTGTTTTGTTTCTATTCTGTTATGCATCTATTAAGTAGATAAAGAATAAAGTAAGATAAAGGTGTTAAATAATAACTTCACTGTGAATTCCCAGTAAGGGTTGAGCAAGTAACCGTATGTTATATAAGTTGTGAAGTTAGTTGTTGAAGCTACTTATTGTATGACTATTATTTATAAGACTAAAGGTACAATAATATCCCTCTTGCGCTTGCAGAAAACTAATTCTGCAGCACCCCATAGCTGTTTCGAGTGAGACTGCAACCTGTTCATAGGTTGTTGCTGAAAGGGCCAACACTGTGGGTGTTTTGTTGGTGCAAAGCTAAAGGTATAAAACCCAGGTCTGCCTATAGACCAACACAGTGGTTCCGTTGCCGGTTGAACAGTATCTGTTCAAGAGGGATTTATGTCGTACCTCAAGGGATATGTTTTGAAGGCCCTCAGTGAAATAAATCGATGACTGGATCAAAGAGACCTATCTAAAATTTGCTGAACAATAAAATAAGGATCCTCATCGTAGCTCAGATGACTTCTTGCAAAGGTACATTTTTACTAATATTCAAGCAATTTTCTTTCGTAGTATCCACATAGAATTGCACCAGTAGTTATCTAGGTTGGCAGAAAGAAAGAAAAAATTCAAGGAAGATCAGTTTCCTACCTGGACCCCTGAAAGAATTAAGATATTGCAAAGATTGAACAACGCGGTCTCAAGGGTTGTTGACTTTTGTACGACGCGAACCCTTGAGGCATTTGTGACGGAGTTCGCCATCGACACACATACTTCGTTCAGCGAAGTAGAAAGATATTTCTTCAAAGTACCTAGGGGTAAGTACTTGAATTCATCCAGTCTAAATATTAAAATGCTTTTGGCTGAGAAAGGCATATTGCTTACTGAATCCGATTGCTAGATTTGTTATTACTAACCTATGTTTGGAAGTGAAAGTGACTACGACAAGCAAAGTGGTTTGCTTCACAGTGGTAAAAGATACAAGAAAGATATTGGATCTGATACCCTCGGCCAGAATAATGTTGATACCTTGCTCAATCCAGAAGACTCTAACTCTGAAAAAACCCATTTTGTTAGAAACCCTCCTATCACGCCGTAGTGTAGACCTGTTAGCCCCGAGAAACCATCGCAGTCTGAAAGTAACCCTAACCCTAGTAATCCTATTGCAGGTCAGTCCTCCTCAGTAATTTCCCCTCCCCCTGTTATCAGTCCTCCTCCTCGCCCCCCCCCCCCCCCCCCCTCCCGATCCAATATGGCCCATGTGAACGATGATATCAAACTGGCAGTCTTTAAAGGAACTAAATCAGAGGATCCCAAGCAGTTTTGGTTTCTGTGCGAAGTTGTTTGGACTGTGAAGAGTATTATGAATGAGAATAGAAGAAGAGCTTAGTTAATCACCTCCTTCCGAGACTAGGATTTGACCTAGTTTATGAAGTTTTCTAGCACTCATAACTACATCCTAGGCGATATTAAAAAAGCCATGATAAAGGAATTTAAGAATCCTAAATCAGAGTCGCATTGTATAACTGAACTAAAGGAAATTCAGCAGAAGAGAGGTGAATCCGTGTGGGACTTTGATTAGAGGTTCAAGGTCCTGCTGGATCAAGTCAGTTTTACTATTGGACCAGAGCAACACAAGGAATGGTTCATTGCAGCACTGTTACCTCGTATCAGGACCCCACTTATGCCACAGAAGGTTTCCGACCAGTAAGAGGCATTAGAAACTGCCATGAAGCTTGAAACAACTCTTGTCGGAGATAATTCTAGCATAGCCCAGATATAGGCACAGTTAGCAGAAATGGCCTTGGAGCTGCCTGACATGAAGAAAGGCAAAGCTGTTCGAGAAGAGGTTTGGTGTACCCGCTGCAAAAGAGAAGGACATGACAAGGAACGGTGCCCTGCACTAAGAAACTACCTGAGTATCAATGCACCAAATCTGTTTAACCATGCTTTCCTCTACTATGAGATCTGTTGAACAACTGGCCAGCATCGACCTGAAGATTGTTATCTACTATAGAGGTATGTTCAAGTTCTTAAGAATCCCTACTATAAGTTCTGCAAGTCAGTCGGACACAATGCAGATGAATGTTGTAGCTTTGACCTCATGAGAGAGTGCACATATGATGCTTATCGCATACAAAATGATGCACAAGGCAATGACGGATATGGCTATCGTGGTGGTAACCCAGGTCGAGGTAAATTCAGAGGTCGTGGTGGTATTCCTGGAAGAGGTCGAAGCCAGGTTATTTGCTATAACTACAATCAGGCAGGACATGTAGCTAGAGACTGTCAGAATCCAACTACGACATGTCAATATTGCAGAGCAGTCGATCATGTTATTGAGCAATTCCCATAGTTGATAGCAAAGATACAAGAAAGGAATGGCCCCCCTACTCAGAATGTTCAGATCATTGCTATAGAGAAATGACCTATCCCAGCTATTAATGTTGTTACATGGAGTAGAGCTACGACGCAGGTGCAAAATATAGAGAAACAACCTGATGAGGCTCGGGCCCGCAAGACCCTAGATAAAATCCCAGCATTTGATGTTAACAGAGAAAAAGAAACATTCATGGAAGCTCGGAAAGACTTTGCTGATCCACCTGTAGCAATGATGCAATAGCACCACCAGCAGTCGCAGTTACAAGAAGCTTCGCCAGATCAAGTAAGTGCATTAACATATTTCTTACAAAGTTGTATGAAGTTATTATGAAACAAGACTTCTCTGAATGAGTTATAGAAGGTTCTCCAGTCTTGTGAATCTCAGTGAAACCCTGATAAAGGAAAAAATGTTAATAGAGTTAGAAGGACTGGAAGAGAAATGAGGTTGCATGCTCAGATAGGAGAGTATGATATGACTGACATCATTTTAGATCTGGGATTAGAAGTAAATGTCCTAACTAGGTAGACTTGAGAACAAATGGGAAACCCTGCCCTTGAATGGTCCCCTATACAGTTGGTATTAGCCAATCAATAGAATATTGTGCCTTTGGGAAGACACCCTAGTGTACCAGTAGATATTGATGGAGTCAATACGTTAGCAGACTTTGAAGTAATCGAAATCATTGATGACAACAACCCCTATCCAGCACTGCTAGGAATTGAATGGGCGATAGATAATGATGCAGTAATCAACCTTAAGAAGAGACAAATGACTTTCGAAGGAAAAGGCCTAAGAGTCATAGTACCATTGGACTCTTCTCAATGGGAAAGGTACACAGAGCCAGTAAGAGATGAAGAATAGGATGTTTTAGATCATATTTACAACATCACCACTAAATAAGAAGAGTATGTTAACCCTACCACTGAAGGTATAATGGAGTGGTAGTGTGACAGCTCTTATATGACTGACTCAGATGACGGCCTAGAGAATTGGCAGAATAGACTGTATGAGCTACATGGACACCGATGTGCAAGAATTACCAAGTCTCTCAGATGGCTTAGCTCACAGGTAAGAGCCTTACCTATTTTTGATGGCTCAACAGACCTAGAAGAGTTTATTGTACAATTCTCAGAGAAGGTACCAGATTCATAGAAAATGGAGACTTTAGGTTTAGTATTCAAAGCCGCAGCTGCCAGATGGTGGAATGGCCATAAGAAGCAAATTCATAGTTGGGAAGCTTATCAAAAGTTTCTTCACCTGAGATTCATAGATCAACCTCAGGAGGTGCGGAGCAGATTCAATGGTCAGACCATCCCTCAAGAACACCTAGACCAGTGTTGTGAAGCATGGAAGCATGTACCTTCAGAAGAATGGGTACATAGGTTTGTACACACTTTGGAACCTGTAGAAAAGAATTGGTATGCAGAGGTAGAGCTTCGCCATGGTACTGTAAGTTGGAATAGTCTTGTTGATAGTTTTTTACTTACATTTTCTATTAACGAGTTTTTCCCTACTCTGGACGCAGCTATTAGGCTGCTCCATACTAAAATGTTTGATGATAAAGACATAGCTGAGTATCAACCTGATTAGAAGGAACAAGAAGCTAATGCAGTAGAATTCTATAACCTCGCCACTGATGAAGATGATGACCCTCGCAAAATCAATATTCCTGATTCAGAATGACGCTGCGAAGTACATGGATCGGCAGTCGAAGTACCTAAAGTAACTCATCCCTTGAAGACAAGGAAAGTAAATATTGGATCAGAAGAAATGCCTAAGTACGCTACCATTGGAGACTATTGGGATGAAGAAAGGGTAATTAAAGTGATTGAACTTCTCCAGGAGTATCACGACTTATTTTCGACAAAGTTCTCAGAAATGAAAGGTATCCTTAGGGATATAGGTGTCACATCCCAATCCTTTACACCTGCGAAGAGGACGCGACCAACACACCAACACTGGAAAAAAACCCCATGAACATAAACAATTATCCATGCTGAAATTAAAAGCTTAATCATAATGCATACTAGATAACCAGACGCATAATCCATCATACAAAGATGCACAGTTCATCAACATACAGTGGAAGCAAACACAAATACAATTCCAGCATTCAACATGTTCATTACAATTATTTTTACATCAATATAATTGCAGAGATGGATTAGTCAAGGCAACTTATCTTTTGATGAAGAACTCATCTCGCAACCAGCTACGTCGCTGCAACGTTCCACCCAACCATAGGCCAGCATGCTCATCAATCTCTCGGCAACACTGCCACCCCCAAGCTGGGCATGATTCCTCCAGGAATAAGGGTCAATGCAGGCTTACACATAGCCAAGGAATGCAAATTGACCACCTACACAGCTGGGTTTATCAGGCCATCCACAAACCGGCCAAGCCAGCACAGTCGAAAGACCAACCACTGCATACCCGCAGCAACATAGTCCCTTCACAGCTCTGTGAAGAAGCAAATGCAATCGGTGATAGTCCCAAACGAAAGGTGAGACACAACTCAAGCCACAAGACAAATCAAAGTTGTTCTTGGCCCTTTCATGTCCAAAACAACTCAACAACAACCCAAAACTAGGGTGCACCAACAACCACAACCCCACAATGGATGATAGCAACATTCCCCAGTCCACAATGGAGAATAACAGCACTCCCCATAGCCATGGGAAACTAAATGCAGACCACAATAGATAGCCCCAAGAATAACAAAAAATACTGCTCACAGCATGGGAAAACAACAATCCCAAAAAACGTATCAGCATACATTACCAGCAACGTGGGGACAGCAAGAGCTCGGTTTACATAGTCAAAGTCGCTGGAGAATGACACAGCCCATGCAAACATGGAAGAAGCACACACGTAGTCCACATTTGAAGAAGAAATCGGACTCACAACCACATCCGAAAATTGTAGGGAGAATGACAACAACCCAAACGTGAGTGAAATCAACAGCAAGCTACATACACAGTAGAAATTCATGCCCGCGAGGCTGCTCTCCCAGCTCGCTGCATGCGCAAAACTAAAGAGCGAACCCCTCGACCATCGCGTGAGGAAGATAGAACCGACCTTTGCGTGAGGATGAGCAACTTCTTGCTTGTGCGCGCAGATGAATAGACCACGATGGGGAATAGACAACCCACAGAGAGCACGTGCAGTGAGGAGCCCGACCAACTGCCTACGTGAGGATGAAAACAGACCGTCTCTCTCTGCGTGAGAGTGAGCAGACCAACAAGAGGAACGAACAGACCCAGGAGAGAATGCACGGTGGGGAGAATGGAAGGTCGCATGACCAAGGGACCGACAGTCCTGCCACCCCACTCCCAAAAACAATAACTGCCTCAACCACCAGCAGCCATAACTTCCTCAACTACTCAACAAAAACATTAAAGAGGTTGGATGAGACAAGGGAAGGTGGCAAACAAAACAAGGTGCAACACATGGGTTTCCCCCATAGACCAAGGTTTGACATCCCCCAGCCCCTTATCCTTTGGAATCATACCCTTTTCATTCAATGTTGCACTGTCGTAGCTGGTTGTGGTTTATTTTATTTGATGTGTGTATTTACATGATGCCACATTTTAGTGTGTCGGCTAGCACGATATACCATCGGCAACTATCCCTATTGCCGAAACATACACAACCAAATCGATGGTGGGGATTTTTCCTTTAGCTCCTCACCATGATTAATTACAATATATACATCATGCAAATGGGGTCAAAACTGGGGTGTGACATTCCCATCCCCCTTGGAATATCACCGTCCTTGGTGTTCCAATACATAGGAATACATATACAGTACATATACAATTGCACATCAAAATTTCAAAATCTTGCAGATATGTCCCACATTCAATCATCTACTTTGAACGTTCACGACCAAGCCCCTCAGCTTCCACGGACTTGTCCTGCTGGTTCTCAGCTTCCAGCTTATCCCGAAGTCTAGGACCTTGCGGCTATTTCCCTCATCATGTTCCCTCATTGGGCAGTCCCAACGTAAATGATGTTCTCCGCATTTTTATCATTTCACTGGGTGCTTCATCTTTACCTGCTCAATTTCCTTTGATTCTTATGCCTGTACTGTTTCTTAACAGGTCACTTGGACAAATGTCCCATCACTGATCCACCTTCCTTTCCCTTGCCGATTGCTCCCATAAGGCCTTTCACCTCCCTTTGCAAACCAATAGAGTCTTACGAAATCCGGTGGTTCATTTCACTCTACCTTCTCTATATCTTGAGCATCTCCCAAGGTTCTCTTGGGTCTTGGAAATCATTTGAAGGAGACTTCCAGCTAAGTCCAACAACTTTTGATCTGCTTCCATGATCAATGTGCACCACCAGGTCTCACTTTTCTTACCTGTGAAATGCACCATTGAAATTCTATCAGACCAAGCATAATATAGACATTAAAATTAGTTTGTTAATTACCCAATTGGCATGACAGTCCAAGTCTCATCAAGGAGGCTTTCATATTTTTCATGCCTTCCCCAATAGGCACATGAGCTCATTCATGTCCATTCCTGGGCAGGGAATTAACCACTCAAACATTCACAATTTACCTTCAGCAAAACACACATTTCATGTTTAGTCATACATGCTTTCAACAATCTTTTGGTTTTTCACAATGCATAAAAATATATATATATATATATAATCATAAGGCAAGAGAGAGCAGCAAGAGTTTTTCCCTCTTTGTTTTGTTCCATCCTGGAAACCACACCACTGCCGTTGCTTTTCATGCTCTCAGCCTCTTTCACTTTACCATGAATGTTGGACCAATCTCTCTTGGTCATGACACTTAGTGTGTTCGATCCATTCTAGACCTCTAAACCATGGATCCCCTCCACATGGTTTGTCTCAACTGCTAGGAACCTCATGGTCTCACTAGCACCTTTTTCATTGCCGCTCATTCCGAGCTTTCCAGGACAGTCACATGTCCACATGCATCCCTAGGATGCTCTCATAGTCCTCGCTTCTAGCGATACCTGTATCCAAACATTAAATAAATTCACATGCTTAGTTTATTGTCATCAGTTTTATCTCTAGAACAAGAGCTTAAAACATCATAACCAAATCATATACACATGTACATTCATAAGCAAAATAACCCAATACTTATCTGTATTATGCATTTCCTCGTTTGTCCATAGGATCCTGCTTCACTTTGCAAGCCTTGGGATAGGCTATGGACTTGGATGTTAGGTCAGCATGCCGGCTGCTCCTCAACATCAAATAATTAATGTCCAGCCAGTACATCCTCATGTCAACTGGGCTTGGAACTTTACCAGGACCATTTCCAGGTCTAGGATCTACTATGGATCCTCAGGCATATAACAGCCCAACATACACTTATACCTGCACACACTTATATCAACAATAACCCTTACTCTACAACCCCTCACAACAACCATTTACCTTTACCTTTTACCTGCCAACACAAGCAATACAAGCAATACAAGCAAACTCATTAGCGGTATTGCTCTAATACGATAGTCATATTTCATATCATTCACTATCAAGTATTGATACACCAGGAGTGCGTCCACTCCCTAGAGTGTAATCAATATTGAAAACTGTTTCATGGCTCAACATTGGAAAAGTGTGCACCCTTCCCCGATGTGTGCCATGTAGGCCCTATTCATACTCAAGCAATTGGTCATCATGGAAATAAAACCAAAACATGTTCTGCATATGGAATTTAATAATTAAACATGCATATTCTTATAAAGGGTCACATAACACTTATCCATTTGACGTCGTAGTATGCCTTTTAAATATATCAGGAACAGTCAAGCCATTAAGGAGTTGGGAGAGGCCAAATGCTAAGCTGGTGAGCTCATTACAGAGCTAGGAACACCTACACCAGAACTAGCCTAATTTCTAAGGCACCCACACATGCCCAACACAAGGAATCAGTCCCTTCTCTGCTACACAGTCCCTCAGGCCCTGCATTCCCTTCCAATGCTATCCTGGGGTTGTGGAGAAGAAAGCCAGCCCTCTAGCTCTGTCTGTGTGGTTTCCAATCACCAGGTTTAAGAAAACCAATCCCCCATCCTTGCTTCCTTTTTACATGTCTCACCGACATAATATATACCATCTCACTCATGTTGCCTTCCAAACACGCAGTGCAAATGAGACATTTCTAGAATGTCCAATGGAGTTTCACCCAAAACCCATTTCCAAGGGAAAACCTTTCCATGAAGTTTGGATCTTGCAAGCCATCACACATGATCTTCCTGCAGTGTGTATCCCTGACACATTAATCAAATAGCCAAACAGTCAATCATTACCTGATAATACAATCCAAATTGATTGTTCCATAACCAAGCAATGACATTGGTAATCAAATTTAATAAGAATTTGCAATTCTGTCTACTACAGAAATTGAATTGCTCAATTGCGGGTTTCTTGTAAGCAGCACTACTATTCCCATTATAATTTTATGCTTACTAACATAACACGAATACCCACTTACCATGTGTCCACCTGACACAATCTTACACAAGCCAACAGTGATTAGTAGTCATCAGCAATTTCTTAAATTCAAAATTCACAATTCAAATTTAACAACCCATTATGCATGCCAACTACTTTCAGAACCATGAGACTCTTCTCATAAATGGTAGATTCTGGCATTGTTCAGGGTCTTACCTCTCAATGCCATGCTCAAAATAATCTACCTGAAACATGAGCTTCAATCAACCAAACACTTGGTAAGTCTGGATGCATATAACCTTTTCATTGCTACAACCATTACTGAAGCATTTTCAGAATTTATAAAATTCAAATACTTCCAACTGTTAGCCACATCAACATTATCAAAGCTCATTTACTTCATGCAATCATTATCATATTAACATTGCAAGGTATAGTCATATCATTCATGCAATTAAATGAAGTGTTTAGATACCCCTTACTTCACAAGTGTATCATTCATACCACCTTGCTCTTCCATAGAGCATTTCTGGCAGCCAATTGATCATGACTATCCTGCATTCATAACAACCCTTGAAATGATTCCTAAATTGCCATCAATTCATCATTTCAGTCATTAGTTATTCATAATATCACATGCATTTATCTCAATGCAGTCAACATATCATGCATGGCCTAACCATGTCCACTTCATATAGGATGCATTACTATAATCAATATCATCAATATATATATAGGCATGACGCCTTTCTATTTTCAAACATCCACATGGTATGAGGTCTCTTACCTTTACCATTCCATGGAATTTTCCATAATCAAACTCTTACCTGCATGGGTTCTATTTACACCATTGACATGACCAATTTGGTTGGTCCTTGCAGGAGATTGCAGAATTTTGCTCACCAACTTTTTCTATGGACTTGTTGCTTTATCCCTTTCTCCATAGGGTTGCTGGTCTCATTCATCAGCATCCGCAACATATTCATCTGGGTCCATGTCATCGTTGGTTTTTCCACTAATGCCAACATCAAAGCAATGATTATCATTAGTGGTTCATACAAAACATATCCTCATACATTTCAGCTATAAACTTAGGAAATGTAACATAGTTAGCGGCACAGGCTTTTAAGGAAAACTTCCCTTTTTCAAATCCCTCATCCTTGCATGGAATTCCTCTTCCACGCAACAGTTGGTTAACCTCCATAGTCCTTGCTACCCCTAGGCATGCAACTTTCCAGATTTGTCCATTTGATAGTAGCGATCGTCATTAGCACTGTTCTGCTTCATGCTCGGATTCTGGTCACTTAACCTTGTTCCCTACTGGATAAGCTTTCCAACGCCTATCCACATGCTTCATTGTGACCTCGGGTGTGAAAACCACACCACTTCTAAGAATGAGGACTTTCACCAAATCTAGGCATGTTTACACACCACTGCATTTTGGTCTGGGCGCCAACTTCAGCCACCTAGGATTTTTCTTCTCCTTTTCAGCCTTGAAGCTACTAAAATACAATTGAGAATTTCATTGAAAAACCCCTGAAATCCCCTGGAAAATCCTACCTGAAAATCTCAAAATTTTCCTTTGTTAAATCGGGTCCTATTCCAATTATCCATCCGCAGAATCGGCTCTCAAAACCACTAATCCTTCCGTAGAATCGGCTCTCAAATGGCTAACTTCTTCCACGGTTTTAGGCTTCAAACAACTAACTTCTTCTGTGGTTCATCCGTGGTCGGGTGCACTTTTCATCGGAAAGACAATTCACTAGATAGCCGCAACGACGGTTCATCTTCCTTAAACTTTTTCCGATCGGCGATCCGATCTGCTAACATTTTCCGATCTTCTTCTATACTTAGAAAAATTTCAACTTTTCAAAACTTTTCTTCTTTCCACCGGCGAGGAAGCTCCATCACCAGCCGCAACAGCGGCTCTTCATCCTCTATCTCCTTCCGATCGGCGGCCAAATCAACTGTGGCATGACCCGATCGGCATCGGCAGGATTTTCGCATCGGAAGCCTAGCACCTTTGGATTCTGCAACGGTGGTCATTCGATCTACTTTCTGCTTCCGATGGCTGCTCTTTACTTAGAAAAATCTTGAACTTTCAGCATCGGCGGTATTTCTCATCGGGAGACTTAGTAATTTCCGCAGCCACAATGGTGAAACACGATCTTCTTATTTTCTTCCGATCGGCAGCCCAATCTAATCAGTGTCGGTAGACTCTTCTCATTGGCAGGCTAGTGCCTTTAGTTTCCGCGATGGTGGAACATCAAAACCTATTTTCTTCCGATCGGTGAACTTACTTTGACCGGCGTCGAAATTCCTTTCTCATCGGAGGTCTAGTGACTTTGACTTCCGCAACGGCAAACGGGAGAACAACTATTTCCTTCCCATAGCCGACGATTTCAACACTCAGCCAAATTTTCCAAATTTTTTCCATGGTGTCGGCGATTGGATGAATTTTTCGTCGGGTGCATATTCGTTTAGACTTCCGTAACTGCGGATGTTGGAAGAGCTATTTTCTTCCGACGGACACTTAGACAAGTTTCCACGATTTTCTTCAAAATATTTCCTCTGCCAGTTATGCTTCTGTCTTACTCTTTCACTGCATCGGACGTCTCTTCCACTAAGTCCTCCACTTCATCGAAAGTACAAACCACTAAGTGCTCTGATGTCTATTTAAACACTTAGACAATTTTCTTGAAATTTCCCTCTGTCAGCAATTGGATCCACTGCTGCATCGGCAGTTTAGTCCTTTTGTAAGCTGCAACGTCGGACGAGAAACCGCTAAACTCTTCCGATACATCGAAAGTCTATTCCTCTTTAGTGCTCTGATGCTCCGACTGTTTAGGCACTTGAATAATTTTTTGAAGTTTGCTTCCATCAACTCTAATCTCTGCTGGGCAGAATGAAGTCCTGCCTCTGTCACTACATCCTTCATGGCCCATAGAGGCCCACTTTTGCAACCTTTACTCTGATACCACTAACTATCACATCCCCATCCTTTAGACCGGCGAAGAGGACGCGACCAACACACCAACACTGGCAAACAGCCCCATGAACATAAACAGTTATCCATGCTGAAATTAAAAGCTTAATCATAATGCATACTAGATAACTAGACGCATAATCCATCATACAAAGATGCACAGTTCATCAACATACAGCGGAAGCAAAGACACATACAATTCCAGAATTCAACATGTTCATTACAATTGTTTTTACATCAATATAATTGCAGAGATGGATTAGTCAAGGCAACTTATCTTTTGATGAAGAAATCGTCTCGCAACAAGCTATGTCGCTGCAACGTTCCACCTAACCGTAGGCCAACGTGCTCATCAATCTCTCAGCAACAATGCCACCCCAGAGATGGGCATGATACCTCCAGGAATAAGGTTCAATGTAGGCTTACACATAGCCAAGGAACGCAAATCAACCACCTACATAGGTGGGTTTATCAGGCCATCCACAAACCGGCCAAGCCAGCACAGTCTGAAGACCAACCACTGCATACCCGCAACAACACAGTCCCTTCACAGCTTTGTGAAGAAGCAAAGGCAATCGGTGACAGTCCCAAACGAAAGGTGAGACATATCTCAAGCCACAAAACAACTCAACAACAACCCAAAACTAGGGTGCACCAACAACCACAACCCCACAATGGATGATAGCAACAATCCCTAGTCCACAATGGAGAATAACAACAGTCCCCATAGCCATGGGAAACTCAATGCAGACCACAATAGACAACCCTAAGCATAACAGCAAATACTGCTCATAGCATGGGAAAACAACAATCCCAAAAACGTATCAGCATACATTACTAGCAATGTGGGGACAACAAACAGCCCGGTTTACACAGTCAAAGTCATTGGAGAATGACACAGCCCATGCAAACATGGAAGAAGCACACATGTAGTCCACATTTGAAGAAGAAATCGGACTCACAACCACATCCGAAAATCGTAGGGAGAATGACAACAACCCAAACGTGGGTGAAATCAATAGCAAGCCGCATACATAGCATAAATTCATGCCCGTGAGGCTGCTCTCCCAGCTCGCTACATGCACAAAACCAAAGAGGGAACCCCTCGACCAGCACGTGAGGAAGACAGAACTGACCTCTGCATGAGGATGAGCAACTTCCTACTTGTGTGCGTGGATGAACAGACCACGATGGGGAACGGACAGCCCACAGAGAGCACGCATGGTGAGGAGCCTGACCAACTACCTACATGAGGATGAAAATAGACCATCTCTCCCTGCATGAGAGTGATCAGACCAACAGGAGGAATGAACAGACCTAGGAGAGAATGCAAGGTGGGGAGAATGGAAGGTCGCGTGAGCAAGGGACTGACAGTCCTGCCACCCCACTCCCAAAAACAATAACTGCCTCAACCACCAGCAGCCATAACTGCCTCAACTACTCAACAAAAACATTAAAGAGGTTGGATGAGACAAGGGAAGGTGGCAAACAAAACAAGGTGGCAACACATGAGTTTCCCCCATAGACCAAGGTTTGACATCCCCCACCCCCTTATCCTTTGGAATCATACCCTTTTCATTCAATGTTGCACTTCCGTAGCTGGTTGTGGTTTATTTTATTTGATGTGCATATTTACATGATGCCACATTATAGTGTGCCCGCTAGCACGATATACCATCAGCAACTATCCCTATTGCTGAAACATACAAAACCAAATCGATGGTGGGGCTTTTTCCTTTATCTCCTCACCACGATTAATTACAATATATACATCATGCAAACAAGGTCAAAACTGGGGTGTGGCAATAGGAGTAATAAAAATACCCTTGAAACCTGATGCGAAGCCTGTGAAGCAGCGACCCTATAGGCTGAACCCTAAGTATAAGGAAAAAGTCAGGATAGAGCTAGATAAGATGCTCGCTGCAGGAATTATTGAGCCTCTCGAAGAGTCCGAATGGGTAAATCCTATGGTGGTACAAGAAAAGAATACCAAGGGGGAGATTAGAATCTATGTTGACCTAAGGAAGCTAAATGATGCATGTTTACATGATCCTTTCCCTACTCCCTTTACGGATGAATTTTTAGACAATGTCGGAGGTCAAGAAGTGTATTCTTTCACTGATGGATTTTCAGGCTACCATCAGATCAAAATTGCTCCAGAGGACCAACATAAATCAACCTTAGCTACAGAAATGGGATCTTTTCAGTATACAGTTATGCCCTTTGGATTGAAGAATGCACCTGCTATGTTTTCTAGAGTAGTCATATCTGCATTCAAGGAATTCATTCATAAGTTCTTGGAAGTTTACTTTAATGATTGGACTATCTTTGGCTTATGGAAAGATCATATAGCTAGTTTAAGACTTATGCTGGACAAGTGTAGGCAGCATCAAATTTCCCTGAACCTGAAGAAGTGTATCTTTTGTGCACCTTTTGGAATTCTGCTAGGTCACATTGTATGCAAGCAAGGATTGATGGTGGATCCTGTGAAGATAGCCATTATTGTGAACTTGCCACCTCCGAAGTCTGTCAAGCACCTTCGCACTACACTTGGTCATAATGGATATTACAGGAAATTCATTAAGGGATATGCTCAGATTATAGCCCCTATGGAAAAGAAATTGAAGAAAGATATTAAGTTTGAGTGGACACCCGAATGTCAGGAAAGCTTGAATATTTTGAAGGAAAAAATGGTAACTTCCCCTATCCTAGTATTCCCTAATTGGAATAAGGAGTTTCATGTTCATGTCAATGCATCTTGCATTGCTTTAGGTGTGGTACTGGCTCAGTCAGGTGAAGGTAATATTGATCACCCTATTACTTTCGCATGTAGAAAGTTGTCCATAGTAGAAAAGAATTATACTATGACAGAACGAGAAGGTCTAGCTATGGTATATGCATTGCAGAAGTTTTGAAATTATTTGTTAGGATCTCATTTTAAGATGTTCACTGACCATTCTACTTTGAAGTATTTAGTTAACAAGCCTATGTTGGGTGGAAGGATATGAAGATGGCTGATTTTGTTTCAGAAGTATGACTTTGAGATCATAGTTAAGCCAGGAAGACTTAACCTGGGGCCTGACCACTTGTCGAGGCTCGAGTCAGGAGAAGAGCCCACTAGTTTGGACGAAGGTCTTCCTGATGCCTAGTTGTTTTCCATTCAGATGGTTGATGACTATTTTCAGGATATTGTACAGTACATGTCTACAGGGTTTGCACCCCTTGAGATGACAACACAACAGAAGAAGCAGCTAATATTTAGAGTAGCCGACTTTACCTTGATAGCAGAAAAGCTATATAAGATGGGACCAGATGAAATACTGCGTAGATGTGTCCTAGAGCATGAAAAGCCATTGATTTTGGCTGAAGAACATTCTGGAGCAGCAGGAGGTCATTTTTCTTGGAAAGCTACAGCTCAGAAGATTCTGACAGCCGGATTATGGTGGCCTACAATTCATAAGGATGCAAGAGACTATTGCCACAGCTGCGATATCTCTCAAAGGACAGGAAAACCATCTAGGAAGGATTAGATTCCTTTGGTTACACATGTAACTTTACAAGAATTTGACAAATGGGCTATTGATTTTTTTGGACCAATCAATCCCCCTGCAAAGAAATTTGGAGCAAGATACATTATTACAGCAACTGATTACCTCACTCGTTGGGCCGAAGCTCAACCAGTCAAGAACTGTAGCACTGCTATAGCTGCGAAGTTCATCTTTGATAATATCTTGACAAGGTTTGGGTGTCCTAGAATTCTCATGAGTGATCAAGGATCACATTTCCTGAATAAGACCATTGAAGCATTGACTAAATAATTTCAAGTATATCATCAGAAGAGTACTAGCTACAATCCTCAAGCGAATGGAATTGTCAAATCCTTTAACAAGATTCTTGAGCATGCTCTGACGAAGGTTTGTAATGTTAACAGGAACGACTGGGATCTTAGAATTCCAGCAGTATTATGGGCTTATAGAACCACGTGTAAAAAGCTGACAGGCCACACACCTTTTAGGCTGGTATATGGACAAGAAGCAATTATGCCCATGGAGTACATTGTCCCTAGCCTCAGAATATCTTCCTTCACAAAGGTGGATGATCCAGCCGTGTTGAATGAAAGGCTGGCAAAGAAACTGGAACTAGAAGAAGACATATTCATTGCAGGTTTCCAGCAGCAAGTACAAAAAGCTAGAGACAAATCATGGCATGATAGACACATTAAGAAGAAACATTTCCGGATTGGTGATCTTGTGCTCTTGTACGACAGTAAATTCATGAAGTTCCCAGGTAAGTTCGAGACACATTGGAAAGGACCATACATAGTTCAGAAAGTTAATGATGGTGGCGTAGTTCAGTTAGTTAAATTGAATGGAGAAATTTTTCCCTCCATGGTGAACGGAAGCAGATTAAAGAAGTACAGGGACAAGCCTATACCCTCTAATCAAATGTAGTACCAAGAAGAAGAGTTTAAGTATCAAGAATAGTTGAAATTGGGTGCTAGACTATAATTAAGCTATTCTCAAAGTTACGAAGTGTCGAAGGCTGGCAAAGTTCAAAGGTCAAATTTCGGTTGGTGCTTGGGTCAGGACGGGTTGAAGGTCAATATTGTGTCGAAGGTCTCCATTGTGTCGAAGCTGCAGTTAGTGGTTATGTCAAAGAAGAAAGGTCTGTCACATCCTAAAATGTGACTGATGGGACAAACTAGATTTGGCAGCGCCGGCATGTGAGCTACCTTAACCGCTTGTCATGATGATATTTTGGGAAATCTCACATCGTGTAAACAATATTTACTGCCATTCGGTCAGATTTGGTATCTTTGATGCATAATTATGACATATTTGATCATTGAATTCTTTAAGTAGCCACCCAGCTCTGCACATTTCGTATTTCACATTATTTTGAGTTTGCAGTCAAGTCCATGTCAAATGATTGCGAAGTCCAGGAATTGTTACGAGAGTTCAGGGAGAGAGGTCTGTAGAACCTTATGAGCAATCCACCTACATCTGCAGTACTGCAGACATGTTCAACTAGGAAGAAATTTAAGGCAAAAGTTCGCTCTAAGAGGAACGAGTAAAGGCACGAACCCTCAGGAAAGACTACGGAGGATCCCAAGATGTATCCTCCACGCGCGACAAAATGGAGGCATGTTGTTTGTCTTATGCAAAAGTACATTGGCATGCAATCCCAAGGTACCATCTGTTAAGGACCCAAAGTTGTGGATGGTCAAATGTTCGTTAGGACATGAAAGGGAGACAACTCAAGGGATGGGGTCGCTGATAGATATAGAAGGCCCAGTGACTCCCATGACCATCATAAATAGTACGAAGGAAGACAGCAGCCTGACAGATGAAGGATCAAGCAAGCTATGGCCATGGTAGAAGTAGCAGAAGAGATGATGATGATGACAGGAAAATAAGGGAGAAAGACAGTCGAAGAATCCAAGATGATGCTACAGAGATACAGACGGATACAGAACTCGACAAAGTGAAAAAGGAGATAGTATAGAAGGAGCAAGCAGCTGAAGATAGCATGCGCAGCCTCGACAAGCAAGTTTCACCAATAAGATTCTTCCACCAGAAAAGCAACAGATTTTCTCGAGACGGGCCATTGGTGAGTCTTAGGGGCCTGTTGGGGATCGACCTTCAAGGTTCCTTATTTGGGAAACTCCACGATTTTGGGTTCGAAGCTTGTAAGTGGAATTGCGGCCCAAAATAGTCTCAGGGGTGTCATGGTTGGGTCGAAGCCCCTCTGTTTGTAAATAACCCATGGTTTGAACTCATGGTTTTTAAGTCCATGGTTTAAGCTCATGGTATTGTAATAGTACGCTGGTATAAATAGGCTCTTTTGTAAAGGAGGTTAGGCTTTTGATACTTTTGATGTATGATGATTTGATGCGAAGGAAGAAAGACCTGTTTTAGGGTTTAAGGTTAAGTCCCACCTGAGTGCGTGGACGACCTCTGCAGCTGAGTGCAGAGAGGGTTTTGTAAGAAAGGTGTTGCAAGCTGAGTGCACAGCTTAAGGGTGCTGAGAAGATCTGCAGCTGAGTGCGCAGATCAAAACTGTGGTTTTTGTAAAGAGTTGAATATAAACACAGTTCTGTGGATGTAGCCCCTACACTGGGGGTGAACCACGTATATCTTTTGTTGTGGTGGTTCTGTGTTTTGTTTCTGTTCTGTTATGCATCTGTTTAGTAGATAAAGAATAAAGTAAGATAAAGATATTAAATAATAACTTTGATGTGAATTCCCAGTAAGGGTTGAGCAAGTAATCGTATGTTATATAAGCTATGAAGTTAGTTAATGTTGAAGCTATTTATTGTATGACTATTATTTATAAAACTAAAGGTACAGTAATATCCCTCTTGCACTTGCAAAAACCTGATTCTGGGGCACCCCATAGCTGTTTCGGGTGAGACTGCAACCTGTTCGCAGGTTGTTGCTGAAAGGGCCAACACGGTGGGTCTTTTGTTGGTGCGAAGCTAAAGGTATAAAACTTGGGTCTGCCCATAGCCCAACAGTAACCAAGTTTTGGGTCGAGGCTTCTAGAAGAAGAGCTTCTTGAGGTGGTGATAGGGAATGATACCCGGGTGGTGTTGTTCTTGAAATACTAGGAAGAGGAGAAATACTTCTCCTTCTTTCCTGTTTAGTGTATTTTATTGTTTCTGTATGTGCACACCATTGGTGAAAATGCTTGATAGATTCTCCAAAAAACTCATCATTTGACGAAACATTTTAAAGAGTTCACCTTAAAGGAGCCAGTACATATGGCTCTGGTTCGGTTGTGGTAGTTCCATAGTCAACAATAGTTTGTCCCAGATATGTTCTCCAAAAGGGATCATTTGTGCCATATTATTCTTCTATCATTTTGATCTGGTGGATGATTAACAATCAAGTGAGATGCACCAAGTTGTCCTTCCATTGGAAAATGAAAGGTTGTGTCCTTTGTAGGAGGAAGTTGGACCAAAGGATTGTCATAAACAGAGCAATATTCTCTGGTTTTGGTAACTTAGATAGTTTCTATACGAGCATTAGCAGAAGCTGGTCGTTCCATGGTTTCACCTTCGTATCCTTCCATAGAAGGAGGCGAGTCAGGTGGTAAACCTTGCAATCGATGGGAATGACGCCTCATAAATTACTCAGCCAGGGCGGCGGCTAAAGTTTTCTACTCTAGGTCAAAAAGAGGAAAAAACACACAAACACACCTACAAAAGATAAAGTTCACAAGCAGTCTTAAATGATAGGATGGGATTATTATATCTGGAATCGCACTAGGATTGCCAAGAAGGTGCAAATCGCAATATATCGTAGGATCCAATAGTTAAATGCGATGAGGAGGATCAACCGTCCCTCACCGGAATACCCGACTACCTAGATGGCCCATGTATAGTAATCTCCCCTAGAGTTGTTCTTGATGTATTGCTCCAAAAAATACGACCAAAAGGTTTTTCTTAGATGGACAAGGAATCCTAGTAGGGTCTCGCAATATACTCAAGGTACATTGGATCTCAAATCCGTAGTGGTGTTGTCTAATGCACAACTGTTCACAAGGGGCCTTTCGATATACAATTGAGTATGTGAAGTACCTTTCTATATACGTCAATGGTACATGAAAGGCCGTTTGATATACCAATAGTACGTGTAAGAACCACGCAGGTTTTGGGTTGTAGTGTAGGAAACAAATGACAACTCCTACATTTTATGACACCTGAACACGTTATTAACCTATCACTCAACTTTCTATACAATTTTAACCTAAATCTACCATTTATTTCATATGAATGATTAGTGAATTTTTGTGAGGTGTTGTCTCTAATAATGCAAATTTAATCTATATGTAATGCACTTGTTGACTTCAATGAGAACTAACTAGGGAAAGGAAGAGACCAATTTTTTCTTTTTTCCTTTCAACAACACACAAAAATGAATTCCACTATCAACAATTGAAATGCACCACTTTCAACAATTGAAATGCAACACCTAATAAGAAATCATCAAGAGAAATCTTCTAACACAAATTTTCTTCAATAAAAACTCAAAATCTTTGAACTTAAGAAAGAAAACAAAGCCTCTAATGTGCATACAAACTTAACTTCCACTATGATTCCAAAAAGATCTATTTGTCCCAATTACTCATGAAAGTGAAAATGAAACTTCCCTAAGCATAAACAAGGTGAAATAACAAATTTATTTTGTATTTTCTGGAAAATAAGAGGCTCACAAGCTCAAAAGAAAAATAACTTGAAAAGAGGCTATAGGTTTCCTTTTCAAAAATACAATTTTCAGAGCACGAACCACATAATAAAAAATAAAAAACTAAACTTTTTCCACTATTATTTTCGTACTAATGAAGAATAAAAAGGATTTGAAGCTGAGATCATAAAGTGATAATTAGGCTCTTCAAAGCCACTAGACTTGGAACATACAAAATCAAGCAAATCATACAAAAAATTTGAGAGAAGAAAGTAATCACAAAAAATTGCAATTTCTTTTTTTAACAAGAGGTCTAAAGGCCTACCTCAGCGCACTGAAACACACTGCACTAGAGTGTTGTAGATGAGATCGGTGCACTTTGTCTAATGCAGTAAGGCATCGTCAGTGCTCTATGTGATCTACAGAAATGCGTCATCAACGGTCTATGTGATCTACAGAAAGGCGATGTTTGTGCTCTGTGTCAACAGGGAAAAGGCACCCTGAAGGAATCGGTGCTCTGAAAATTGAAGGTAAGTGCATCAATAGATCAGTAGATTTAAAAACTAAAGATTTGCAAGAGAAACCAAAAAATGAACTAAGTTGGATTAAAAATAATGAACACCATTCCCGAAAGAAAGGAAATAATTGGAACAGTAAGACAGATTGCTTACCTTATCAGCTGAAATGACTGAAGGAAGAGAAAATGACCTTCATAGTGAGATGGTTAACAAATCATGTAGATATGACTATATCTACACTAGATATGACTGGATCTACCCCAAATATGACCATATTACACTATCCCTAGCGGATTTGCCAATTTTGTTATCAGGAATTATGTAATCGGTGCAGACACCATTTGTTCTTTTACCCTGTAAATCAAAAGTGTAGAAAAAAAGAGCACATCAATATACCCTTTCCTTAAGTAACCAGTTAAACAACATGAAATAAAACCGTCACTCAGACCTAAGTTTCTTTGTCCTTGTTCCAAGAACTCCTTACAATGTTTAACACTTACAAAATAGATCAAGAGACAGAAACACAAAGTGAGAGTATCATGATAAACTAATTACGTATACCAGTGATGAAGGAATATGATAATATTCAACCAAAATTAATAACACATCAAATATAGGAAAGGGGAACACGTTTGTATTAAATAATGAGAGAGTATAGTGAGAACCAAGCCTTGATGTTGATGGCTTCAACCTCTACAAGAGATATATAATCCTTCACAACTATGATAATCTCTTCACATACAATCCAACTTTATCTTGCCTTTAAATCAGACTTCAATCCAACATCATAAGGATACTTTATTTTGGCCTCCTCCATTCACATCATGAAGGCTTCATTTATAAGCCCAAAACACATGAGATTGACTTGGGGAATGGATAGGAGGTGATCCCAATAGGTGAGGGAGGTGAATTCCACCTCTCCCAAGCAAATAGCAATTGACCTCATGGAGGATCCCGCAAGGAAGCTTCCAAAACCTTCTTTCATCCTCTTTTTGGTCTATCGACGGACTGAGTTGAAGGGGTAAATGCGCTAACCTAAATTATTTTCAAATAAAAGGTGGACCGACGCTTATTGTTTTACTATGGAGAGCACCATCGGCACTCTCGGAAAACAGGAAAAGGCGCCGCCCTTCCAAAATATGGAAAAAGATAACCAAGGTGTCTCAAGTCAGGTTCTCTTGAAAGGCTAACAGGAAATGTGGAATTTCCAGGTGCAATAATAGGCTCTCCATCATCTTTCCTTCATCCACTCCAAACTTTGAAGCATACATTTTTGAAAAAAATTTCATAGTGAACGCCCACCCATGAAGACCTACGAAGAACTCAAATGTACATTTTTCATGATAAACGTGGTAATCACTAAGAAGAGGATATTCAAAAGTATCCATAATCACATTTTCATTTTCAATGACACGTGAAAAAATTCTAGTAAGCTTCCTCTCCATCAACATGTAACTCAATAAAGCACTTGCCCATGTTGTTCACAGTGAGAACTGGCCTAATTCTTTCTCCAAGAGCTTGATGAAGAATGGTTTCAGTATGGAAACCAACGCCTTCTACAATATACCACAATGAGTGCACTATCTATGATTTGCAGGGATGTTGTAAACTCTAAAGAGAATTCAACATTCCCTGGTGAATCAATCGGATTCATCAAATATTCATTTCCCACTCTATGCCCCTTGAATTTTTTTTATAGCTACATCCTCCATTTCATAATACAATGTGATTCCAATTGACTTGATGGTGATGCCACATTCAGCTTCATCTGCACGAGTATCAGTCATCCTAACACCACTAGCAACTTCTTGAGAAATTATACCATTTACTGCAACCAAAGAATCTATGAGATTGGATTTTACTTCAGCACAACAAAGAACCAAAAACAGTCACTCATGTGCTCAAACCTAACATGCAAATCACATCAAAATGAAACAAGGAAATCCAAGAGAGACTAAAGTCTAATACCATGGTCAACATGGGAAATAATAGACATGTTTTGTATGTTATGTTTTCTGTCCATAATCTTACGAATCTCTTCAGCAGTGAACTTCACTAACCAATCCTTTTCCCTAACCAAAAATCCAAATGATTCATCAAAATCATTAATGTGTAACAATAAAGTAGTGCCATTACTTAGGTGCTTACCTTGTGGTATCCTTGCATGTAATTTGGCAAGTGTAGCTATTGAATTCATCTACTATTTCATTTCCTTTCTTCTACTACTAATGAGAACTTAATGATTCTTGACCCCCCGCTTGGTTGCAAATTCCTTTTTGAATGAGTCTCATCCATTGATGGAATTTCTAGCAAGGGATTTGTACCATGCCCATGCATTCCCCTCTAGAGTTAATGCAAAAATATTCATGACCACTTCATCGTACTAAATATTCATGTTCTCCACAACATTCAACAAGGTGATCAAAGGATTATCAACTAATATGGCATTATTTCTTGCAAATATAAGACGGCCTTCCTATGAGCACATGAGGTTGATTAGGTATTGTAGCGAAACGTAATGGAGCACAAAATGATGGCTACTATTTCCTCCCTATTATGTGTATACTGATGCAACTAGAAGAATTTCCTAAGTTCTATCAACCATGCTTCTGTATATTCTCTTTTCTCTACTTATTCATCAAAAGTTGGGGGCTGTGTTTTTCTCAACTCTCCTACTAGTTCATCACGGGAAAACCTCCTCTTCTTGTACTTCACTAGAGATATTTCAGGACTACTCTCTATACTTCTTGATTCATACCCCTTCTTTCTCTTTGAGTGATAATTTCTCCTTGAAGATGATCTAGACATCACATAGCCTCTTTTATGAATCTTTTAAACATATTTTTGGATTGTCTTCAGTGATTTTAGATCATTGATAATCAACTCTTGGATATGAATTATTCTTTCATTATCATTTTTGCACGTCCTCGTTGAATTCTCCAAGTTTAACAGTTCACTACTCATCTTATGTCTAATTGACCTTCTTCCCTCAACAAAATCCTCTTCGGGACTATATGGTCTCCTTCTTTCCTCAATATCCATCCCCAATATATGACTTCTTACTATTGAAATTTTACTTGTTGGATACTTAGACTTCACTAGTTTGATTAAAACATCAGTTGGAGTAGTCACACCGCTTTCTTAATCAATCACTGGGAGCTGCAACGCGTTCATTCATAACATTTTGTTAGTAGACTACACATTAGTATAGGTTCATTATAATAAATAAAAAAACACTTTTCTTCTTGTTTATAAGGTAACTAGCCAACATTTCTAAGTTACAATCTACCTAGTTGGACAAGGGGCGGGGTAGAAATCGTTCCAAGATTTCTCGTTACTGGATGAAATCCAGGTCCATACCCATCCCAATATAACAATTTAATTAACTAACTCACATGTGAAATTATATTAAGGTGCATGCATCCAAGCTATCTAAAGCAAGTGCATGCTTACAAGGTGACTTGAAACTTCACAGAAGGCCCAACAACCATGGTGTTGAAACCTTAAGCTCTGATACCACTTGTTATGTCCTCGAACCTTGAGATAAGGCCAAAGGTGCTAAAATTAAGACTAAATAAAGTTTAATAAGAATGGATATAGATAAATTATGATTGGTATGACTAACCATTCACCCAAATAAATTAAATTCTAGAGATTGAATTATAACTAAAGTTTGCAACACTTAATTATTCAATTACGCCACTTAATTAAATAATTAATTGTGACACTCAATTAATAATTTACAAAGTGAAAGCTAAATATCGTAATTGAAACAACAACATAAATAATACATGATAATCATCATATTCATTGTGAATAGTTAATTTATGTATTTTGGGTTTGTTTGATAGCATAGTTTATAAATAACCAAGTATTGATGTCATTGATTTTTTGCAAATTAATCTACTTTTTCAGTGTTATTATGTGTGTGATGTTAGTGAGAATAAAAATTAAGGAAAAAAAATATCATGGAGAATAAATATGGTGCAATATGTAGCCACAGCAAAACCATAGCAAACAAGACATCAACTGCAACTACAGCCCTCAAAATCAGCTCTCGATGACTGTCCCCTACAGTCATCTCTCACTAATAAAAATTAGATCGTATGGATGACACACTCCAACCATCACTTAATTTTACATATAGAATACATCTCTCATCCTCATATCTGCAACTAAGAACAATTATGGAACCAAATGATTTACAATAAAATGACAGGTGCGCTCATCTTGGCACCAAAAATATATCAGACCAAAACAGACATATCTTGGTCGTCTGGAAAGATTTTTAAATGAAAAGAAAGGTGTTTTTCACTAGAAACGTTTCTCCGGACGTAATGAAACAGGTATCATAACACAGAAATGAGAATAAATGGTCGAACCAGATCATATGGTTGCACCCTTCTCAATAAAATAGAGCCAAAATTACAATTTTTGGTTATGAAGAAAAGTAATAGAAAGAAGGTAACAAGAATGGAAAATAAGTTCCATACTACATGAGATTCTTCGTTCCTCCATGTAGATATTGAAATTCAATACATGAAGAATCAAACAAACAATCATCCATCATTGCACATATACCAAATACAATAATGTAATGAAAACATAACATAAGAGAAATAATTATCTCAAAATATAAGCAACTAGTTGTAGCACGACAACTTTCCTTCTAGCTGTAGACATTGTCAGGTCTTCCTTGCTTGAACATGTCACCCCCGAGAGGATACCATGGATCCATATGTAGAGTCTCAATTAGTCTCAATACTCTCAAAACTACCTATTTCAAGAGACACAATTCTTCCCACTACTACATTCCTGTCTGTCTCCACCACCTACGGGATGTGACCTATCTTGCCATTCCCATTTCCTATATTTCTGTGTAAAAACCTGGACTAGTAGAGTGATATAATGGATGAAAATGGAACAAATGGACTCACTCTATGTCTCAACACACTCTCAATAATATCAACATTCCCAACATGTTTAGATAGCATAAATCATAGGGTCAAAATCTCAAGATTAACTTCAACAAGGAGATGGCATATGGATTTATAGGATAAGGAGGACCCCTCTAACCCAAAGGTATCAAACCAAATTATAGATATTTAAGGTTTAAGCTTCATCATTGAGAATTAACTTGAATTAGTGGAATGGTGGCTTCATAAAAAGATTCCCATTCCCGAATTAGCACCATGAGGGGGAGTTACCCAAAAATGGAGTGGAGCCATGAAGAGCAAATGGAGACATACTGATGCATAAATGGGGTTACAAAACATCAAAGAGGTCAAAATAGGTGAGAGAGGGCATCCAATAGGGTCATAAATATCATGGAAGAACAAAATTAGGATCATCAATGCATGGTATAAGAGTGGAAGCTAGAAAACAACTTACAGCCCTAAAAACTAGGAAAAGGGGTCATAAATTACCATAAACACATAAATGTGAGGGGATATTTTCCCAAGGAGGGTTACCTAGGAAAGCAGGTCCCACTAAGGTGTGCACAATATGCAAAAATATCTCCATAGTTCTTAATTATTGAGAATAGGGTTCGTTGTACAAAGTTTGGGTGACGAACATTATTAATATCACCAAGGTGTAAAACTGAATTGGGATGGACAAAATTAAGTCAACAATAAGTTATAAGGTGTTAGGGATGTACCCATTCCCCGCCACTTTGTGGAATCCATGGTCCCCCATACTCGTTTACTATACTTTGTTAAGCCATTTGTTTATTTAATCAATCATTAACAACATTCAAAGATAGTGTTGTAATCTCTCGGATCATAGAGGGTTACCAATAATACACATTAAAAGCATATAGACATATCAGATACAAGAGACAAGACACTAGACATGGAATAACAAATTATATTATAGTAAAAGGGTCCATACAAACATAGAACTGAAGCGAGTTCTCATCTGGCTCAACAACCTAATATATATGATTTACAAATAGTTACAAATAACTACGTGTCGGTTCGGTCAACTGACATGACCTTATGTGGCCAACCTAATCTCTAATTAGTCATCTGATCAGCTTAGTCGACTTATTGACTTAGTCAGCTTACCGACTAGCTCGTCCAACATCTCCCCCACGAGCAACATTGTTCTTTATCTCGAAAAAATAGGGGAGGTACTCAATAAAAATTATGTTCCTGCTTAAAGTAGTTATTTCTTTGTTTGACTTTTATGGGATATGAAGTCGAATAGTTGGTCATTTCTGTACACAAACTTAAACAATTGCTTTTGCTGTCACGGCTAGCTGATGTTGGAATTCTATCCAATTTTACAATACTTTTTGGATGTCGATGGTTATTATTGTAAGGCTTGATGGTGTTGACATCTTCTCTTGAATGGAAAGGTCTGTTATCCTTTCCATGTCAGGACCCATAAAATGGTGTTTCTCTTCTACCGCCTCTAGAAGTCTTTTCATCCATAGAGAAATGGTGTCTAATTTGTCTAAGCTTAGTATTTCCTGTTGTACCCACTGGTGTGCTTGTCGCTCGAGCTTCTACAATTTGGTTGTTTCAAGAACGATTTGATCTTCGACAGTGCTTCTCAATGCTTCTTCCGAGCTCTTTCTTTTCTCCAGTGCTTGAATTTCTTGTTGAGTCTGTCGGGTCTGCTGGAAGACTTTCTCGTAATAAGTAGGCCAGTCTCATAGTACCCCTTCTCTTATGGCAGAATCCTCTTTGTGATATTGAAGCACTTTGTAAGCTTCAGAGAAGGCTATGTGTTGCTGCAATAGTAGTCTAGTTGTTTCTTCTTTTTCCTCTTCTCTTGTGTTCTGCATCTATGTATGTAGTGCCGACACCACGCTTTCAAACAATTGATAGGATTTTTCTAGTGTCCTGTCGATGTCGACCCCCATTGATCCTGGTATCACAGATTGTGTTAGGTTTCTGCATTTTACTAGGAACTCGACTTGTTCTCTTTCAGTGTCATCAAGCTCCTTGTGTCTAGTCTAGATTCTTGTTTTTACTTCGATAGCTAGAGTTTCCAAGAGTTGTCCCAACTCTACATCCTCCAAGTTTGTTGCATCAACTACAGTGGTTGACCCAAGTTGGCCAATGTGGACCATTTCCGCTTATGATTGATGGTCCCTCTTATTTCTATCTCTCTTCCTCTTATGCTTCTGTTTCTCTACTTGCTGCCGTACTTGTGCAACTATTAGATGTTTTGGTGGTTGATTTTCTGACAGTGGAATGTCTGGTTGCTGGCCTACAATGGTTAGTGTAACTTTTGGTTGGGTCTATGGGATGAGTTCTCTAGCTGGGTGTGTATCTAATGGATTTTGTGCATAGGGTTTAGATACCAATGTTGTTGGTACTGATGGTTGAGGTAAAGGTGGTTCAGGTGCAGATGTTTCGGTTGCAGGTTCTGGGTTGGGGGGTGGTGGTGTTGGTGAATGGTCAGGTGCGATAGGTGTGGTGGGGATGTGGTTAGATGTCGGGTCCTCAATTTGTGGGGGTGAACCCTCTAGGATGTCATAGAACAGGTCATCGATTTATTGATTGATTTCTTCCATGTTCTCTTCTTCCCCATTTCGGAATGGTTCGTTGGCTGGTGGAGGAGGTGTGATGTCGATTGGGGTGAAGGATGAGGTTTGAGTTGTGATAAATTCAGTTGTCTTATAGGGGTTCCTCACAAATGTTGATTGCAAAACTACCATAGACATCTGCTTCTGGGGTATTTGGCCAGGTTGTGAAGGAACAAGCTGTCTTTATCCACCAGCTTCAAATAGAGGGCACTTGGTGGTGATATTCTATATAGAGGTAAGTAACTCAAGTAGTTTTTCAATGTATGCCTGGAAGTCTATTTCTCAGTCAAACCTCTCCTTCAGGGTTTCGAGCATACCATTCTTGCATATGCTAAATGGGATTATGGAGGGAAGCTTTGGAATTTCTTCTTTTTTTATTTGAGTCAGAGACGGGGGTGGGGGTGTAGATACTAGGTCGACAATATTTTCGCTCGTCGAGGTGTGTGTACTTTTTTCCTTCTTTGGTCGACCTTGTTGTGCTCCTGCATTGACAAATTTTTGGAACTGTGTCTCGACCAAAAATTTGTTTGCTACACCATCTTCGTTGATGTCAATTGCGGTAGCTAACAGTTCCTCTTCATCCTATGATTCTGAAAGGATCAGCTTGCACTTCCCCTTCCCTTTTGTCTCAATTTCTTTCTTCCTTGCTGTTGCTATCTCCTTTGCTACATTTTTTATTTTTTCTTTGGTTATTTCATACTCAGGGTTGTCGAACTCAATATCTCCCAATCCGTCTCGTTCCTCCTGTTGTTGTGTTGGGCTGACACTTTTCTCAGCTAGAATTGCTACCTATTGTTTTGTCTGTGTCCCTTCCCTTTGGGATATTGGCGGTATGATTGTGATTTGCAGACGGTTGGTATCCTCTATTGGTGTTTCCTCTGACACGAAGGTGCTGATGTGTAGTCTGAGTTCATAATATTCTTCTTTTTCTTGGTCTGTTAGTGGTTCTTCTATTGCTAGGGTTGCTTCGTTGGCTTTTGCTGGTATCCATAGTTTTGTGCCAGACTTTCGAGCTAGCTCAAGGAAGATCTCTTCGACTATTGTATAGTAGTCGAAAGTCTTTGCTTTTTTCTTAGCACCATGCATATACCAAACCGTAGTATGGTCAAGTTCTAGCTGTATGTGCACAGTTTTTGGCAGAATTCGTCAGATGTTCTAGGGAACCCTCCATCTGGTCGTCTGAAGTTTGAGCTGTTGGAAACAGTTTTCCAATAGTACTTTACCATTTTCTAGTTCCTTTAGTGTTCCAGTCTGGGAAAATGGTTTGAACCTCCACATATGGAATTTTGTGGGTTCTTGGAACTGCTTGTCCCTGACTGGGCACAAGTAGTACATTACTATCCATATTATTAGGGACAGGAACCTTATAATCTCTCTCGACTACTCGCATTTCTCACAGATTCCCTTGAGCATGTCGATGACATACTCAGCCCATCTGTAGACTTTTCCCATGTCGGCAATCGTATCTACTGCCTCTAACATATCTCATTTTAGGTCACTTCCCCGACCTATGGGTGTGAACCCTGTTGCTATGATTTTAGCCACAATTTGTGGTGTTCGATCTTGTATCTAGCTAATCATTAACCCTTATTAGTTCTTGTCTAATGGTGTTCCAGTTAGTCATTTGACTACCCCTTCTTTTATGCCAACTGGTATTAGGTCTCCTTGGTTGGATAGACCAGTCAATTTATATATCACTTCGCTAGAGATCTAAACTGGCCTGTCAAAGTAGAATCTGCCATTGTGGTATCAGCTTATAATGAATTTGACTGTCATTTCTTTTGTACCTCTAAAACTTGTCATGGAAGGTATGTTCATGTAGTTCATGATAGAATTGCGGTTTACCTTCTCTGTAGCTTGGGTTGGTTTCTTGTCGACATAGGACCATTCCTTGATCTCGGACCATGTTTTTCACCATGAGGTCTCTTGGACCTTGGTCTTCTTTATTTTTCTTAATCTCCTCATTAGTGGGATTTTAGCAGTTTGTAGTTCTTTAGTCTTTGTTGTAGCTCTAGTTTGTTTTGGTACCATCTTGTCGATTCTTTGTTCGAATTTACTTAGGGATTCTCAGTTCTCAGTTTTCTATTTGCTAAATTGCTCTCTCTGTTCAAAATACTATAAATGATCCTTTTCTAGTCTGGTATTTATAAGTGGGGCACTTGACATTTCTATCGATGGGTGTATTAATGGCAGAAGTGATGGTCTAGTGGGGTCACTTGAGTTTGTGTTAATGGTGATTTGATTTTGGTGCTCATAGTCATGAAGGTGTGATGTGACCTTCTGAGTCATTGGTCGATGTCGATTGTAATGTCCCCACCCCTCTGACCGGTGAAGAGAACGCTACCATGGCGTTAACCATCCAGGCTGAGAGCCCCATGAACATGTGCATTCAAAAAAATGCTGAAGCAGAATGCTGAAAACAAGATGCATTGAGGTGGAACATACATAGATGAAATTATTTATCATACACAGTGGAAGAAAACATATGTTCCTACAAGCATTCAACATGTTCATCACATTCATTAATAGTAAATAGGATTGAAAAAGTAAAATAGACAAGATTACTTATCTTATGAAGAACGCATCCACAACCAGCTACGTCGCTACAACGTTCCACCCAATCATAGGCCAGCGTGCTCCTTAATCTCTCAGCAATGCTACCACCCCCGAGCTGGGCATGATTCTCCAAGGAATAAGGAACAAGCAGGATTACACATAGCCAAGGATACACAAAACACAGCCAAGCCAACACAGTTGGGTTTATCATACCATCAACAAGATAGCCAAGCCAACAAGGTTAGGTTTATCAGGCCATCAAGGAGCTAGGAAAAGCCAAATGCTAAGCTGGTGAGCCCATTATAGAGCTAGGAACACCTACACCAGAACTAGTTTGACTTATAAGACACCCACACACACCCAACACAAGGAATCAGTCCCTTCTTTGCTACACACTCCCTTGGGCCCTGCCTTCCCTTCCGGTGCCATTCAGGGGTTGTGGAGAAGAAAGCCAACCCTCTAGCTCTGTTTGTGTGGTTTCCAAGCACACCACGTTTATCAAGCAAACCAAGCCCCCATCCCTACTCCCAACATAGTCCAAAGACCAACCATTGCACGCATGCAACTAATCAGCAATTACAGCTTAGTAGGGGAAAACGACTCCGAACAGTCTGCGCCAGCCCCAAAGCGTAACAGTATACATAACCAGTAAACATAGGGAACATCAGCCCGTTCTGCATAATTGAAGCCACTAGGAAAAAAATTAAACAACCCACACTGGGGAAATAAAATGCAGTCTCCCAACCTGTGCGTGGGGGAAACTTGCACCAGACCCCAAATGTAAAGAAGACCACAACAATCACAATGTTAGGGAGACCAAAACAACACAATGAATCTTGAGGAGAATGGTGGAAACCATAACTCATGGGAAGAACAGTGGTCCCAACATCAACATTGAAATGACGGGAAAATTACACGGCCATACCAGTCTGTAAGGAGATCATACAGCTGAAACATGAATGGCCCTTCACAGGAAAATCGTGGGTGAAAGAGCACGGATCCCAGCTTGCTGTGTGATTCAAACCAGGAAAAATGTTGTGCGTGAGAGTAATGAATAGACAATGGTGAGAATGCACAGTAATCAGAGGTGCATGAGTGTTTCAACTCCGTCGTTAAAAAAAGTGGAAAGCCTGGAGAGTTTTCTTCTTCCTTTTTTTCCAATGTGAGGTTCATTGCTGGTGGAGTTTGTGGGTGGGAAAGGACTAACAATCCTGCCACCCCCACTACCAAAACAATAAATATTTAACTACTCAGCTAAACATTTAAGGTGGTAGTTGAATAGAACAAGGAAAGATGACACATGGCTTTTCCCCTATTGCCCAAGGTTTGACATCCCCCACCCTTATCCTTGTGAAAATCATGCCCTTTCTCAATTTAGTTGCCGCAAACATAGTTGTTCGGGTTATTTTTAATTAAATATGCATATTTACATGATGACAAAAATTAATATGTATGCAGCAGACCCCCGATATACCATCGGTGACAATTTCAACCGAAAACATAGCATAACCAATCAATGGTGGGGCCTTGGCCTTTAGCTCCACACCATGATTATTTACAATATATACATCATATACATCTAATGCAACAGGGTAAAAAATGGGGTGTTACATTCCCCTCCCCCTTCAATAGCACTATCCTTAGTGCTTTACA
The DNA here is from genome assembly GCA_001517045.1 of Pseudotsuga menziesii. NCBI lineage: Eukaryota > Viridiplantae > Streptophyta > Pinopsida > Pinales > Pinaceae > Pseudotsuga > Pseudotsuga menziesii. Next base: position 122,142 of record LPNX011216936.1, read on the forward strand.
AAATTGAACAAAATGCTACACTAGTATCACCTCAGTGTTCTGTAGAATTGAACAAGAATGGATGTGCTAATCGTATGGAATCCTCCAGCTACCATGTAGCCTCTTCAGGTTCGTAGTGCTCCCATTGCACCTTTACCTGCCATATGGCTAGGTTTCGGAGCATTGTGACCTTCCTATCGAGGATGCACATTGGCTCGATTCAGAACTCTCCCTCGAGTTCCACCTGAAACACATCCCAATTTATCACATGGTTAGGATCATGTACATATCTCTTAAGCAAAGAAACATGAAAAAAATTATGAGCCCTAGTGCTAGCAGGAAATCCAAGTCTATATGCAACTGGCCCTATCCTTTCAAGCACTTCAAATGGCCCACAGTATCTAGGTCACAACTTGGCACAACTTCCAAGCTTCAAGGAACTCTTCCTTTCCATCACTCAGAGGTAAACATGATCCCCAACACTGAAATCCATATTCACCCTATGCTTATCTGCATAGATTTTCTATCTGTCCTATGTTGCTTTCAGATTCTGCCTGATCTTTACAACCTCTTGCTCCATTTCCTTGAGCAATTCTGGTCCAAGCACAACCCTAGCCACTGGGTTATCCCAAGTCACTGGTGTCCTACACCTTCTTCCATACAAAGCTTCATATAGACTCATCCCCAAGGATGCCTGCTGTCCATTATTATAAGCAGACTCTACCAATTGTAAGTAATCTTCCCACTTGGTTGGTTTGTCCATTACATACATGCGAAGCATATCTTCAAGCACTTGATTAACTCTCTCTATCTGACCATCTGTCTGAGGATGGTATGCAGTGATGAAGTTTAGCTTTGTACCCAAATATGCAAACAACCCCTTCCAAAATTTGGAAGTGAACTTGACGTCTCTGTCAGATACTATTGCCTTAGGCAATCCATGCAATTTGAAAATATCCTTCATGAATATCTTTGCAATGTCATCAGTCTTATGTGTAGACTTAACCGGTATAAAATGCGCTGCCTTAGTCAACTTGTCCACCACAACCATGATGGAATCATGTTTTCTCCAAGTCATCGGCAATCTTGTAATAAAATCCATGGAAATAACTTCCCATTTCCATTCTGGAACTAGCAAAGGCTGCAACAAACCTGCAGGGTGTTGATGCTCAACCTTTACCTATTGACATTTCATACACCTCGAAATGTACTCAGCCATATCCCTTTTCATTCCTAGCCAAAAGTGCTACTTTCTAGCTGTAGCAATTGTCTTCTGATATCCTGGGTGACCAGAATATGGAGCTTGATGGATTTCATCCATGACAACTCTCCTCAAATATGCTACATCTCAAATATAAATTCTACCTTTATAAGTGAGAATTCCATATTCTTCCAATTTATATCCCTCATACCTCTTCTCAAGAATTTCCTGTTGCAATTTGTCTTTTACCTGCTCATACAGTTCATCTCCAGCAGCACGACTAACAATCTGCTTCCTCAATTCTGATTGGAAAATACTAAGAGATGCCACATGCATTTCTTACACCTTCCTGCTGAGTGCATCGGCTACTTTATTCTCCTTTCCTTTTATGTGCTTGATTTTGAAATCAAACTCACATAAAAATTCCAGCCATCTTGCTTGCCTAGCATTCATAGTAGGTTGATCAAACAAATACTTCAGTCCACAGTGATCTGTTCTGAGCTCAAATCTTCTACCCATCAAGTAATGTCTCCACATCTTGAGAGCATGTACTATGGATGCAAGCTCTAGATCATGAGTGGCATAGTTCTTCTCATGCTCCTTTAGCTTTCTTGACTCATAACATATCACGTGGTTGTCTTGCATAAGGACTCCTCCAAGCCCTTGTCCACATGCATCGATACACAACACAAAAAATTTCTCTCGGTCTACAACTTTCAATACAGGTGCACTAGTGATAAGATTCTTCAACCGCTGCAAACTTTCGTCACACCTCGATGTCCATTCAAAATTCATCCCCTTCTTTTTCAAAGAATTGATGGCATGTGCAACTTTGGAGAATCCCTCAATGAATCTCCTGTAATATCCTGCAAGTCCCATAAAATATATTACATCTGTCACATTTCTTAGAGTAGGCCAATTCATAATGGCTTCAATCTTTTCAGGGTCCACATATATACCCTTCTCTAAGATGATGTGACCCAAATATTGAATTATATCTCTATAGAAGTCGCACTTGCTCAGTTTTTCATACAACTGATGCTCCCTAAGCAATTGCAATGTCAATCTCAAATGCTCTTCATGCTCTTTCTCATTCTTAGAATAAACAAGAATGCCATCAAGGAAAACAAGAACAAACTTGTCCAAATATCTGCTGAAGACACTATTCATAATGCACATAAATGTAACTGGTGCATTTGTGAGACCAAATGGTACCAATAAAAACTCATATTGCACATACCTTGTCCTGAAGGCCATCTTATGAATGTATTCATTCTTGATTCTCACATGATGGTAACCAAACCTCAAGTCAATCTTAGAAAATACCTTTGCTCCACTCATTTGATCAAAGAGGTCATCAATCCTAGGCAAAGGATATTTATTCTTCACAGTAACCTTGTTCGGCTATCTGTAATCAATACACAACCTGAGTGTACCATCTCTCTTCTTTACAAACAGAACCGACGCTCCTCAAGGAGACACACTCGGCTGGATATACTTATTTTCCAACAACTCTTGCAGTTGCATCTTCAACTCTAGCATATCCAGTGTACTCATCCTGTAGGGTGCCTTGGACATTGGTGCTCCTCCTGGCACAAGTTCAATTGTGAAACTAATGTCTCGCTTTGGAGGAAGCCCTAGAATCTCATCAGGAAACACATCCCGAAATTCCTGTAACACCTGATAGTCCTCCAACCTAGGATTTTCATCTCTTGATGTCTCCAAAATATGGGTTGCATACAACTGGAAACCCTTCCTACATAGCTTCTTTAACTGCATTGCTGAAACCTATCATACGGAAATCACCTTTGGAATACTTTTCACAACTACTAGGTTCCCTTCTTCATTCATGCATTCAAAAGTCTTATTGTAGCAATCAAGATTCACCCTGTGAGCTTCTAACCAATCCATTCCAATGAGAACATCATAGGAACCAAGTTGTAGAACATTCAGATCTACACAAGTGACCAATCCATTCATGACCAATGGACATTTCTCTACCACTTCACTGACCTTTATCTTAGTTCCAGTGGCTAGCTGAACTAACCAAGACTTCCTATGCTTTACTTTATTAAAAGCACAAGTCTCCACTACTCTATGAGTAATGTAACTGTGACTAGAACCAGGGTCAATCAAAATAGAAATAGATTGCTCAACAATCTTACCTGCTACTTCAACCACCATTGACTGGTGATCTTCTTAGCTGTCATCCAGTGCTACATAAATCCTAAGAACTTCCCTTGCTACTTGACACATTGTTTCTGCTTCTTGAATGTTATAAGCTGGCCTTGCATTCTCATTCTCGAGTGGACAATTTCTGCGCATGTGGGGTCCTCCACATTTCCAACATTGAATTGGTCCTCTATTCTGTTGTGGATGCTTAGCCTTTTCTCCTGTCACTCCAACTGGTTTACTTACAGCTTGGGATGGCTGCTTCTGTTGATTCCTGAAGTTAGAAGGTTTGAAACCTCTCTTTCTCTGGTCAAACTTTTCATTCTTCTTGTCCTTCCATGCCTTATGGTAATTAGGTTTACCTTTGCTTTGCTCATAGCAATACTTAGCCTTCCTTATTGCTTCTTCAAGAGTTCTAGGTTCAGAAAACTCAATTCTATCTTTGTAAGACTAAGGTAATCCACTCAAAAAATGCTGGACCTTCACTTTTTCATCTCTTATGTACAGGACATACCTCAACAGCTCTAAAAACTTATTTGCATATTATTCCATGGTCTGCTGTCCCAATCTCAGCTCATGGAACTCCTTAATCTTGTCATCATAATACCTTTCAGAGAGGTATTTCTACTTGAAATACTTCTTGAACTATTTCCACCTAAGTCTCCTTTCACTGATCCTCTTTACTTGCTTGAAGTGTTCCCACCAAATGGACGCCCTTCCATTTAGATTGAATATGGAAACTCTTGCCTTCATGTTTCTTGAATAATTATGCACTTGAAAGTACTTCTTTATCCCAAGAAGGCAAGCTTCAGCCTCTTGTCCAGTGTTTACCTCACCATCAAATGTAGGAGGTTTAGCTTTCTTAAATTCATCCCAAGAGCAATCCCTATGGTGTCTTTTTAGTTTCCTTTTATGAGAAGAAGAACTGGAATCCCCGCTGGATTCTTCAAAATCGGATGATCCACTAGAAGTCCTTCTCCTTCTCCTAGTGCTGCTCTTACTGCCTTCTGGTCTTGTTGTACCTCGTCTAGAGTCTATCTTTCTCTATAATTCTGTCAAACTCTGCAATATGGCAGCATTCAACTGATGCGGCTCTTCCTGGGATTCAACCAAGCTTCTCATGGTGGCTGCAATATCTGACGGTGTCTCTTGGAATCTCCTTCCATTAGACTCTATGTCATCATTTTCATTATGGACATTTTCTCCTACGGCATCTCAATCACACTCGTAAGAATCTCAAGCATCATATCCGTCATGGGTTCTCATAACTTAACCACCACTTACTTATCAAATTGCACTACCTGGAATACTGCCCTTGAAGGTGGTTATCATTTTGCAAATGTGTTAGTAACACAAATGTTAGATGCATAATATTGATATAAATCAAAATCACCTACCTTCTCCCAGAAAAATCATAAAATAACAATTGCCCAAATACTCGATTTTCTTCATCAAAGAACGTCTATCTCAGGGGGACGATGGGGGTCAAGGGGGCTTGCCCCCTTGTGGCTTCCCTACACCACTGCAGGGCGGGTCGAGGGCAGCACCCTCATTTTTTTTTGTAAATCTATGATTTTCGCGCAATCTGGCACATAAGATCACTGCCACTTTCTCCTTTTCGGCCCTGGAAATACACTGAAAAACTGCTGAAAATCTTGTTGAAAAACAATCAAAATCTGCTAAGAAATCCCACAGGAAACTCAAAATTTCCTTGTTCAGGATTGGGTCTCATCCTGACTAACATTCCGATGTTTCGGCAGTCCAAAAAACTAACTTCCTCCGCTGTTCATCAGTGGTCGGGTGCACTGTTCTGTTAAATTTTCATATGCTAAGCAAGATCATTAGTATTTCATTTCGATTTCATAATAAAAGCATATAAATAGGATCACTGAAAGATAGACAAGCACAACCATGCAAAAGGAACACAAAGATTTATCCTGGGAAAACCCTAAAGGGAAAAACCCAGCAAAAGCTTCCTCAATATAGATGGAATTACGGGATTTAGGTCTTTACGGAGTTACTAATGATCCTTCCTTTCAGAATTACGGGATCAACACATATGTGGAACTCAGAAAATCCTTCCTATTGGAATTACGGGATCAAGTCAATGATCCTTCCTTTTGGAATTATGGGATTTAGGTCTTTACGGAGTTACTAATGATCCTTCCTTTCGGAATTACAGGATCAACAAATCTATGGAACTCAGACAATCCTTCCTATTGGAATTACGGGATCAAGTCAATGATCCTTCCTTTCGGAATTACAGGATTTAGGTCTTTACAGAGTTACTAAAGATCCTTCCTTTCGAAATTACAGGATCAACATAGATGTGGAACTCATACAATCCTTCCTCTAGGAATTACGGGATCAACACACATTCTTGAGTACCGAAGTCACCAGATCCGTTCTGAACCGAAGTTCAAGGATGATACAATCCTACCACCTTCTCGATGACCAAAGTTCGTCGAATCCATTCTAAACCGTAGTCCAAGGATTATACAATCCTATGACCAAAGGGCGGGTCGAGGGCAACACCCTCATTTTTTTTTTTGTAAATATATGATTTTCACGTAATCTAGCGCATAAGATCACTGGCACTTTCTCCTTTTCAGCCCTGGAAATCCACTGAAAAACTGCTGAAAATCTTGTTGAAAAAAAATCAAAATCTGCTAATAAATCCCACGGGAAACTCAAAATTTCCTTGTTCAGGATTGGGTCTCATCCTGACTAACATTATGATGTTTTGGCATTCCAAACAACTAACTTCCTCCGCTGTTCATCAGTGATCAGGTGCACTATTCTATTAAATTTTCATATGCTAAGCAAGATCATTAGTGTTTCATTTCGATTTCATAACAAAAGCATATAAACAGGATCACTGAAAGATAGACAAGAACAACCATACAAAAGGAACACAAAGATTTATCCTGGGAAAACCCTAAAGGGAAAAACCCAGCAAAAGATTCCTCAATATAGATGCCCCAAAAAAGGTAAAAAAAAGGTAAAACCAATAAAGAGATCAAAAACCTGATCCTCCTCCTTCTCAAGCTACTTCTCTCATCCACAAGTGCACTACACCAGTGAGTGTGTGCTCAAATGAGGAGAGCTACACCTTTATTTATATTCATCCGTTCACTTCAATTAACTCATCCGACATGTAGGCTCGAGTTAATCATGTAGGCTCGAGTTACACATGTAGGCTTAAGTAACCACAATGGGGTGCTAATGACCCACCTTTACAATTAGAGGGGACAACCTCATCACTCTTATTAGGTCTTCCGATTAGAAGCATCAGGGTACAATATAATACAAGTGGTTCTCCCAATAGGACCATCAGGGACCACAAAAGATACATATAGAATATTCTTTGAAGTTACAATATTTCAACACTCCCCCTTAACGAGAAAGGTATTCTACAGCAACATCAACAACAACAATAGTAGGAGAGAGATAGAGGACATCATCAGCATCATTAGGGTAACACATCTATAAATCATTGGAAGCTTTTCAACATTATGTAGTATTCATCTTCAATCTTCAGTATTTATCATCATTAATACTTTGACTGCTTCGATTAGCAACATCTTCAGCACTTTGACCTTTCGACCAGCAACATCATCTTCAGCACTTTGACCTTTCTATCAGCAACATCATCTTCAACACTTTGACCTTTCGATCAGCAACATCATCTTCATCATACTCTGATATTTTCTTTAGGAACATCATCATCATCATACTCTGATATTTCAATTAGAAACATCATCATCAAAACATCATCATCATCAAAACATCATTATTACCAAAACATCAACATCATCGAAACATCAACATCATCATCATCAAAAAATCAACATGATCCTTCCTTTCGGAATTACAGGATCAACATGTCTATGGTACTCAGATGATCCTTCCTATCGGAATTACAGGATTTAGGTCTTTACAGAGTTACTAACGATCCTTCCTTTCGAAATTACGGGATCAACACATCTGTGGAACTCAGACAATCCTTCCTTTTGGAATTACAGGATCAAGTAAATGATCCTTCCTTTCATAATTACGGGATTTAGGTCTTTACGGAGTTACTAACGATCCTTCCTTTTGGAATTATGGGACCAACACAGTTGTGGAACTCAGACAATCCTTCTTGTTGGAATTATGGGATTAAGTCTTTACGGAGCTACCAATGATCCTTCCTTTTGGAATTACGGGATTTAGGTCTTTACGGAGTTACTAATGATCCTTCCTTTCGGAATTACGGGATCAACACATATGTGGAACTCAGACAATCCTTCCTATTGGAATTACGGGATCAAGTCAATGATCCTTCCTTTTGGAATTACGGGATTTAGGTCTTTATAGAGTTACTAACAATCCTTCCTTTCAGAATTATAGGATCAACACAGTTGTGGAACTCAGACAATCCTTCCTATTAAAATTACGGGATCAAGCCTTTATGGAGCTACCAATGATACTTCCTTTTGGAATTACGGGATTTAGGTCTTTACAAAGTTACTAATGATCCTTCCTTTCGGAATTACAGGACCAACACATCTGTGGAACTCAGAAAATCCTTCCTATTGGAATTACGGGATCAATTCAATGATCCTTCCTTTCGAAATTATAGGATTTAGGTCTTTACAGAGTTACTAAAGATCCTTCCTTTCGAAATTACAGGATCAACATAGATGTGGAACTCATACAATCCTTCCTCTAGGAATTACAGGATCAATACACATTCTTGAGTACCGAAGTTTAAGGATGACACAATCCTACCACCTTCTCGATGACCAAATTTCGTCGAATCCATTCTGAACCGTAGTCCAAGGATAATACAATCCTACCACCTTCTTGATGACCGAAGTTCACCGGATCCACTCTGAACCGAATTCCAAGGATGATACAATCCTGCCGCCTTCTCGATGACCAAAGTTCACCTGATCCATTCTGAACAGAAGTCCAAGGATGATACAATCTTGCCACCTTCTCGATGACCGAAGTTCACTGGATCCATTCTGAACCGAAGTCCAAGGATGATGCAATCCTGCCACCTTCTCGATGACCGAAGTTACCGGATCAATTCTAGACATATGTCCCGGGATGATACAATCCCTCTTCATTCTCGAATACTGAGGTCTCTGGATCACTTTAGGGAAAGTTCCCAGGGATGATACAATCCCACTGCATTCTCGAGGACCGAATTCACCACATCTATTATGGACATATATCTCAGGATGATACAATCCCACTGCCACATCACTACTCCCCCTTTCGAGGAAGGTCTTTCCAAACAACACCAATCTTGTCTCGAAAGTGTTCGAACTTTACTCGAGACAAAGGCTTCATCAACACATCATCATCTAAACCATCATCATCTACATCTTCATTATGTGAATATTGAACTATCATCAGGTCACCATCATCTGCATCTAATGTATGTAAATACTGAAACATCATCTATATCTTTAGAATGGGAATACTGAAATCATCATCATCTACATCTTTATCTTGAATGTAGAAATACCGGATTTCTATGTGTTACGACAGAACACAAGGTTCTCTATTATCACAACTCTCGTTATCACATAGAATCAATGTAGTATCCATGTTCAGTTCAAAGAGACCTGATATTAGCTTCCAAATCCATATGGCTTCACAACTTAGCAGAGCAATCTGCTATGTATTCTGCTTCAGCCATGCTATGAGAAACACTGGACTGTTTCTTGCTAAACTATGAACTCATAGTAGACCCCAAACAAAAGCATCTACCTAATGTTATTTTCCCGTCTAAGATACTTCCAGCCCAATATGCATCTATGCAGCCATACAATCTATACTCATGGCTACCATCATGATATAAACCAAAGTCTATAGTCCCTTTCAGATATCTCATCACATGTTTAGCAGTTACTAGGTGAACCCGTCTTGGTTGAACAAGATATTGAATTAAGGTGTTCACAGCAAAACAAATGTCTGGTCTGGTATTTGTTAAGTACATCAATGACCCAATGATCTGTCTGTAATGAGTCATATCCACTAAATCTGATGAGTCATTAGCTAACAGCTTCAGGTTGGAGTCCATGGGTGTGGCCATGACTTTGCATTCCAACATATTGAATCTCTTCAATATCTCTACCGCATACTTTCCCTGGTTGAGAAATATTTCTTCTAGACTTTGCCATACTTCTAGACCTAGGAAATAATGCATTAACCCAAGGTCTTTCATCTCAAATTCTTCTGCTAGTTTCTTCTTGCTTTCTATGACCTATTTCTCATTTCCTATCAAGGATAAGTCATCCGCATATAATAATAGGATGACAAGTTCATCTTCTACAACCTTGAGATAAAGGTTAGGATCAACTTTACCCTTGGTAAATCCCATGCTCAACAAGAAACTATCTATTCTTCCATACCAAGCTCTGGGAGCTTGCTTCAGGCCGTAGAGGGCCTTCTTCAACTTGCATATGTGAGTCCATCTATCTTCAACTTCAAATACTTGTGACTATTCGATGTAAAATTATTCCTCAATAATTCCATTAAGGAAGGCTCGTCTTTACCTCATCATGGAAGAAACTAACATGATATTTCTGAAGGAAGTGTACCTTACTTCCTGGAGTAAGTGTCTCTTCAGAATTAATCCCCTCTTTCTGATAGAAACCTCTAGCCACAAGTATTTCCTTACTTCTATCAGCAACATATTTTATCTTGTAAATCCATTTGGAAGATACCACATTCTTGCTTTCTAGTTTGAGTACTATATCCCAAACATCATTCTAGTATTCTTTCATCATAACATCTTCCATAAGTTTGTCTTGCCAAGTCATCAACATATCCTAGTCTTCTGCGTTCAACCTTGAAGGTTGGAACCCACTTTACTCTTGGTAAAGTCTCGATCCATCACAAAGCTATCCATCATGTCGTACCATGTCGAACTCAGATATATTTTGTAGTCACTCCCCCTGAAGTGGAGTATTATCTTCCTTATTCATTCTGTACATGTGGATATATACTGGTCAATAGAGTATGTCATGTCATAGTCTATTCTTTCTGAGGCAAATCATGAACCTTTCTTTGAACACTTGTTCTTGTAGATCCATATGGAGGATACTATTTACTTCCCTTTATGTCTCAAAATCATATTGTATACATCAGTCCACATGATCAAATTGTTATTCTTTGATCATAGTTTCTTTCATAGCATTCTTTTCTTCATCTTGAGTTATCTCTCATACCCATGGTGGTCTTCATCTTTTGAGGTGGATCTACCGCTCTCTGAAGCTCTTTCTTCCATCATGGTGTCTCTGACACTTGGAGCTTCAGATTCATGTTTATTGAATTGTCATCACTTGTTCTTTAGAACAAGTCTCGTCCTTCTTTTCTTGTAGGAGGTTGTACAGGACCTTTCCTACAATTCAAATACATTTGTATGGTTAGAAGCATTTCATAAGGAATATTTATACTGGCAAGTTCTTATGAATACATATATGATCATGCAACTACTTTAGCCAATACAACATTCATCCATATCTTACTAAAACCTTCTAGATTCCTTCCATCTCTACCAGGAAAACATTGAGATTGTGCACTAATCCAATATGTCAACAAAGAGGTTTCATTCTATATAAGTAGCAATGGAGAGTTGTATAGCACAATGAGCTAATTACTCATCACATGCATATTAGTAGTATACTATCGTTAATGCAAACATCCTATCATGCATAATACATCAACTGAATATAAACAAATGCATAACAAAATAATATCATGAAATGACAATTGAATACTTATCTTTATTTGTTTTGTGGGTATACTCCTTCTTGAGTCTTCAGATTCATCATCTTCTTCATTCATAATAGCATCGTTTCTTATCCAAATGCTAAGGTGGATAAGAAGTTATTCAAGAGTTGAGATCTTCATATTCCTCATTGCTTGAGGTATCTTCTTTGGAAGGTGAGAGCTTGATATTCATTTGCTTCCATCTTCTTCTTCTCTTCTTATTAGTCGAGCTGAAAGTAATCACTTACTTCTAGCATATATTCTTCACATGAATGAATCCCATGATCATGGGAGGCCTTTAAAGGTGTCTATCACCACTTTTTCATTCTCTGCTTCTTCTTCTACCGCTTCAAGATGTTATGCATTCTGGATCTTCACATTCTTCAACTGTTTTCTCGAATCCATCTTCCGAATTATGTTCTTATCTTCAAATAGCTTGATCAAGGAATCAAACATATTCAGTGTCTTTAGGGAAGACACTTGTGGCACAATTTGATCCGTGATTGAATCGACAATGATCTTCTTGGACTTGATCAAGTTCTTCTTGTGTAAGGCTTCTAGCCTCATCTCCCTCTGGAACTCGAACCTCTCTACTTCATGTAAGTGTCCAATTCATTTTCTTCAGATAGATCAAATACTTCCATTCTTGGGAGTTGTCAACTTTACCAAGCTTATCATCAAGCTGATGTGATAGATCACTTTGAAAGGAGAACCTCAAATGAAAATAGCAAAGGATTAGATCTTACCGATTTGAGGTGTCCGTCTTGGTTCCGGAGCTCGTTGATCTAGTGTTTGTCACAGAAAATCTAATTTCCAAAAATTGGAATATTTCAAATATGATTGGATATATAGATATATATCTTCAAATGGATCTGTCCAATGTACTCCTTTTCTGAAAGCAGTGGAGGAAATCTCTCGGAACAGGAAGCCCTAATTTTCCAATTTCTTCCATAGAAATGCCTATTACTATTTCTATGATATCTATAAAATATTTGCTCCTATATGTGTGAAATTTATCAATAATTTAACCTCACATGTCCTTGATCCAACACCATATGTTTCATTAGAATTGGTTTCACCATTTTGGATTTATGATCCGTTTCCCAAGGTGACCTGTTACAGGACTGTTCAAAACAACGAAGTTGTACGAACTGACATGTATCACTGGTTCATATTCTGAGTCTGATATTCAGACCATTGAAATTAAAATCCATGCCCTTTCTATAAAATATTTAGTAATTCCATTTGGAACTCTATAGCCCATGCGGCAGCAATTCTCCCCAGGTGTCCTGTTTAGGGATGAATTCTCGAAGAGGCTGGAACCCTAACTTGGAGGGGTCATATCTCCCATAATATAGCGAAGCTGAGGATGAATTTTGGAAACACTGTAAATCAGGATTGTATATTGATCCTCTAAAATTTTCAGCTCCTGAACCATCACAGATCTCAAGAATATAGTGAATGTACCAAAACTTAGCAGTTTTAGTATTTAGGGTTTTTCCTAGCTCGGGGTCAAACTAGGGTTTGACTCTCCTGGAGTTTCACCCAACCAAATTTCTTGGTCTAGGTCTCTAAAATTCTATTTTGATGAGGAGAACAATCCTATGTTGGGATCACTAAAAAATTATTCTTCTGTAGAAAGCCCTAATTTTCCGCACCAAAACTGAAAATGCTCGGAATCGAATTCTGCTTCGACGGAAAGATGCGCCCTTCAATGGAGAGTCAATCTAGCCTTATTTTGATGATCGATCATGGATAGAGACTCAAAAAATAAGGATCCCTAGATTATTTAGCTGCATAATGTCTTCTTTCAGGGTGGCTCTAACACCATGTTAAATTTTCATATGCTAAGTGAGATCATTAGTATTTCATTTCGATTTCATAACAAAAGCATATAAACAAAATCACTGAAAGATAAACAAGCACAAACATGCAAAAGGAACATAAATATTTATCCTGGAAAAACCCTAAAGGGAAAAACCCAGCAAAAACTTCCTCAATATAGATGCCCCAAAAAGGTAAAACCAACAAGGAGATCAAAAACCTGATCCTCCTCCTTCTCCAGCTACTTCTCTCCTCCACAAGTGCACTACACCAGTTAGTGTGTGCTCAAATGAGGAGAGCTACACCTCTATTTATATTCATCTGTTCACTTCAATTAACTCATCTGACATGTAGGCTCGATCTAATCATGTAGGATCGAGTTACACATGTATGCTCAAGTAACCACACTGGGGTGCTAATGACCCACCTTTACAATTAGAGGGGACAACCTCATGACTCTTATTAGTTATTCCGATTAGAAGCATCGGGGTACAAGATAATACAAGTGGTTCTCCTGTTAGGACCATTGGGGACCACAAAAGATACATATAGAATATTCTTCGAAGTTACAATATTTCAACATGTTCATCGGGAGGATAGTTCACTAAACAGCCGCAATGGTGGGTAGTGATCCCACTGCAGGTTCCGCGAACCATAACTCATCGGCTGTCGAAAGCTCTATCCACTAACCATCGTCGATGGCTGACGACTCTAGGACTTAGTAAAATTTTCAAAATTTTCCCCTTTAGCCTTCTTCTTCGCCGCTTGACCTTCTTTTCGTCAGCGAAAGATGGAGGTCCACCATCTTTTCTCTTCTCTCGATCGATGGCCCAACCTTTTGTGGCATAACCTGATTAGTATCAATAGTCTCTTATCGTCAGAAGACTAGTGTTCTAGGCTTCTGCAACGGCAGGGGCACGAACCACTTCCTTCTTCCGGTGGCCAATGTTTCGTTACATAGAAAAAATTTTAAACTTTCTTTACGTTGTCAAAGGTCGGAGACCTTACTTGTCAGATGCNTGCACGAACCACTTCCTTCTTCCGGTGGCCAATGTTTCGTTACATAGAAAAAATTTTAAACTTTCTTTACGTTGTCAAAGGTCGGAGACCTTACTTGTCAGATGCATAGTTGTCTAGCCATCCGCAACGGTGGGCGCTCGTTCAACTATTTTCCATCGACGAACGTCGAACACTTAGATTTTTTTTTGCAATTTTCCTTCCAACTTTCCTCCGTCAGGTATGCTTCTACCTAGCTCTCTGCTACATCGGAAGTCCTTCCTGTGAAGTGTTCCGATGAACCGACAGTTCAAACACTTAGAGAAATTATGGAAGTGTTCTCTCATCAACTTCTGATCTCTGTTGGGAAGAAAGAAATCCTGCTTCTGTCACTACATCTTCATGGTCCATTCAGGCCCATGCTGCAACATCAGCTCTGATACCACACTGTAACATGCCCGACCCTCTGACCGACGAAGATAATGATACCATGGCATTAACCATCCAGGCTGAGAGCCCCATGAACATGTGCATTCAAAAAAACACTGAAGCAGAATGATGAAAACAAGATGCATTGAGGTGGAACATACACAGATGCAATTATTTACCATACACAGCAGAAGCAAACATACATTCCTACAAGCATTCAACATGTTCATCACATTCATTAATAGTAAATAGGATTGGAAAATTAAAATAGACAAGATTACTTATCTTATGAAGAACACATCCGCACCCAGCTACGTCGCTGCAATGTTCTACCCAACCATAGGCCATCATGCTCCTTAATCTCTCAGAAACGCTGCCACCCCCGAGATGGGCATGATTCTCCAAGGAATAAGGACCAAGCAGGATTACACATATCCAAGGATACACAAAACACAGCTAAGCCAATACAGTTGGGTTTATCAGACCATCAACAAGACAACCAAGCCAATAAGGTCAGGTTTATCAGGCTATCAAGGAGCTGGGAAAGGCCAAATGCTAAGCTAGTGAGCCCATCATAGAGCTAGGAACACCTACACTAGAACTAGCTTGACTTCTAAGACACCCACACACACCCATCACAAGGAATCAGTCCCTTTTCTGCTACACAGTCCCTTAGGCCCTGCCTTCCCTTCCAATGCTATTCATGGGTTGTGGAGAAGAAATCCATCCCTCTAGCTCTGTCTGTGTGGTTTCCAAACACACCAGGTTTATCAAGAAAACCAAGCCCCAATCCATTCTCCCAACACTCTCTGAAGACCAACCATTGCATGCATGAAACTAATCAACAATTACAGCTTAGCAGGGGAAAATGACTCCAAACAGTCTGTGCCACCCCCAAAGCATAACATCATACACAACCAACAAACATAGGGAACATCAGCCCATTCTGAAAAATTGAAGCCACTGGGGAAAACTTAAGAAACCCACACTGGGGAAAGAAAATGCAGTCTCCCAGCCTGTGCGTGGGGGAAACTTGCACCAGACCCCAAATGTAAAGAATACCACAACAATCAAAATGTAAGGGAGACCACAGCAACACAATGAATCTTGAGGAGAATGGCAGCAACCATAACTCATGGGAAGAACAGTGGTCCCAACCTCAACATTGAAATGATGGGAAAATTACACAGCCATACCAGTCTATAAGGAGATCATATAGCTGAAATGTGAATGGCCCTTCACAAGAAAATCGTGGGTGAAAGAGCACGGCTCCCAGCTCGCTGTGCGAGTCAAACCAGGAAAAATCCTGTGCGTGAGAGTAATGAATAGACAATGGCGAGAATGCATAGTAGTCAGAGGTGTGTGAGTGTTTCATCTCCATCGTTAAAAAAAGTGGAAAGCCTGGAGAGTTTTTTTCCTTTTGTCCAACATGAGGTTCATTGCCGGTGGAGTGTGCGGGTGGGAAAGGAATGACAATCCTGCCGCCCCCACTGCCAAAAAAATAAATCTTCAACTACTTAGCTGAACATTTAAGTTGGTAGTTGAATAGAACAAGGAAAGATGACACATGGCTTTTTCCCCCATTTCCCAAGGTTTGACATCCCCCACCCTTATCCTTGTGAAAAACATGCCCTTTCTCAATTTAGTTTCCGCGAACGTAGCTGGTCGGGTTATTTTTAATTAAATATGCATATTTACATGATGACAAAACTTAATATGTATGCCACAGGCCCTCGACATACCATCGGTGACAATTTCAACCGAAAACATCGCATAACCAATCAATGGTGGGGCCTTAGCCTTTAGCTCTGCACCATGATTATTTACAATATATACATCATATACATCTAATGCAACAGGGTCAAAACCAAGGTGTTACATCGATCATGTGAGCGGTTGATGGTGGTATGTCGATGGGTATGATGTCGACTATTGAAGCATTGATTTCTTGTCATCTTTTTTTATGGGTGTTGGTTCTGTTTTGTTTATTTTATATTTTTTTAATATTTTTATAGTTTTTTTCTATCCGTTACGGTCGTTATATGATTTTTTTAACTTGTTTTAATTTTTCTACCGCTTTAGTCAGGGACCGTTAACAAATTTATGAAATACTATGCCTTGTAACGTGCTTAGTCGAATAGATCCATTGGCATGGATCTCTTCAACAACGTAGAGTCCCATCCATTATGTATGTAGCTTTTTGGGTTTTCCTTTTACTCGACTGTTGTATTGTAGGGCAAGGTCCCCTACTGACAGGTTTTTGTTTTTGATATTACGATCATGCCATGCCTTCTGCTGTTGTTTTCTAATTTCTTGGTGTTGTAAAGTGATCAGTCAATCTTCTTCAAGCTTTCTTAATTGCATTTTTCGGTCCTTCCTTCCATGTTCGACATCGACATGTAAAATTTCTTCTATAATAGGTGTTTGTTGTCGAAAATGTAGTGGAACAACTCTCTCTTGTTCATAGACTAGTTGGAACGGTGTTTGGTCTATCGAGCACTTGTATGTCTACATGTATCTTCTTGTCCCAGTCATCTTTGTCAGTGTTACAGATTTTTGTTAGGTATTTTGTTAATGTTTTCTTGAATTCCTCAATTGCTCCATTCGACTGAGGGTGATACGTTGTACTATGTTGGTGGTCAATTTGGAACCGATGTGTTAGTGTCTTAATGGTTTTATTAATAAAGTGTGACCCTTGGTCGCTGATTAGGGTTATTGGACATCCAAACCTAGTAATGATGTTTTCATAGATAAATTTAGTAGCTATCTCACTAGAACATGTGTCGACTAGTTCTTCCTCTCCTCACTTGGTTACATACTCTGCTGCAGTTATTATGTACCTTGCACCTATTCTTTTTGCTGGTATGGGGAATGGTCCTATGAAGTCGATGGCCCAAATTTCAAATGTCAAACTTGGGTTTACTGATATCAAGGGCATTTTTGTACTAGGCAGAGGTCGACCCAGTCATTGACATCTGTCACATTGGCTCCCAAAATTTTTATAGTCATTGTGAAGTGTCGGCCACCATAACCCTGACTGTTGGATTTTCTTGGCAGTTGTGTCTGCTTGAAAATGTCCTCCCGATGGTCCATAATGTTATTCATAGATAATATTATTTCTTTCATGTTCTAGTATGCATCTTCTGAGGATGTCGTCCAAGCCCATTTTATATAAGAATCCATTTATGAGGCTATATGGTGCAACTTTCATGGCTAGGATTTGTTTCTTCTTCATGTTCATGCCTTCTGGTTCTTGTCCACTTTCTAAGAACTGAGATATTTCCTCTAATTCTATCGAAACTAATTCTATTCGAAATAAATGTGCATCTAGTAGGTCATCTTCCACTCCTGTTGGTTCCTCTCTTGTGTTGATTCGTGATAAGTGGTCTGGAACGATATTTAACTTTCCTGGTCTGACGACAAATTCAAATTCAAATTCTTGGAATAGAAGTAGCCATCAAAAAATTCTCCCATGATGTAAGGGTTTATTTACAAGGTATTTTAGTGCTTGGTGGTCGATATAAAAAATAAACGGATTGGATAGTACGTAATGTCGATACTTCTGTAGTGCGAAGACCATTCCTAATGCTTCTCTCTCTATTGTTGAGTAGTTTCTTTATGCTTTATTTAATTTTCTACTATTGAAACTATAGGGTAGTCCATTCCATCATCCCCTAGTTGAGTTAGGATTGCTCCTACTTCTAGGCCTGATGCGTCGATGTGTACATGGAATTTGGTCGACCAGTTTGGAAATCTTAGAATGGGTGCTTCAACTAGCCTCATTTTTAGTGTTTCAAATGATATGTTGCATTCCTCTGTCTAGTTGAACTCCTAATATTCTCTTAACATTTCTTCTATTGGATACGTCATATATGAATAATATCTTATGAATTTCCCATAATATCCTATATGACCAAGTAGTACCCTCACTTGTTTTGGGTTCACCGGTGGTTTTAAGTCGAGGATAATTTTTATTTTTGCGAAGTCGACCTTAATGCCTTCTTTGCAGAAAATGTGTCCTAATAGTATCCCTATAGGCATCATAAATATGCACTTCTTGATGTTCAGAGCTAGCTGGATTTGTCAGCATCATTCCAACATGAGCCTTAGCCATTTGTAGTGATCTGTCAACATAGAGTATATTGTCCAATCATCGAAATATACTGCCATTTTTTTGTAAATATATTCTTGAAATGTTTTGACCACAATTCTTGAAAATACTACAATTGCATTTTTTAAACCAAAAGGCATATCCCTGTAAGAAAATGATCCAAATTCGCATACGAATGTTGTCGTTTTGTGATTTTTGGCTATTGGTACTTGGTTATAACCTGAGAATCCATCTATAAATGAGTAGCATTCATATCCTGTGACCTCATTTAAGATTTCATCTACATAAGGAGTTGGAAAAGGGTCTGTTAATGTAAATTTATTTAGGCCTCTAAAGTCGACACAAATCCTTAGCTTGGTTGGATCGTGTTTATTTGGTTGAACAACCATTGGACTTTCCCATTCTGATTGGTCAATAGGGTAGATAATTCCTGCTGCAAGCATATTATCAATCTCTTTCTTGACTATCTCTTTGTACTTATGAGATAATTTATATGGTATTTTCTTTATAGGTCGGACATCAGGTTTAATGTCGATATTCATTTCACCCATTTCATGGAATAGACCTTTGAGATCTTTGTAGTCTCTAGCGAAGACATCCTAAAATTATTTTAGTAAGTTTACTATTTATGTTGTTTGTTCTTCACTCCAGTAGTCTCCAATTGTTTCCATTTTTGGTCGATCATCACTTGAGATGTTGAATTCTTTAGTTTTGAATTTAGCATCTAACCATTATGGTGCTTTGTATTCATTAATTGGTCGGCTTCCTTCTTTAAACTGTGAAAATGTGGCAGGAAAGTCTGCTGTAGTCATTTGGTTGGTGTCTTTGACTGTCTCGACTTTAAGCACTGTGTGAATTGGTTTTGTTGTTCCTGAATGATATCATTTCCATCGAAAATTTTTTTCTTCCATATTTTCATTTTCCATTTGTAGCATTGTCAATTGTGGTGTTGTATTGGTTTATATGTTATTGTAGTTTATTGTCGGTCGGTCATGTTTTAGGGTTTTGTTCTCTGTCGGTTCTACAAATGCCTTGATTTGTTTTCCAATTTTGACTAAGTTTTCGTCTTGTGGTATAAAGCTGAAATCTTTGATAAAATTCTCTCTTAGTTCATGCCATTAGAATGTTTCACCCCTAGCTTCTTCCATTTTGTACCATTTGTTTGTTAAGTCGGATTACGTCAATGGAAACAAGTGTGGCCATGTACATTCATCCTTATACCCAAGTCTTTTCCATTATTTTTCACATATTCTTATGTGGTCTTCTGGATCCTGCCCTTGGATGAACATAGGTATTTGGGCTCGATTGGTTAACTTTTTTCCTCCAAATATTTCTATGAAGTAGGTTGAAGCGTTGTCCATGTCTGCAATCTTGATTGATGGGTATCCCACCAGCTTGTCCTATGAAGGTTTCCACTAAGCTTTGTAGTCGGCCATGTTCACCAATGTTTTTGGATACTTGTTCTATATGCATAACTAGTGATTCTCTTTCTTTGTATCTTGGGATTTGTGTAATACATACATTTGCTGGTTTTAGGGTAGGATATTCCCTGGTTTTCTTTTCTAATATTTTTGGGATGATGGACACCAAGAAGCACCGTTGGACTAGTTTCTTCTACAATTTTTGAATGGTCCAGCAACCTCTTGCTTGTGTTTTGTAGTTCTCAACTTTGCAATCATATAATTCTGCATCTAAATTGTATCTGACTGAATCTTGATTGCCTAAGTGAAGTTCACCATAGAGATTAGGTTATATGTAGTCTTCATTGGTTTGTATCTAATATAATTATCGTATGTTGACTTCTTCATCAATAGGTTCTATCCAAGGTTCTCCTTGGGATGGATGAATAGGTACTATGAATTTTTGTCCATTCCCTTTTAGTTTTATTCTTTCCTTATCAAAAAATATCGATGATTTCATTTTTCTTCCCAAAGGTCGACCTACTGACGCTAGGAAGGAACTGGATCCTCCCTTAGGGTCAATAGTTTCAAAGTCAACTTTGGTCAATATTCCTTTTATGGTCGTCTCGACATTTCTCCAAACTCTGATAGGTTCAATTAGACCTTGGTCGGCTAATTCCAGGTATATTCCTGACTCATATAGTCGAGGTCTACCCAATTGTTCCAAAGTGTCACAAGTCATAATATTTACTTGTGACCTGAAGTCGAGCACAACTTGTTGAACATGGTATCCTTCAATTTCTAGGTCGACAAGTGGGTCGGCATCACTTTTGTCCTTCTGGTTTAGACTGTAGATATATATATATATATATATATATTTTTTTTTTCTGTATTATTGTTGTGTTTTATTTTATAGAATAGGTCAATGAATTGAGACACTGTTTTATCAGTTTGCACTAAATGTATTAGTTGTTTAACTGTGTTTTGTCGATTATCATTAGCCTCTTCTTGTTGAGAAAATTATTTAAATATATTCGATGCATATTTATACAATTGTTTTTATTTAGTTGGGTTAGGATAATCATTCTTTTATTTTATTTTGCTTATTCATGGATTATCACTCCCAATGTTTATCCCTTGTCGGGTTACAATATGCAGATTCTTTGTATTGATTATATAATGTTTTTGCACACACGACAAGACATTAACATTTTTCATTTTATTTATTTTATCAAGCATAGTAGGGAAATCCTCTAATGAGTGATCCCCTACTCCACAGCTAGTACAAAATTTTAAGTCAGTTATGTCCTTCTATGGACAATATGCATATCGGTGACCTTCTTTGTAGCATGTGAAACATTGGATGGGCTGACGTGGTCAGTTGTCACTATTCCCAGAGAATCGACCTTGACCTCCATATCCTCCATGTCGATTGTCGAACTGGAGCTCATATCAACGACCTTCGTACCTTTGATTATTATGTTTGTTTTGAGCATTGTTTCGATGATCATTTTTCTGGGCGATTGCATTTGTCTGGTAGACTTTCTGGTAGTTTTGTCGAGTTTTTAAGTTTAGGTGGCAGTCAGAGGTAGTGTGAATTTTCACTTCACAAATAGCACACCAATATGCTTTACCATTTTTCATGTTAAATGGGCAATCTTTTGTTGTGTGCTCTCCATGTTTTTGGAAGATGTCGCAAAAACACTTTGTTTGCACAAATCGAACGTTCTATCGGTTGATGTCCTATCAACATTTATCTTTTGAATGTCTGGCCAGTGAGCATTTCATGCACTATACATCCTGACTCTTAAGGTTTATCTCTTTTAATGATTTATGCATGATCTCGAGTTGTTCTTCCAGTCTAGTATCTGTGGGATATACTCGGAAGTCTTCATCCATCTCTACTTGTAGGGATTTAGTAAGCACATCTTTATATGTTTTGAACATCTCTAGGCTTATGTGTAGCCAAATTTTCTATGATAGACCTACAAGGAACCACTTGATTAATAGTTTCTCATCAATTACATAATCCAATTTCCTGAGGAGGTCTTTCTAGCGTTTGTCATAGTCGCGAACAGATTCTGCTGGCTTTTGTGATGTTGTTTTCAATTTCTTTGTTTCTAGATGTTTTGCATCTGGAGTTTTAAAGAACAAAAAAAATTGTGCTTTGATTTTTGATTTAGATGCTTCAGGGGCTCTTTCGGTAAAGGTCATGTACCATTTTAGTGCTCTTTTCCTCAAAACACCCGTGAACTATTCCATCTGTCTATCTTCATCTATGACCTGGTTTGCCTCCCATGTTAACTCACAAACAAACCAATGTCATCTAGCATATTCGTCGCCCTCATATAGAGAGATATGTGCTGACTTGTGACCCATGTCGGATTCGTTGCCACTGTCTTCTTTAGGAGGTGGCGGCGGTGGGCGTGGTGGTGGGGGTAGTGGGATTTTTTTCTTATTTCTTTGTGTATAAATGTTGTCGAGGGAACTCTGATTCTTGTCTATTGTTTTTTTTGTCATTTCTTCTTCGACAAGAAGTCGGTCAGGGTCGACTTCTCCTCTCGATGTCCAACTGCAATTATTTGTCTGCAAGTCCAATTTTTCTGTATTCTCCAAAGATGTATTTGGCAGAGAGAGTGATCCTTCATGTGTCAGGTAAAGTAAGTGGATACTTTGGTTGGAAGGGTATTCCTGAATCGTGACCCAATTTCCTTCCTCTGGTCGATGGATCACTAAATGATTATCATCGTTTACTTCGTGGTTTAGTCGGCTCCATATACCAAAATCAAAAGCTCTTACTCTTAAATCTTCTTTGACAATGGCTTGCATCCTTGTAGTCGGACTTATTGGAGATAGAGGTCTTACCTCTTGGGGAACTTCTATTTGGAGATATTCTCACTACTCTATCCACAAATATTATTCCATGGTGATGCCTCTTCCTCTATGCCTTCTTCTTATCGGTCATGACTCGAATCTGGAAGAATTCTTTCTTGGTCTGTCACCCTAGTACTCATTCCTCTTTGCAGTGCTATATCTCTTTCTCTTCTTTCTTTCATTCTTTTCAGCCTCTTCTCTCTCTCTATTTTTTGTAAATCCGATGTACCTTTGTGTTTCACTATCCGTTTTATTTCCTTCTTAGGTTGACTTTTCATCACTGGTGGTGGTATCTCTTGTTAGTCAACTAGAATCCTATTAACTTTACCCTGACATACGACCAAATACCCCCCATGCCCTACCTGACACTTTAGAAAGCTTAAATAGTTCTGTTTACTTGATTAGGAAATATTCCCACTCCCTTTCAGAAATAAATTTCTCCCACTTCCTTTGATTCTCCGCCCAGTTAGAATTTTGTGGCGGTTCACGTAGTGATGGACGAGGTTTGACAATATGAACCACTCCTTTTTCTATTAGGAATTTGAATAGAAAGGTTGGTAAGGAGCACAGGAATTGCTCGGTAAGGTCTATATAGAATTTATTCTGAATGGTTTCTACCGAAGTTATTTCTTCTATATATTGCTCCTCGTAGAATTCATTAGTGATCTCTTCAAACCACTCTGACAATTTTGTTCTTCCCCCTCAAATCAGTTTCTCTAGCAGCTATTCATCCTTAGT
The DNA here is from genome assembly GCA_001517045.1 of Pseudotsuga menziesii. NCBI lineage: Eukaryota > Viridiplantae > Streptophyta > Pinopsida > Pinales > Pinaceae > Pseudotsuga > Pseudotsuga menziesii. The sequence continues at coordinate 145,639 of LPNX011216936.1, forward strand.
CTCTTATGGCTTTTTCATCAAGAAGTTTGTTCAAAAGATTGGGTACCGATTCTATAAACTTCTCATGGATTTCAGTAAAGAATATTTCCTTTACTTGAGCAGTCGTTAATATGTTTCTCTGTGTGTAATTCTACAAGTAATTTGCTATCTTATGCTCCCACCAGTCTTTAATCTCCTGTTCTTATGTCATATACTTGTATTCATCTCAGGTATGTACTACCGACAACAGAACCAATGTTGTAATCTCTCGGATCAAAGAGGGTTACCAATAATACACATTAAAAGCATACAGACATATCAGATACAAGAGACAAGACATTAGATGTGGAATAATAGATTATATTATAGTAAAAGGGTCCATACAAACATAGAACTGAACCAAGTTCTCATTTGGCTCAACAGCCTAATATATATGATTTACAAATAGTTACAAATAACTACCTGTAGGTTTGGTCAACCAACATGACCTTATGTGGCCGACCTAATCTCTAATTAGTCAGTTGATCGACTTAGTCGGCTTACTAACTAGCTCTTCCAACAGATAGCAAAGATTCTAGTAATAACATTAACATTAATAATAGCGCCAAAGTAAAAAGTCATGTTATCAAACATTAATAATAAGTCTTTAATTAATTTAATCATGACATGGATCAAAATTCAACAATCATATAAAATATCATAATTCCATAATGCAAGAGAACATAAGTCACATGAAGGATCATAAATCTAGGGCTTAACAACTGGGGTATTACATCTCCCCCCATTTAAACAATGCATCATTCTCAATGCGTATTACATACATGCCGCAAAATTTCAAAATAGATGAGGGTATGCTTCCCTCATGGTATCCTCCAGCTCCCAAGTTGCATCCTTGGGACTGTAATGGGTCCATTAGACCTTTACCTACATGATTTATCGATTCCAAAGCAACTTGACTTTACTATCCAAAATGAAAACTTGTTGTATCGGAAAATCCCCTTTTGGTTCCACCTAGATCATAATCCATTCAATCACATCATTAGTACCATGTTCACACACACACACACACACACACACACACACACACATATATATATATATCAATAAAGAAAATAAAAGCACTCTAATTACCTGGATCACATTGCAATCAATTACATGATTAGTATCAGGTATATACTTTTTCAATAAAGACACATGAAACAAATTATGTACTCTAATGCAAGCGGGTAGGGACAGCTCGTAAGAAATAGGTCTGATCTTAGCTAAGACATCAAAAGTTCCACAATATCTAGAAACTAGCTTGGAGAAATTTCCCAAGTTTAAGGAACTCTTTTTGGGTCTGACTTTCAAAAACACATGATCCCCAAATTGAAACTGCCTGGCGGTCCTGTTCTTATCTTCATAAATTTTATTCATGCCTTAAGACACCTTTAGATTCTGGTTTATCCTAACAATTTGATCCTCCATATCCTTTAATAATTCTGGTCTAACAATGAATCTATCCATTGCGTTATCCCCGCTGATGGGGGTATTACACTTCCTTGCATACATGGCCTCAAAAGGACTCATCTTCAAAGAGGAGTGATATCCATAATTATAAGCAAATTCCACCAAGTGTAAATAATCTCCCCACTTAGATGACTTATCCATCACATACATCCTTAAAATATCTTCAATTACTTGGTTAACTCTTTCTGTTTGTCCATCTGTCTTAGGGTGGTATGCTGTACTCATGTTTAGACTTGTACCAAACCCTTCGAACAATCCTTTCCAAAATTTAGAAGTAAATTTTGAATCTTTGTCTAATACTATATCCTTCGAAATACCATGCAATTCGGGTACTTATTTCATGTAAATATTTGCAATGTTAGCTGCTTTGTGAGTTGTCTTTACTGGAACGAAGTGTGTTGCCTTATTCAAATTATGTACCACAACCATGAACGCATCATTTTACAATCTCATATTAGGTAACCTAGCGATGAAATCCATCATCACTAGATCCCATTTCCATTCTAGTATAGGCAAGGGTTGCAAAAATTCCGCTGGATGTCGATTTTCAACTTTAACTTTTTGACATACCATGAACCTAGCGATATATTCTGCAACATCATTCTTCATCCCTAGCCAATAGTATTGTTTCCTTAATACTGCTACTATATTCTAATAACCTTAATGTTTGACATAAGGGACATCATGCATTTTTTTTATAAGCATATTCCTTCTATCTCCAACAACATGCACATAAACTCTATGTCTGTGCATGAGTAATCCAATTTCTTTAAAATTATACTTATCAAATTTCTCTGGAATTTTCTATTGTTTCAACCCTTCTTTCACCTGTTGATAAAGTTCATCTATAACACTGGCTTCAACGATCTTATCCTTCAAATATGATGTGCTAATGCTGATAGATTCTACATGCATCACATACATCTTCCTACTAAGCGCATCGGCTGCTTTATTTTCCTTACCTTTGATATGCTTGATGTCAAAGTCATATTCACATAATAACTCCATCCACCTCCTTTGTCTTGTATTCAAATTAGGCTGCTCAAACAAGTATTTTAACCCATCATGGCTAGTTCTCAACTCAAACTTTTTACCCATTAGATAATGTCTCCACATCTTCAAAGCATGGATGATAGCTACAATCTTTAAGTCATGGGTGGCATAGTTCTGCTCATGTTCCTTCAACTTTCAAGATTCGTAACGGATCACATGTCCATCCTGCATTAATACTCCACCAATGCCTTTCTTGCATGCATATGTGCATACAACAAAGTTTCCTTCGGGATCCGTAATTTTTAGCATTGGTGCACTGGTAAGCATTTCCTTAAGTTTTTGAAAATTATCTTCACACTTAGAAGTCCAATCAAAATTCACACCTTTATTTTGCAATGATGTGATAGGATCAGCCAACTTAAAAAATCCTTTGATGAATCTTCGATAGTATCCAGCTAACCCCATGAAGGATCTATCTTCTGATACATTCTTAGGTCTTGACCATTCCATAATGGCTCTTATCTTCTCAGCATCAACTATAACACCTTCTTTAGATATGATATTCCCTAGCTAGTGGATTCTTCCTTGATAAAATGAACACTTGCTGAATTTGGCATACAACTGACGTTCTCTAAGCACTTGCATTACTAGTCATAGATATTCTTCATGCGTTTCCTTTGTCTTGGAATATATAAGGATGTCATCGAAGAATAGAATTACAAACTTATCTAAGTACTTTCGAAAGATTCCATTCTTTAAACACATGAATACTACAGGTGCATTTGTTAAACCAAAATGTACTACTATGAACTCATAGTGTCATACCTTATTCTGAATGTTGTCTTACTGATATCCTCATTCTTAATTCTAATTTGGTGGTATCCCAACCTCAAATCTATTTTTTAAAAACACCTTGGCTCGTCTCAATCGATCAAACAAGTAATCAATTCTTGGTAAGGGGTACTTGTTTTTAACCATTTCTTTGTTCATTTGTCTATAATCTATGCAAAGTATTAGAGTTCCATCGTTTTTCTTCACAAATAACACATGAGCTCCCCAAGGTGAAGCAATGGGCCTTATGTAACCTTTCTCTAGTAGATCCTATAACTGCATTTGTAATTCCTTTAACTCTGGAGTACTCATTCGATAAGGTGCTTTAGATGAAGGTATTGTTCCTGACACCAAGTCGATATAAAAATCAATGTCCCTCTTCGGAGGTATTCCTGGCGATTCATGAAATATATCTGCAAAAAAATTTAGTATTGGATAATCGTGCAACTCTAGATCTTTTCCTTATTTTGATTCTTCCACATGAATTGCATATAATTAGAATCCATTTATAAGACCTTTATTCAATTGTAGAGCTATGATATTCCTTAGGGATATGGTTCTAGGTATTCCTTTTATTGTCACATGGTTCCCTTCTTCATTCAAACAAGTATAATTTTTATTATGGAAATCCAAAACTACATGGTGTGCATCCAACCAATACATGCCGATTAATAAATAATATGACCTTGTGGAAATTGAACCCAGGTGTTAGAACAATTACACTCACAAAAATTGCCAATTACACATGCAAATTACACACAATGGAGACTGAATATTGAGCAGAACACTAATCTGTATTGAATAAGTGTACAATAGCCAAACCTGTAAAGTCATAGGCTGCCACAATAAATAATTACATGAGAGATTCGAATGCATAAGTATTCCATTCAGATTTGGTCAAAAGCAGGCTTACTAAATCTAAGCAAATCCCCCATAGGTGCATATAGCAGTTTCCAAATCTGTCTAGGAGCTCACGAATTGGAAAAATAAATTAGTCAAGCTAACATGTGATGGAAGGACAACTCATACATGCTTTTATTAGGAGAAAAGGGTGGAGGATGATGAGGACAAAAAATAAGTTAACTTCACCTAGTCAAACTTTCCCAATTGCCTTAAAACTCAGAAAAAGCAGACATGCACTAGGAAGGCTAGGAATAAAGTAAATTTGATTCCAAGTGGTTTCCCAAGTGATCCATGACTCAAATTTAACAATTTTTACCACTTTGGATGTGTGGAGGACAACTTGCATAAGGTGGAATATGGAAACTAGGCAAATAAGACAAAAATTGGATTAATTAATGTCTAAGGTAGCTAACTATGTGTTGATTATTATAACACCCCCCCTTAAGCCTGAATTATGAGTAAAATATCTGAAAATTATAGGGCCTAGCAATAAGGCTTAGTCACCCTTTACATACTACATGTCCATTTAACCAAGGAAAGAGGCAAAAACCCAGTGGGAAAAATCCTCCCTTAAACATGGATAGTAAAACAAAATTTGAAAATATTTCCATCACTCATGCTTCACAGCATGATCAGAAATACCCAGCAGTGATTTGAGATTGTTGAATGTATTCTCACAAAAAACTTTGGTGAAGATATCTGCTACTTGTTCTGAAGATGAACAGAAGATTAGGTGAATGGTACCATCATGCACAAGCTGTCTGATGTAGTGCATATGGATCTCAATGTGTTTGGTTCTCTGTTTCTGAACTAAATCATTGTAGATTTGAATGGTACTCTGATTATCAAAATAGATAGTAGTTGATTATTCTGATTCGAAGCCACACTCACCAAGTAACCCCTGCAACCATAAACTTTGAGTTGCTGCATTTACAACTCCTCTGTACTCTGCTTCTACAGATGAGAATGCAATGGCACTCTGTTTCTTGCTTGACCAACTGATTGGTCCTTCAGCAAGCATGAACACATATCCTGATGTTGACTTTCAATCTATGTTGTCACCTGCCCAATCAATGTCAGTAAACCTAATCAAATCAAGATCAGATTTAGCTTTGTAGAAGATCCCATGAGTCCTTGTTCCCTGAACAAAGTTAAGGATCCTTCTGGATGCCCTCCAATGGATCGCATGAGGCTGATCCATGTATCTTTAAGCCACACTTACTGCATAATAAATATCAGGTTGAGTATGTGTAATATACAGTGAACACCCAATCAGTTGCCTATACAATGTATTATTTACCATAGGTGAAGAATCTGCTTCTTCAAGCTTCACTCCTGACAGGAAAGGAGTCTTGCAAGGCTTGTAGTCCTTCATGTTGAAATTGTTTAGTAAATCCAAGGCATACTTGGAATACTGTACCTGGATTCCATGTTTGTTTTGAGCAATCTCGAGCCCCAAGAATTGGCTCAATAAGCCCAAATCAGTCATTGAGAATGCATGGTTCATTGCATCCTTCAAGGAGGCAATTTCATCCTTTGAGCTTCCTGTAATGAGAAGGTCATCAACAAAAAAAACACTAATCATTAATTAACCATGAATCAGCTTCAAATAGACATTTGGATCTGACTTGCATTGAACAAAATTTAGTGATAGCAGAAAGCTATCAATCTTGGCATACCAAGCCTTGGGGGCTTGCTTAAGCCCACACAATGATTTCTTTAGCCTAAACACAAGAGATGGATTAGTAGAAAATCCTTGAGGCTGCTTCATGAAAATCTCTTCAGTGAGATCTCCATTCAGGAAATCACACTTCACATCCATGTGATGTACCTCCCACTACTTCGAAGCTGCAATGGCTAAAGCTAGCCTGATGGAGTCCATCTTTGCCACTGGTGCAAAGGTCTCATTGTAGTATATACAATGCACTTGTGAGTAGCCCTTGACTACCAATATTTCCTTATACTTCAAATTTGAACGATCAGTAGAAAATTTGGTTTTGTACACCCACTTACACTGAACTAGCTTCCTTCCTGGGGGAAGATCAACCAGCTCCCAAGTGTTGTTCTTTTGGAGTGAGATGAAATATTCTTTCATGGCTGTTTGCCATATTGGATCATGTGCTGCATCTTCATATGTATGTGGGTCTGATTCAACGATCAGATAGCATTTCTCTGCAAACAAGGGGTCTTTCATGCACAGAGCACTCTCAAACTGAGATCTAGTCCTCCTAGGATCATTAGGATTTCCAGCTAGTTCTCCAGCTGCATGAATGGTATTTGCTGCCCATTTTGGTCTTGTAGGACTATTAGTATATGCAATTAAATCATCATTATCAGACATATCAGAATCAGCAAGTTCAACTATCTCTTCACTTACATTCAATGGTTCTGGTGGTGAAGAGGATTCTCCAACTTCCACTCCTGCTAAAGGCTCTTCTTGGAACTGAACACTCCTTTCAATGAAGGCTTTGTTTGTGCTAAAATTTATCAGATTATACCCTTTTTAATATTTATAGTGTAATGTCCCTCTTGCGCACCTGAAGTATTTTGTAAATTTTGAATGATTATTGTACTTGTTCTGGTGAGGAGCTCAAGGCCAAGGCCCCACCAGAAACAAGACCTGGAATTCTATTATTTGCCTAAGGGGTAAAATTAGGAAACTTAAGGGATTATGGCAACTTAATCAATGGGGAACTAAATACACTAAAGGGGAAACTTAAAAATAGTGAGGGGATCTTTGCAAATCAAAATAAGATTTTAGACGTTTTAACAACCTAAACTCTTAGGCATCATCTTAGGTTGAGGTAATTCCTAAGTTGACAAATGCATCGTTTGGCGTTTAAGATAATTCTCCCTAATACATCAAATGCCAAGAAGCTTCCCCATAATCTTAATCTAGAAGCTCCAGCTCTTGTCTTATGAAAATCATATAAGTCATCTTAAAATTTATATGCTTCTAGAGGCTTAACTACCTAAATAAATCGTCCAAGATGTATTGGTGTTTTAATCGGGAGGGGGCTTACTTCCATGGGCATAGACTAAAAATGTGCTCTATATACCTAGATACATGCATATGTATATTACCGTTGATAAAGGCGAGAAAAGAACAGATATGTTAAAAAAATCCTCAAGGAAAAAGTAGACAGCCATTTTCTTGCTAAGTGGCATAGAACCACCTTTGCCGAGGCAAGTGGTAACTTGGATTAAAAAAAAAAAAAAAGTGGAAAAGAAAAAAAAAAGAGAGAGAATCTTTATAAAAATTATGAGGGGTTCTTATACACTCCCTCTTGTGACTGCCTATCCCCGGATTATTTGGGGAAACACAAAAGGGGTCACACTCGTTCGGTTTCTCTCTTTCAAAGATGAAATATCTTTTCGATTGAGTTGTGTTTTGGAAAAGGGGGGGAAATCACCCTTGCATTAGGGTGTCTTCATTTTGGACCTTACCCTAGTTGACATCCCTCAAATTCAGCATGTCCTGGATTCCCCAAGTTTTTAGGTAGAAACTTACCCTAGTTAGCAAGAAAAAATAAAAAATAAAAAGGGTGTTAGCAGGGCGGTTCAGGGCATTAAATTTCCCACAGCGTGGTTTTGAGAGGGATATCGATTTCAGCATCATGAAAAAGAAGGAATCTTTCAATTTAACGCCTTCCCCATAATAGCGACTTCCATAGTATTTACCGTTACTCCAATAAGTTAGGGATGTGATTGCATAATTTTAGCACACATTAAGAGGAAAAGCTGGGCTTTTATTTTGGAAGGAGGGGAAGATCCCAGGATAAAAAAAAAAGGAAGGGGACCTCGGCAGATATACTCACCCCCCCTGCTCCCCCAATAGAAATGACATTTTTCTCAGTATGTTCGAAGCCGTATGCTCTGGACATCAATTCGAACAGCGTATAACATCTAGTGTTGGAGATATCAGTGGGAGCCGGTGGCTTCTCCTGTGAGTGGGGACTCAGCAGTTGGAGAGAGACAGTTTTATGGAGACGTCTGTCAAGAAAGAGGTAGATCGCAGCTCCGGAGAAAACCAGTTTCCTCCACCTCGGAAAAATCAATAGGAAAAGTTCTGGAACAAGGACTCCATACTTTCTGGTTGCCACGGAAGTCTCAGATCAAGCGTTCCATGGGGTTCAGCAGTTCGAATTCAAAGCACCACATACTGAGGTAAACATTGCCCATCATGCGTGCGTTGCATTTTGAGTCTGCAATTTTTACTACTCGTTTACTGGATAGATTAGGGGGTTGTCCTCTGTGCTGTTTTAATACAAGAATCATATTTGTGCTTCCATGTATATGAGATAAAAGTAAACATCTGCATCGCTGGAATTCCCAGTCTGATGGTCCACGTAGTATAACGAGTTGATGGAAAACCTCTGCGTAGGGTTATGTCCAAGCCGCTCCTTATTTCTCCCACTTACCCTATTTTCTTTTAAGGAAAGCGAACCTTCTTTTGGCTTAGGGTCTCAACAGACTTGATCATTTTCAGTTATCGATATGAAGTTGCCGCCTTTGCCGAATCAGCCCCAACCTGCATGTGCATGAAAAGTGTTTTTATTTTTTTTCCTCATAGCTCAGGCCTCATTTGGAGCCTTGATTTCATTCAATCTGAGCTGATTCAGTGTTGATTGAAAGCTATCAACATCTATTTTGGTTTTGGATCTACCATCTGTGGTCTGCGTTATTGTTTTGGTCTGCATATCCAAGCTCGCACAGCGCATACCTGACTTTGATTATGGATCGTAAATATGACCCAGTCGCCGCTTAGTTCCACACCTATGAGTTTACCTAACTTGCATGTTTTAATAGATCTGAATGTGGGTTGTGTAGGATCTGATAAATCATATACCTTGGGTGGTGTGGTTAGTTGTTGACTTGAAATACGAATAATGAACTCCCTCTATGGGCACATTTGATTGACCGATATGCACGATTCTTTGATTGTAACGTCTGTTTGTTCCTATGCTCAAGTTTTAACAAGTCCAAGGGAATAGGTCCGCAACCTTTGTTTGGTTATATTATTTTCATTTCAGCGTTTGGCTATGTATGGAAACATGAAGCTAATGCTCATATCTTTAAAACTGGTAAGGAGTTAGGCATTTTGACAGGAGTTGTATAAGTCAAAGACTGGATATATGCAGCCTAGTACAGATAATCAACCTTACATTGGATTATCCTAATATTGAAATATCACGATAACATGGTAAATAGATATAGAGATGGATAGTATGAAGGTATGGAAATGTTTTCTCCATGGTACCGGTAGTGATCTTTTAAAAACAAAACCGTAGCTCTTTGTAGGCTAGTGACTATATAAAAAAGGGGGGTAAAACTAAAAAACAAAGGAAAGGCTCCAATCTTGAATCTAGTCTTGAGTTTAAAACTCGGTTACAGAACTTTGTTTGTTATTGTGTTGTATCACGAACTGGCAATAGAGCTATCTGATTTTCTAGTTTACGTTCAGAGGTACTCTCGGTGAGAGAGTCCGCAAGGATAAATGAAAGAAAATATGGCAACCATGATGTTGCGGATTGTAACGGTTTTAATAAATAAAAATCACATGAGCTGACTGTTGGTGGACGTAACCCTGAGTTTGGGGTGAACCACGTATATTTGGGTGTTCTTTTGTTTATGTCTAAATGTCTCATTTTCCCCTTAATTGCTTACGTACTTAGCATCTTGTTTTGCCGTTGACTAATTCCCTTAGAAATAATGATAAGGAATGTTAATGTTTATCATGATCAATTTCTTGCTGCACTTTTGGATGTTTTCGAAGCATTATGATGATGAAGTGCTTATGGTTACGAATAAAATTTTAAGGTGATTTCACTCATGAAAATTGTCATCTACTCGATTAAGTATTATGCAAATATGTTACTGATATGAATTAATTGAAAGCAAACAATGAATGGTTCATGAAATAGAGCATTTTACTTAAAGGATGGTAGTCCTATAACTAAGTACCTTTGATGATGAGGGCCTTATGGCTAAGATTAACCATCCGAACAGCAGAGTTAAACTCCATAAGAGACACATATGTTGGTCGAAGTTAATGAATGTAACACTGTGGTTAAAACAAAGGTTGAGCTTGTTATCAAATGACAGTATAAAATTTGTACCTAAGTATTCTGCCTTTAAGTAAAGCTAGTGGGCATAGTATGCATGTTTGGGTTATGTAATCAATAGCAAATCCTAGTCGATTGGATGTGAACGGCAGGTTTGGTTTCGGATAAGTAGGATAGAGGTAAATTGTCAAATGATCGTCATACAGCACACGTAATTTTGACTTTATTGAATTTAATTGCACATGTTATATTGAAATACTGTGTAAAATTCTGACACTAATATGATTGTCTCATTCTTCTAGTAATAGTGAAACCAGGAAAAAAAAAATCTTACCCCCTTTTCCACACATAACAACATTCAGGTATAAGGGGTTCGCTACATATGGTATCAGAGCCACAGTTGAAACACTTGGGCCTAATTGGGCTCAAAACACTCCTACATGTTTTTATTTTGGAACTACATTTCTACTCACCTTGGGGTTGTGCAGGGGAGGCTGGAACATTGGCCCAAAATCACAACAACCCAATACCTTGTCAGCTCAATGTGAGACCCGAGCATGTAAGTACACAGGTATCAGGTTATTCTCTTGCTCACTTACGAATATGTTTACAAATAGCTAAGACGATTGCTTCGTCTCTATTTTGAGTTGCACCAATAAAATTTACTGAGGTTTAGAAATTATTCTTGGTCAAACTCATGGTCGACAAGAGTACTATAATAGTTTCTATTATAATAGTAATATGGGAATTGGGGACTCATAGTTTTATGTATAAGTATATTCTATGAGTTTGCTTCAGTTTCCTTATGCATCCAGGTCTTCTAAATATGGATTTGGGTATGATTATTTTCTGTGAGTTTTGCTTGATTTCTGTATGCATTCAGGATTTTAATGTGCATCTGAGCATGGGTATGCTTCTGCGATTCTTGCGTGTTTTTCCATATGCATTCAAGACCTCGGTATGCGACCGATTAAGATATTTTTAGATATGAATCCGAGTATGAGTAGGCTTCGGCGATTATATTATTGCATGAATGTGAGATTTAGATTTCCATGGTTATATACACTAGCAAAGATGGATCTGAAACGAATCCTGTTAGGTCCGATGGCTCTAAATGTCTGCATGCATAGATCTAATGATTGCATGCATTTTAGATATAGATTAGATGTATGAGATCCATATTCCCATGGTTGTATGTAATTGCAAAAATAGATCTGATGATAGGAAATTAATCCTGTTAGACCTGATGCTTGTATATTGCTGCATGTTTAGATCTAAGGATGGTATGTGTTCCAAGTATAGATCTCACGTATGGGAATTCTGATCTCGTGGTGGTATGAGTTTGCAAAGACAGACTTGTTTATAAATTGAATTCTGTCGAGATCTAATGGTTGTATGTATGGGCATGGCCTTGACCTTGTTTTTGTATGTGATTAGGTAAGGTTAATGCATGAGCCATGAATGGAATGCCTCCTATTTTCCTTAATTTTGGAATTACTGCTGATATGTGTAATCCACTAACCTTGTGGTTGAGTATTTGATATTGAAAATCCTCATTTAGCTTCCCAATTCAATCAGGTATCAATTATGAATTTGTTTGCTAAAATTTTATTAAATGGAATCTGATTTTTGGTAAGTTTCATTTTGATACTTAATCTCCTCCCTTGCGACTTGAATACCAAAGATCTGATTAAATGCTTAAAGAATGTTGACACATTTCTCGACAACGGCAGTAAAATGAAGGTTTGAAAGTTGTTAATGAACTTGCTTTGTGGGTATAAATTCATTGATAGAGGTTTTTAAGTTTTGTGCTTTAAAACTTATTGCTTGTTCAGTAAAGTAACAAATATGAATACAAGACAAGCCGTATCACCTTTTGAATCCTGACATTGTTGGATTGAGCATTGGAAATCCTTAAAGAGATAGATTGGCGAGTGTACTTCTTGATCTAAGTTGATCTTGCTAGAGATATTTTGGATATTGGTGAATGATGTTTTTTATAGCTACAAGTACCAGCGTCATGATTGCTAAGTAGATAAATTCTTAGAGTCATGCTCTTATATTGTGAATGATCTAGGATTGGGTCCTTGTGTTTGGATTTGAGCTGACCTTGAACTGTCTTGTGTTTTGATGGTACTTTCATTTTTGGGGTATTGATCTAGTAAGACAAATGGACTATTTGTTGGATTGCTATCACATGTCTATTCTAGAAAGAACCCTAGAATTGGTTCTAGTGCTAGTTTGAAAGATCTTGTTGGTAATCTTGTGATTTAAAAACCATTGAGAATCTAATAACATTGTTGTTGCTTGGATGTTGTTAAGATTGGCATTTTAAAGAGCCTATATGGATTGGATTATCTAAAGATATTGTTGTTAAAAAATAATAATAAATGAATTGATGAATGCTGTATATTGTTACATGCTAACATGGCAGGATAGGCCATGAACACTATCGGTTGGAGCCGACCATTAGAAAATATCTGTTGCTATAAATAAGGAGGTCAAGTATGGGTGATGTTTTACTCAATATAATTGTCGAACCTCGATTTTCTTTATGAACAAGGGCTAACTTATGACAATGTTGTTGCATACTAACATTGCAGGTTATGACCATTGCTACATCGAAGTACATTAAGGTATATAATCTGCCCGTGTATATAAGTTACGCTCCATTGCTCAGAAAAGGAGAAAGGAGTAATTCTTGTTTTGTTTACAAGGATATGTAACTCGTCAATGACGATTAAAAATCGATGCAAAGTATGAAACTCTCATTACTTGATTTTGGCACTTTTGAATGCTTTGACTGACCATGTAAGTTGAATTATGATTCGGGACAATGACAATAAAGTCATGCAGGCACCATGGAATGTGCGTTACAACAATCAATGTTAAAAATTTATACAAAAAAAAAAAAAAACTTTTTGGATGCCGTGGGAGCACCGTGGTGTTAGGCAAGTGATTGCCGCGTGAGCACACTGGTGTTAGGAATACATGCTGCAGGAGCACAGTGGTGTTAGGCAAGTGATTGCCACGTGAGCACACTGGTGTTAGGCATACATGCTGCAGGAGCACAATGGTGTTAGGCAATTGATTGCCATGTGAGCACATTGGTGTTAGGCATGGGGTGTGGCAGAAGACCTAGGGAAAAATTTGGACATCTGGAAAGACAGGACGCTGTTTGATGTCACTGAGGAGAGTAACCTCAGAATTATTGCAAGTCCACACCAGAAAAAGGAAAGAGAAACTCAAAGGGAGTTTGGAAAACATAACGAACTTAAAAAAAAATGTTAAATGACCTTTGCCAAAAGATTGTTATATTGCGTAGTGTGTAAGGTTAAGAAATGGTTCCTCAAGTAGAGGACGGCCTAATTTATCAAATTGTTGGAGATAAAACCAATGAAAAGGGGAGTAAGCATGTTTTATTGAAAAAATAAACTTCTGAATATTATGGCATAAAGGAAGACTAGAAAATTGCAGATTATTACAATGAAAAATAATCTATGGCATAGGTTTTGTTGAATTACAATGTTGTACATGTTGTACTAAAGAAAAGGTGGGTTAGACCCAAAACTTGCTGCAGGAAAACTGCAGGTCTTGGACGATGGGAAACTTAAGAAGGAATGCGAAAGATCGGCACAGATCGGATCATATTAGATGAAGCAAGAAAGACAACTCACGAGAAGAAGAAAAAAATATAGTGGAAAACAAGAACACCGAGGACGGTGTTGTTTTTAAGGGGGAAGGAATGTAATGTCCCTCTTGCGCACCTGAAGTATTTTGTAAATTTTGAATTATTATTGTACTTGTTCTGGTGAGGAGCTCAAGGCCAAGGCCCCACCAGAAACAAGACCTGGAATTCTATTATTTGCCTAAGGGGTAAAATTAGGAAACTTAAGGGATTATGGCAACTTAATCAATGGGGAACTAAATCCACTAAAGGGGAAACTTAAAAATAGTGAGGGGATCTTTGCAAATCAAAATAATATTTTAGACGTTTTAGCAACCTAAACTCTTAGGCATCATCTTAGGTTGAGTTAATTCCTAAGTTGACAAATGCATCGTTTGGCGTTTAAGATAATTCTCCCTAATACATCAAATGCCAAGAAGCTTCCCCATAATCTTAATCTAGAAGCTCCAGCTCTTGTCTTATGAAAATCATATAAGTCATCTTAAAATTTATATGCTTCTAGAGGCTTAACTACCTAAATAAATCGTCTAAGATGTATTGGTGTTTTAATGGGGAGGGGGCTTACTTCCATGGGCATAGACTAAAAATGTGCTCTATATACCTAGATACATGCATATGTATATTACCGTTGATAAAGGAGAGAAAAGAACAGATATGTTAAAAAAATCCTCAAGGAAAAAGTAGACAGCCATTTTCTTGCTAAGTGGCATAGAACCACCTTTGCTGAGGCAAGTGGTAACTTGGATTAAAAAAAAAAAAAGTGAAAAAGAAAAAAAAAAACAGAGAGAATCTTTATAAAAATTATGAGGGGGTTCTTATACACTCCCTCTTGTGACTGCCTATCCCCGGATTATTTGGGGAAACACAAAAGGGGTCACACTCGTTCGGTTTCTCTCTTTCAAAGACGAAATATCTTTTCGATTGAGTTGTGTTTTGGAAAAGGGGGGGAAATCACCCTTGCATTAGGGTGTCTTCATTTTGGACCTTACCCTAGTTGACATCCCTCGAATTCAGCATGTCTTGGATTCCCCAAGTTTTTAGGTAGAAACTTACCCTAGTTAGCAAGAAAAAATAAAAAATAAAAAGGGTGTTAGCAGGGCGGTTCAGGGCATTAAATTTCCCACAGCGTGGTTTTGAGAGGGATATCGATTTCAGCATAATGAAAAAAGAAGGAATCTTTCAATTTAACGCCTTCCCCATAATAGCGACTTCCATAGTGTTTACCGTTACTCCAATAAGTTAGGGCTGTGATTGCAGAATTTTAGCACACATTAAGAGGAAAAGCTGGGCTTTTATTTTGGAAGGAGGGGAAGATCCCAGGATAAAAAAAAAGGAAGGGGACCTCGGCAGATATACTCACCCCCCCCGCTCCCCCAATAGAAATGACATTTTTCTCAGTATGTTCGAAGCCGTATGCTATGGACATCAATTCGAACAGCGTATAACATCTAGTGTTGGAGATATCAGTGGGAGCCGGTGGCTTCTCCTGTGAGTGGGGGCTCAGCAGTTGGAGAGAGACAGTTTTATGGAGACGTCTGTCAAGAAAGAGGTAGATCGCAGCTCCGGAGAAAACCAGTTTCCTCCACCTCAGAAAAATCAATAGGAAAAGTTCTGGAACAAGGACTCCATACTTTCTGGTTGCCACGGAAGTCTCAGATCAAGCGTTCCATGGGGTTCAGCAGTTCGAATTCAAAGCACCACATACTGAGGTAAACATTTCCCATCATGCGTGCGTTGCATTTTGAGTCTGCAATTTTTACTACTCGTTTACTGGATAGATTAGGGGGTTGTCCTCTGTGCTGTTTTAATCCAAGAATCGTATTTGTGCTTCCATGTATATGAGATAAAGGTAAACATCTGCATCGCTGGAATTCCCAGTCTGATTGTCCACGTAGTATAACGAGTTGATGGAAAACCTCTGCGTAGGGTTATGTCCAAGCCGCTCCTTATTTCTCCCACTTACCCTATTTTCTTTTAAGTAAAGCGAACCTTGTTTTGGCTTAGGGTCTCAACAGACTTGATCATTTTCAGTTATCGATCTGAAGTTGCCGCCTTTGCCGAATCATCCCCAACCTGCATGTGCATGAAAAGTGTTTTTATTTTTTTTCCTCATAGCTCAGGCCTCATTTGGAGCCTTGATTTCATTCAATCTGAGCTGATTCAGTGTTGATTGAAAGCTATCAACATCTATTTTGGTTTTGGATCTACCATTTGTGGTCTGCATTATTGTTTTGGTCTGCATATCCAAGCTCGCACAGCGCATTCCTGACTTTAATTATGGATCGTAAATATGACCCAGTCGCCGCTTAGTTCCACACCTATGAGTTTACCTAACTTGCATGTTTTAATAGATCTGAATGTGGGTTGTGTAGGATCTGATAAATCATATACCTTGGGTGGTGTGGTTAGTTGTTGACTTGAAATATGAATAATG
The DNA here is from genome assembly GCA_001517045.1 of Pseudotsuga menziesii. NCBI lineage: Eukaryota > Viridiplantae > Streptophyta > Pinopsida > Pinales > Pinaceae > Pseudotsuga > Pseudotsuga menziesii. The sequence continues at coordinate 162,041 of LPNX011216936.1, forward strand.
AACTCCCTCTATGGGCACATTTGATTGACCGATATGCACGATTCTTTGATTGTAACGTCTGTTTGTTCCTATGCTCAAGTTTTAACAAGTCCAAGGGAATGGGTCCGTAACCTTTGTTTGGTTGTATTATTTTCATTTCAGCATTTGGCTATGTATGGAAACATGAAGCTAATGCTCATATCTTTAAAACTGGTAAGGAGTTAGGCATTTTGACAGGAGTTGTATAAGTCAAAGACTGGATATATGCAGCCTAGTACAGATAATCAACCTTACATTGGATTATCCTAATATTGAAATATCCCGATAACATGGTAAATAGATATAGAGATGGATAGTATGAAGGTATGGAAATGTTTTCTCCATGGTACCGGTAGTGAACTTTAAAAAAAAAAACCGTAGCTCTTTGTAGGCTAGTGACTATATAAAAAAGGGGGGTAAACTGAAAAACAAAGGAAAGGCTCCAATCTTGAATCTAGTCTTGAGTTTAAAACTCGGTTACAGAACTTTGTTTGTTATTGTGTTGTATCACGAACTGGCAATAGAGCTATCTGATTTTCTAGTTTACGTTCAGAGGTACTCTCGGTGAGAGAGTCCGCAAGGATAAATGAAAGAAAATATGGCAACCATGATGTTGCGGATTGTAACGGTTTTAATAAATAAAAATCACATGAGCCGACTGTTGGTGGACGTAACCCTGAGTTTGGGGTGAACCACGTATATTTGGGTGTTCTTTTGTTTATGTCTAAATGTCTCATTTTCCCCTTAATTGCTTACGTACTTAGCATCTTGTTTTTCCGTTGACTAATTCCCTTAGAAATAATGATAAGGAATGTTAATGTTTATCATGATCAATTTCTTGCTGCACTTTTGGATGTTTTCGAAGCATTATGATGATGAAGTGCTTATGGTTACGAATAAAATTTTAAGGTGATTTCACTCATGAAAATTGTCATCTACTCGATTAAGTATTGTGCAAATATGTTACTGATATGAATTAATTGAAAGCAAACAATGAATGGTTCATGAAATAGAGCATTTTACTTAAAGGATGGTAGTCCTATAACTAAGTACCTTTGATGATGAGGGCCTTATGGCTAAGATTAACCATCCGAACAGCAGAGTTAAACTCCATAAGAGACACATATGTTGGTCGAAGTTAATGAATGTAACACTGTGGTTAAAATAAAGGTTGAGCTTGTTATCAAATGACAGTATAAAATTTGTACCTAAGTATTCTGCCTTTAAGTAAAGCTAGTGGGCATAGTATGCATGTTTGGGTTATGCAATCAATAGCAAATCCTAGTCGATTGGATGTGAACGGCAGGTTCGGTTTCGGATAAGTAGGATAGAGGTAAATTGTCAAATGATCGTCATACAGCACACGTAATTTTGACTTTATTGAATTTAATTGCACATGTTATATTGAAATACTGTGTAAAATTCTGACACTAATATGATTGTCTCATTCTTCTAGTAATAGTGAAACCAGGAAAAAAAAAATCTTACCCCCTTTTCCACACATAACAACATTCAGGTATAAGGGGTTCGCTACATATAGAACCCAAAAAATAGACACTCTTGGCTTTGGGGCTGCAAAGCCTTCCTCTTTTCTGTTGGAATTCTAGCCCAAGCCCTTGAGCCAAAAATCCTGAAATGGGTCACATCTGGCTTATGCCCACTCCATGCTTCAAAAGGATTCATACCATCAAGATATTTATGAGACACCATATTCTGAATATAGTCTGCATAGTTTATAGCTTCGGCCCAAAACTTTGGTGGCAAAGTCTTAGCCTCCATCATGCAGGTTGCCATCTCTTTCAGTGATCTGTTCTTCCTCTCAGCAACACCATTTTGCTGTGGTGTGTAAGGGATAGAATGCTGCATCTGAATACCTACATCTACACAATATTGAATGAACTTAGAATTGAGATACTCACCACCATTTTCAGATCTGAGGACCTTGATTTTCCTCCCAAACTAGTTTTCAACCAAAGCCTTAAAGACTTTGAAAAGGCCAAAAGCTTCGGACTTGTGTTTCAGGAAATAAACCCAGGAATACCTGGAAAAGTCATCTATTAATGTCAATGCATATTTGGCCTGACTCATTGACATATGAGTAAATGGTCCAAAAACATCACTGTGGATCAACTCAAGAGGTGCAGAGGTTCTCTCATGACTATCTTTCTCAAATTTATGCTCTGGGTGTTTTCCTAAGATGCAACCTTGACGGTCTCCTTTGGAAAAATTAATCTTTGGTAACCCTATGACCATTTTTTTTTCACTAAGATCAGAAAGATACTTGTAATTAAGGTGGCCAAATATTTCATGCCAAAGCTTGCTTGCCTCATTACCATGAATCAGAAGAGCAGAGGGGTTTGAGTAGGGTAGAAAGTGTGAGAACATGTATACCTTCGAAGTGTGATTTGCAACTCCTTTTGCAATGACTTTACCACTTGAGATCTCTGTGATCTCAAATTCATCAAGGGAGAATATGACCTTCTTTGGAGACCTTGTGTGGGTCATATGATACACTGATAAGAGGTTAGAGGCAAGACCTGGAACATACAATACATTGCTGAACTTACCATGGTCAAGATCAATCCTCCCTTTGCCCAAACTTTCAGTGAAAGAGTCATCTCCTAGTACAATTGGTGGACCTTTCGACATGTCAAGTGAGGTGAATGCCTCCTTGGTCGAAACCATATGTCTTGAAGCTCCAAAATTAATGATGAAACTAGGTGAGCTTGATGTGCTAGCAACAAGTGCATGAACTCTCTCTTTGTCTTCTGAATTTGATCCCCCTTCTCTCTTCTTTGAGCTGTCAGGAAGGGAGATGCCATTCTCATCCAGGAGTTGGGTCAGCATGTCAATTTTCTTCTTCATGCAGGAGCTTTCAGGATGAATTCCCTTACTGCAGTATGCGCACTTGCTCATTTCTCCTTTGTTGTTCTTCTTCTGGGGGTCCTTCTTGGAGCTTTGGGGCTCCTCTGGAGACTTGTTCTTGTCTCTCTTTTGCTCAGGTGGATTCTTAGCTTTATTCTTGCTGTTTGAATCTACCCTCGAATTTCCAGCAACCAAATATTGGTCTTTGGAAGGTTTTATGGTGCCCATCATCACCAATTTATCTTGTTCTTGTGTGAGAGATTCCATGAAATCTGCAAGGCTAGGCATTTTCCAAGCTCGAGCTCTCAACTTTGTGGCATGGAAGGTCAAGAAAAACATTGAATAGTTAGGGCCAAGCTTTGAGAGTATGGCCAAAACCAGTTGCTCCTCCTTCTTTTCGATCCCACATTGTTTTAGCTGTAAAACAAGGGCTTTGAACTTGGAAAAATAGAGTTGCAGGGATTCAAAGCTATTGGGACTCAGGGAGGTCAATTCATTTTCAATTTGATGTCCCCTCATCTCATCTGTCTTACCAAAAATCTCAAAGATATTCTCCCATACTTCATTTGGTGATGTTAATCCATCAAGATGGAAAAGGAGGTCTCTGGATATGCTCAGACACAGGAGACCATAGGCCTCATCCCTCTTGTTGTGCCATTTAATTTTCTTTGTAGTTTCATTGGGCTCTGCTTCTATTTCCATAGTCACTCTGTAGATGCATTTCACTCTCAACAGTATCTCCATCTGTTCTTTCCATTCAAAGAAGTTAAATGGAGTGAAGATGATCTTCTGAGATTGATCCATAGCTCATAAATTGTCCCTTCAGTCAGCAGAATGCTCCCAGTCAATGATGTCAAACCTGCAATAACAAATTGGAAGGATAGAAATTGATTTATAAAGGCTCTGATACCATGTGTAAATTGAACCCAGGTGTTAGAACAATTACACTCACAAAAATTGCCAATTACACATGCAAATTACACACAAAGGAGACTGAATATGGAGTAGAACACTAATCTGTATTGAATAAGTGTAAAATAGCCAACCCTATGAAGTCATAGGCTGCCACAATAAATAATTACATGAGATATTTGAATGCATAAGGATTCCATTCAAATTTGGTCAAAAGCAGGCTTACTAAATCTAAGCATATCCCCCATAGGTGCATAAATCAGTTTCCAAACCTATCTAGGAGCTCATGAATTGGAAAAATCAATTAGGCAACCTAATAGGTGATGGAAGGAAAACTCATACATGGTTTTATTAGGAGAAAAGGGTGGAGGATGATGAGGAAAAATAACAAGTTAACTTCACCTAGTCAAACTTTCCCAATTGCCTTAAAACTTAGAAAAAGCAGACATGCGCTAGGAAGGATAGGAATAAAGCCAATTTGATTCCAAGTGGTTTCCCAAGTGCTCCATGACTCAAATTTAACAAGTTTGACCACTTTGGATGTGTGGAGGACAACTTGCATAAGGTGGAATATGGAAACTAGGCAAATAAGACAAAAAATGGATTAATTAATATCTAAGGTAGCTAACTATGGGTTGATTATTCTAACAGACCCCAAGGGTATCATGTTTCAGTCTTCAAAGGTTTTCATTCCATCCATTTCTAAAGGACACATTTTTTAAAATTCAGTGATTTTCCTCTTGGCTCCTATAGCTAGCTATACTAGACTTGTTGTTTCAAGTTTACTTTTCTTTAAATGACATTTATCAACAATATTAGGTGAAATGTAACTATTTCTACTTCCCAAATCAATCAAAATAGTTATGGTTTTATTAGAAATCTTACCTACTACTTCAATCATTTGGGATTGGTGGTCAGCTTCCCTCCCATCTAGTGTTGCATAGATCCTTTGAACACTTCCACCTACATCTCCAACATTTGAAGCCTCTTGAATGTTGTTAAGGTTATTTTTCTTACACTGGAACTGAGTGGTAAAGTTATTTTCCTTGCATATCTAACATTCCACAGGTGGTATTTTCCTTGAAGAATCTCCCTTTCAATGTCCTTGTTGGTAAGAACTATTGTTTCTGAACTTTGAAGGCTGGAAATATTTCTTTCTTTGCTCATGATTGTTATTCTTCATATCCTTCCAATTCTTCTGATATGGGTGCTTTCTCTTATTTTGTTCATATAAGTGTTTTTACTTCTAGATGGCATCCTTAAGGTTTTTTTGTTCTATCATACTAGATTTTATCTCTATAAGATTCAAGAAGGCCACTTAGGAACCTTTGAATCTTTACCTTCTCATCTTTGATGAAGTATGCATAGTTCAAAATTTCTAGAAAATGTTTCTCATATGCCTCCATAGTCATGCTTCCCAACTTAAGCTCAAAGAATTATTCCATATTATTGTCATAGTAGCACTCAGAGAGGTATTCTTTCTAAAAGTATTTCTTAAACTTCCTCCAAGATATTTTGTCTTCATCGATGTCTTTCAACTTAATGAGATGATCCCACTAGATAGATGATTTACCTTACAGATGGTATATGGATACTCTTCCCTCCATATTAGGTGTATAATTATGCAACTGGAATAATTTCCTAATTCCTATCAACCATGCTTAGGCATATCCTCCTTGCTTTACTTATCCATCAAAAGTTGGGGCCTTGATTCTTCTCAACTCTCCTACTAGTTCATCCTGGGTAAACCTCCTCTTCTTCTATCTCACTAGAGATATTTCAAGACTACTCTTTGTATGGCTTGATGCATACCCATTCCTTCTCCCTCAGTGATAATTTATCCTTGAATATGATCTATACCTCACATAGCATCTTTTATGACTATTTTCAGCGGATTTTTGGATGGTCTTCAATGATTTTAGATCATTGATAATCTGCTCTTGGATATGAATTGTTATTTCATTATCCTCTCTACACTTCCTCACTAAATCCTCCAATATTAATGGTTCACTGCTCATCTTATGTCTAATTGGCCTTCTTCCCTCAACAAACTCCTCTTTAGGACTATATGGTCTACATCCTTCCTCAATATCCATCCCCAATCTATAAATTCCTACTGTTGAACTTTTACTTGTTGAATACTTAGTATTCATTGTTTTGATTAAAATATTAGTTGCATTAGTCACACCGCTTTATCAATCAATCATTGGAAACTGCAATGTGTTCATTCATAACATTTTTTTAGTAGACAGCTAAACAATAGTATAGGTTCATTATAATAAAACAAAACACTTTTCTTCTTGTTTTTAAGGTGACTAGCAAAATTTTCTAAGATACAATCTACATATTTGGACAAGGGTCAGGGTATGTTAGAATAATTGACCCATAGTTACCTACCTTAGACATTAATTTAATCATTTTTGTCTTCTTACCTAGTTTCCTAGATTCCACTCTATGCTAGTTTCCTTCTACATGTCTTAGAAGTAAACACATGCTAAAATAGGGTCATGGAGTGCTTGGGAAACATCCTAGAAACCCATTTTATCATGTCTTCTTGATTCTAGATTCTCCAAAGTGCATATCTATTTTTTTCTGTAAAGTTGCCTTGTTTTATTTTTGATTTAAAGCAAAGGAAAAGCTAGACTAGTTGTAACTGCCTTGTTTTTTTCCCACATCATCCTTCCTCATTTTCTCCAAATAAAAGCATGTATGAGTTGTATTTCCATCCCTATTTATCTTTCCACTTGACTTATCCAATTCGTGAGCATCTACCTAGATTTGGAAACTACTATATGCACCTATGGGGGATTTGACTAGTTTTCGTAAGCTTGCTTTTTGACTATTTCAAATCGCATCTTGATGCATTCAAATATATCATGTAATTATATATTAAAGCATCCTATTACTTCATAAGTTTCATTATTGTATACTTACTCAATACAAATTAGTGTTATTCTCTAATTTAATTCTCCTTTGGTGTGCATTTTGCATGTTTGATTAGCAATTTTGTGAGTGTAATTGTTCTATCTCTTGGGTTCAATTTCCACATGGTATCAGAGCATTTGTAGATCAATTTATCTCCTTCCATATTTCTATTGCAGGTTTGACATCTTGTATAGGAGCATATTCAGCTGAGTGAAGGGCACAATTTCTGAGGTATGGACCAATCTCAGAAGATCATCTTGACTCCATTCAATTTATTTGAGTGGAAAGATAAGATAGAGATATTGTTGAGAGAGAAAGGTCTCTATAGGGTGACTATGGAAACTGAGGTAGAGCCCAATGCAGTGGCAGAGAAAATCAAATGGCACAACAAGAGGGATGAGGCCTATGGTCTTTTGTGTCTGAGCATTTCAAGAGACCTGCTCTTCCATATTGACGGATTAACATCACCTAATGAAGTGTGGGAGAATATTGTAGATATTTTTGGAAAGACAGATGAGATGAGAGGACATCAAATCGAGAATGAGCTGATCTCCTTGAGTCCCAATAGCTTCGAATCATTGTAACTCTACTTTTCCAAGTTTAAGGCCCTTGTTTTGCATTTAAAACAATGTGGGATAGATAAGAAGGAAGAGAAACTAGTTTTTGCCATACTCTCTTAGCTTGGACCTAACTATTCAGTGTTTTTTTTTACCTTCTTTGCCACTAAGTTGATAGCTTGATCCTGGAATATGCTTAAGCTTGCAGAGTTCATGGAATCCCTCACACAGGAACAAGATAAGTTGGTGATCATGGGCACCATCAAACCTTCCAAAGACCAAGATTTGGTTGTTGGAGATTCAAGGGTGGATTCAAAAAGAAAGAAAAAAGATAAAAATCCACCTAGGAAAAAGAGACACAAGTCTAAGTCTCAAGAGGAGCCCCAAGGTTCCAAGAAGAACTCCAAAAAGAAGAAGAACAAAAGAGAAATGAGCAAGTGCGCATACTGTAGTTAGGGATATCATCCTGAGAGGTCCTGTATGAAGAAGCAAATTGACATGTTGACCCATCTCCTAGAGAAGAATAATATCTCCCTTCCTGATTGCTCAAAGAAGAGGGAAGGAGGATCAAATTCAGAGGACAGAGAGAGAGTGCATGCATTGGTTGCTGGCATATCAAGCTCACCTAGCTTCATCATAGACTCTGGAGCTTCTAGACATATGGTTTTGAAAAAAGAGGGATTCTCCTCTCTTGACATGTCGAAAGGTTCACCAATGATTTTGGGAGATGACTCTCTCACTGACAGTTTGGGGAAGGGAAGGATTGATCTTGACCATGGTAAGTTCAATAATGTGTTGTATGTTCCAAGTCTCGCCTCTAATATCTTTTCAATGTATCAAATGACTCACACTTGGTCTCCAAAGAATTTCATCTTCTCCGGGCCTGATGATGTTGAAATCACTGATATTTAGAATGGTAAATTCATAGCAAAAGGTGTTGTTTATCACACTTTGAAGGTATACATGTTTTCCCATTTTCTACCCTACTCAAACCCCTTTGCTCTTCTGATTCATGCTAATGAGGCAAGAAATATTTGGAATGAAATATTTGTCCATCTTAACTACAAGTATCTTTCTTATTTGAGTGAAACAAATATGGTCATAGGGTTACCAAAGATCAAGTTTTCTAAGGGAGTCTGTTAAGGTTGTATCCTAGGAAAACACCCAGAGCACAAATATGAGAGAGTTAGTCATGAGAGAACCTATGCACCTCTTGAGTTGATCCATAGTGACATTGCTGGTCCATTTCCTCATATGTTCATGAGTTAAGCCAAATATGCACTCACTTTTATATATTAATTTTCCACGTAATGTTGGGTTCACTACCTAAAGCATAAGTATGAAGTTTTTGACCTCTTCAAAGTATTTAAAGCCTTGGTTGAAAACGAGTCTGGGAGCAAACTTAAGATCCTCAAATCTGACAATGGTGGTGAGTATGTCAATTTTGATTTCATTCAGTATTGTAATGATGCAGGTATTTAGATGCAGCATTCGATCCCTTACACACCACAACAAAATGGTGTTGATGAGAAAAAGAACATGTCACTGAAGGAGATGGCAACCTCCATGATGGAGGCTAAGAATTTTCCACCAAATTTTTGTGCCGAGGCTATAAAATGTGCATCCTACATCTATAATAAGGTGCCTCATAAGAATCTTTATGTTATGACTCCTTTCGAATCTTGGAGTGGGCACAAGCCAAATGTGACCCATTTCAGGATTTTTGGCTCAAAGGCTTGGGCTAGAATTCCAACAGAAAAGAGGAAGTATTTGCAACCTCAAAGCCAAGAGTGCCTATTTTTTTGGTATTCTGAATATTCAAAAGGTTACAAGATGATCAACTTGAGCACTGACAAATATTTCATTGAAATAAGTGTTCAGTTCCAAGAAGAGCCTTTAGCAGCAGTTGAAGTTGGAGAGTCCTCTTCACCAACAGAACCATTGATTGCAAGTGAAGAGACTAATGATTTGCTGATTCTGATATGTCTGATAATTATGATTTTATTTTAGATCCTAACAGTCATACAAGAGAAAAATGTGCAGCAAAGACCATTCATGAAGCTGGGGAACTAGCTGGAAATCATAATGACACTAGGAGGACTAGATCTCAATTTGAGAGTGCCCTTTGTGTGAAAGATCCTCTATTTGCTGAGAGGTGCTATAATATGGTTGAATAATATCCACATACATATGAATATGTAGCACATGATCCAATATGTAAAACAGCCATGAAATAAGAATTTATCTTGCTCCAGAAGAACGATACTTGGGAACTAGTTGATCTTCCCCCAGGGATGAAGCTAGTTTAATGTAAGTGGGTTTTTAAGACTAAGTTTGCTGCTGATGGCTCACCTTTGAAATATAAGGAAATATTTTTAGCCAAGGGATACCCACAAGTACATGTTATTGAATACAATAAAACCTTTGCACCAGTGGCAAAGATGGACTCCATAAGGCTAGCTTTAGCCATTGCAGCTTCGAAGCAGTGGGAGGTACATCACATGGATGTGAAGTGTGTCTTCCTAAATGGAAATATCACTGAGGATATTTACATGCAGCAACCCGAAGGGTTTTTTTCTAATCCATATTTAGTGTGCAGGTTAAATAAATCATTGTATGGGCTCAGGCAATCCCCTAGGGCTTGGTATGCCAACATTGATGGCTTTCTACTATCATTGAGTTTTGTTCAATGCAAGTCTGATCCTAATGTTTATTTGAATATGATTCATGGTTCTTTGATGATTATTGTATTGTATGTGGCTGACCTAATAAATACAGGAAGTTCAATGAAAGATATAGCCTCCTTGAAGGATGCAATAAACCATGCATTTTATATGACAGATTTGGAATTGTTGAGCCAATTCTTGGGTCTTGAAATTGCTCAATTCCAACATGGAATCAAATTAAATCAGTACAAGTATGCCTTAGATTTGTTGAAAAATTTCAACATGAAATATTGCAAGCCAAGAAAGACTCCCCTCCTTTCAGGAGTTAAGCTTGAAGAAGTAGGTTCTTCTCCTATGGTAAACAATACACTCTATAGGCAGTTGATTGGGTGTTTTCTTTATCTTACACACAATTGACCTGAATTATCTTATGCAGTTAGTGTGGCTTCGAGATACATGGATCAGACTCATGAGATCCACTGGAGGGAAGCCAAAAGGATCCTAAACTTTGTTCAAGGAACAAGAACTCATGGGATCTTCTACAAAGAAAAATATGACCTTGATGTGATTGGGTTTACTGACGTTGATTGGGAAGGTGAAAACATAGATCAAAAGTCTACATTAGGATATGTGTTCATGCTTGCAGAAGGGCCAATCAACTGGTCAAGCAAGAAGCAAACTACAGAGGACTTGTAAATGGAGCAACTCAATGTTTGTGGCTGCAGGGAATACTTGGAGAATGTGGCTTCGAATCAGAATTTTCAACTATTATATATTGTGATAATGAGAGAACCATTTGTATCTGCAATGATCCAGTTCAGAGATAGCGAACCAAGAACATTGAGATACATATGCACTACATCAGACAACTTGTACATGATGGTAGCATTCATCTACTCTTCTGTGCATCTTCAGAACAAGTAGCAGACATCTTTACCAAAGTTTTTTGTGAGAAGACATTCAGCAATCTCAAATAACTGCTGGGGATTGCTGATAATGCTGTGAATTATGATTGATGACAAGATTTCCAAATTTGGTTTTCCTTTCCATGTTTAAGGGAGGATTTTCCCACTGGGTTTTTGCCTCTTTCCTTGGTTGTATGGACAAGAAGTATGTAAAGGGTGACTAATACTTGTTGCTAGGCCCTATAGTTTTTTTATATTTACCCAAAAATTCAGGATTAAGGGGGGTTTTAGGATAATCAACCTATAGTTACCTACCTTAGACATTAATTTAATCAATTTTGTCTTATTACCTAGTTTCCTAGATTCCACTCTATGCTAGTTTCCTTCTACATGTCCTAGAAGTAAATAGATGCTAAAATTGAGTCATGGAGCACTTGGAAAACATCCTAGAAACCCATTTTATCATGTCTACTTTATTTCAAATTCTCCAAAGCGCATATCTATTTTTTCTATAAAGCTGCCTTGTTTTATTTCTGATTTAAGGCAAAGGAAAAGCTAGACTAGTTGTAACTGCCTTGTTTTTTTCCCACATCATCCTCCCTCCTTTTCTCCAAATAAAAGAATGTATGATTTGTTTTTCCATCCCTCTTTAGCTTTCCCACTTGACATAGCCAATTCATGTGCATCTATCTATATTTGGAAACTACTTTATGCACCTATCGGGGATTTGACTAGTTTTGGTAAGCCTGCTTTTTGATTATTTCGAATGGAATATTTATGAATTCGAATATCTCATGTAATTATATATTAAAGCATCCTATTACTTCATAATGTTTTCTATTGTACACTTACTCAATACAGATTAGTGTTATGCTCCAATTTCAGTCTCCTTTGGTGTTAATTTTGCATGTTTGATTAGCAATTTTGTGAGTGTAATTGTTCTATCTCTTGGGTTGAATTTCCATAGGCTATAAATCCTTCCAAGATTTATCCTTACTAGATGAACTCCAGGTCCATACCCATCCCAATCTAACAATTTAATTAACTAACTCACATATGAAATTATATTAAGGCGCATGCATCCAAGCTATATAGTGCAAGTGCATGCTTACAAGGTGACTTGAAACTTTGAAAAAGGCCCAATAGCCACAGTGTTGAAACCTTAAGCTCTTATACCACTTGTGATGTCCCCGAACCTTGAGATAATTCCAAATGTGCTAACATTAATACTAACTAAAGTTTAATAACAATTGATATAGGTAAATTACGATTGATCTCACTAACCATTCACCCAAATAAATTAAATTCTAGAGATTGAATTATAACTAAAGTTTGCGACACTTAATTATTTAATTATGCCCCTTAGTTAAATAATTAATTGTGAAGCTCAATTAATAATTTCCAAAGTGAAACATAAAGGTTGTAATCGAAATAAGAACATCAATAATACATGATAAACATCATATTTATTGTGAATAGCTAGTTTATGTATTTTGGGTTTGTTTGATAGCATAGTCTATAAATAACCAAGTATTGATGTCATTGCTTATTTGCAAATTAATCTACTTTTTTGGTGTTATTATGTGTGTGATGTTAGTGAACATAAAAATTAAGGAAAACCACATATCATGGAGAATATATAGGCTGAAATATATAGCCACACCAAAACCATAGAAAACAAGACACCGACCGCAACTACATCCCTCAAAATAAGCTCCCGATGATGATCCCCTACAGTCATCTCTCACTAATAAAATTCATATTCTATGACTGACACCCTCTATCCATCGCTTACTTTTACATATATAATACATCTCTGATCCCTAGATCTACAACGAAGAGCAATTATGCAACCAAATTATTTACAATAAAATGACAGGTGCACTCATCTTGGCACCGAAAAGCTATCGGACCAAAACAAACATATCTTTGTCATCTGAAAATATTTTTCAATGAAAAGAAAGATATTATTCACTAAAAATGATACTCTGGATGCAATGGAACAGGTCTCATAACACATAAATGAGCATAAATGGTCGAACCAGATAATATGGTTGTGCCGCTCTCAATAAAATAGAGCCAAAATTACAATTTCTGGTTATGAAGAAGAAGAATAGAAAGAAGGTAAAGAGAATAGAAACTAAATTCCATACTACATGAGATTAATCCTTCCTCCATTTAGATCCTAAAATTCAATACATGAAAACTAAAACAACCAATCAGCCATCATTGTACATATACCAAATAAAATAATTCAATGAAAACATAGCATAAGAGAGATACTTATCTCAAAATATAAGCAATTGGATGCATCAGAACAACTTTCCTCCCAGCCATGGACACCATCAAGCCTTCCTCACTTCAACAGGTCACCCCCAAGCTGAGACCATGGATCCATGGGTATAGTCTTTCTTAGTCTCGCTACTCTCAAAAATACCTCTTTCAAGAGACATAACGCTTCCCACTACTAATTTCATGTCCGTCTCCACTGCCTATGGGATGTGATCTATCTCACCATTCCCATTTCCTAGATTTCTATGTGAGAACCTAGACTAGTAGAGTGATATAATGGAAGAAAAGGGAACAAATGGACTCACTCTAATTCTCAACACACTCTCAATAATATCAACATTCCCAACACGGTTAGATAGCATAAATCACATGGTCTAAAGCTCAAGATTAACTTCAACAAGGAGATGACATATAGATTTATAGGATAAGGAGGAACACTATAACCCAAAGGTATCAACCCAAATTAGAGAGAGCTAAGGTTTAAGCTTCATCATGGAGAATTAACTTGAATTAGTGGAGCGGTGGATTAGTGAAAAATATTCCCTTTCCCAAATTAGCACCATGAGGAGGAGTTATCCAAAAACTAAGGACTGGAGCCATGAAGAGCACATGGAGGCACACTAATGCATAAAGGGGGTTACAAAACATCAAGGAGGTCGAAATAGGTGAGAGAGGTCATCGAATAGGGTCATAAATATCATGGAAGTACAAAAATAAGATAATCAATGAATGGTGTAAGAGTGGAATCTAGAAAATAGCTTATAGCCCTAAAAGCTAGGAAAAGGGCGCTTAAATGACCATAAAGACATAAATGTGACAAAATATTTTCCCAAGAAGGGTTCCTTGGGCAAGAGGATCCCTCTAAGGTGTGCACAATATGCAAAAATATCTCCATAGTTCATAATTATTGAGATTAGGGTTCGTTGTACAAAGTTTGGGTGATGAACATTATTAATCTCACCAAGGTGCAAAATTGAATTGGTATGGACAAAGTTAAGTCAACAATAAGTTATAAGGTGTTAGAGATGTCCCCATTCCCCCTTATTTTTTGGAATCCATAGTCCCCCATACTCATTTAGTTTCCTTTGTTGAGCCAGTTGTTTATTTAATCAATCATTAACAACATTCAAAGATAGCAAGGATTCTAGTAATAACATTAACATTAATAATAGCACAAAAGTACAAAGTCATGTTATCAAACATTAATAATAAGTCCTTAATTAATTTAATCATGAGATGGAGAAAAATTACACAATCATATAAAATATCATAAGTCCATAATGCAAGAGAACATAAGTCACATGAAGGATCATAAGTCTGGGGCTTAACAACTAGGGAATTACACATACCCAACTACTGAAACCAAAGGGAGGGAATCAAATGTTTCAAACATATATCTCTTAGAGAAACATGGCATACTCTTACATGATGCAATTGACCAATTTGGTAGTTCCACATCATTTCCTCAAACATTTTCCTACAGTTTATATTTTTTTTGTAAGAGATACTTTGTATATGTACAAGAGGCCATATTTACAATCGTGTCCAAGGAGGGAAATTCAAATTACAGTTTATAGTATTACAGTTATGAAATCATAAATTTAAATTACAAAATCAAATTAAAAAATTAAAATATATTATTAAGCTTGGATATATCATATTGTTGAAGCATCAGTGTCCTTTTTCAAAATGGAACATAAATACCTGGAAATCCTATGAAGTCTTCCTTGAAATCTTCCTAGAATGTCTTGGGTGTGTCCAATATGCCCCTACATCCTCAATCAAGTCCCTAGCACAAAGATAATTTTTCTTAGGTGCCTCCAAGTCATTGAAATGATAGGAACAACATGTATGGGATTTTTCTAGGGTCATGTATCCCTGTGCAACATAGTTTTGTGCTTATGAATTCTGTTAATATTTCCATTAGAGCTTGAATATAGCTTGAAAGACCATGACACCCCTATGGTCACATCCTCACCTAGTAGCAATTTTACCTTGTCTTGTTTTATACTCATACATTTCTTCCTTCTACTTGCCTCCCTAGCCTTTGATTGTGAGCCCTTTCCATCTTGACACCCTATAAATAAAACCTTGAGATGGAGGAAGCTGAATTTTAAACCTATTTGTTCCTCTCCATACTATGAATTATGCTTGCTAAGAAGGTCCAAAAGTTTTCCTAGATCGACATTTCCTTTGGGTTCAAGTGCAAGGTATTTCTGCAATGTGCAATGAAGGAAGGTCTATGGATACCTCTTCTATATGCTCTGCAATGCCTCCAGTCTGTCCTGTACCCTTGAATATTTTACTTATTTGTACTTTTTTCAAATAAGGTACCTTCAAACCTCTTCCATCAAGCTTTGGATCAGACCCCATACGTCTTCACCTTGAATTGACTTTAAGCTTGATGTGACATTCACTTTCAGATCCTCTACAGGTAAAAACTTTCCTATCCAATACAGAGGAAGGTTCCAACACTTCATAAAAAACAATTGGTCACATTAAGGTCTAAAAGTATAGGTATTTTTGGTTGTGAAGTATTTTGATCCAGTATTGTCTACACTTTTGGCCTTAGTTTCAACTCTTTTTCCTCTGGCAAGTGTTCTAGTAATTCCTTACTTAACCTAAAGATAGACTTCACTAGATCCTCCTCATTTTTAGTGAGCAATATACTGAGTCCTCCTCCTACATCATGTGCCAATCCCTTCTCCCATTACATGAGAATGGGAGTATGTTATAGTCAAGGATTTAGGCATACAATGAAGAGTATTTGTTATTATCGTTCACCGATTCTTCTATGTGTAATTCATTCCCAATATTTTTTCTTTGATTGAATATAGGATATTGTTTCCTTGGAATATCTAAAACCATGATATTGTAATGTTTTTTATGAACCCTCTATACTTCTCGTAATGATACTATGACATGGACTCCTGATTTGGATCACTGAAGCCCTTCTTCATAGATTCCTTGAGATTGCACCCTTGGACAAGTGGTTGACTTGCAGTTATCCTCATTCAAAGTGAATTACCTGCTCATTTCCTCTTCCTCTATCTGTTACAATAATCAAACCCATAGTATTACCCACATAGACATTAATTCATTTATTTTTGTCTTATTTTCCTAGTCCATGAGTCCCACCATGTGCAAGTTGCTAATTGCCTATCCATAGAGGTCAAACTTGCCATCTTTGACTCATGTAGTGCTTGGGAAAGCCTTAGGAATCAAATCTACTTTATTCCTGGCCTCCTAGGTGCCCTTCTGCTTTTTCTGCTTTATTGACTGCTTTTTCAGTGTTTTAAGGCACATAGGAAAGCAAGACTAGGTGAGGTGAACTTGTTTTATTTCCCTTTCATACTCCACTCTTTTCTCCATGCAAAAGCATGTATGAGCTGCCATTCCACCACTCATTAGCTTGCCCATGCACCCTTGCCAATTCGTGAGCCTCATGACAGATTTGGGATCATCTTTTTACACCTATGGGGGATTAGCCTATTTTGGGTAAGCTTGCTTTATGCTAGTTTTGGATGCCTCCTTATGCATTCGAAATATTGATGTATTCTATATATTCAGCAACCTATGATATTACACGGTTGGCTATTGTACACTGAGTTAATATAATTTTGTGTTACAGCTCCATTTTCAGTCTCCATTGTTGACAATTTTGCATGATCAATTGTAATTTGTTGTGAGTGAAATTAATCTATTGCTGGTCAGAATTTCTACATGGTATCAGAGCCATTGTATTTTTTTACTCTCCTTCAAAAATTGTTTTGCAGGTTCGACATCAAGACTGGGAGCCTTCTACTGACAGCCGGGACAGATTTTCTAAAGCTATGGATTCACAGAAAACTATCTTGACTCCCTTCAACTATTTTGAATGGAAAGCAGATATGGAGATCTTGTTGAGAGAGAAAGGCCTCTACAGGGTGACTATGGCTATAGAAGAAGAGCCCAATGCTGCTGCAGAGAAGATCAAATGGCACAATCTGAGAGATGAGGCCTATGGCCTCCTATGTCTCAGTATTTCCCGAGACCTCCTTTTCCATCTCGATGGATTAACTTCACCGGATCAAGTATGGGAGAATATTTCTAATATTTTTGGAAAGACAAATGAGATGAGGGGACATCAGATCAAAAATGAGCTGATTTCTCTGAGTCCCAGTAGCTTTGAATCCCTGCAGCTATATTTCTCCAAGTTCAAAGCACTAGTTTTGTACCTGAAGCAGTGTGGTATCGAAAAGAAAGATGATCAGCTCGTATTGGCCATCCTCTCGAAGCTAGGACCTGACTACTCAATATTTGTTTCGACCTTCTATTCCATAAAACTCACAGCTCGAACCTGGAAGATTCCTAGCCTTGCATATTTCATGGAATCTCTCACACAAGAAAAAGACAAGCTGGTGATGATGGGCACCATCAAACCTTCCAAAGACCAAGCTCTGGTTGCTGGAGATTCGAGGGTGGATTCTAAAAGCAAAAAGAAAGCTAAAAATCCACCTGAGCAAAGAAGAGACAAGAAGCAGTCTCCTGAGGATCAACAAGGTCCCAAGAAAAATACCCAGAAGAAGAAAAACAAAGGTGAAATGAACAAGTGCTCATATTGTTCGAAGGGAAATCACACTGAAAGCTCTTGTATGAAAAAGCAGATTGATATGCTGACCAATCTCCTGGAGAAGAATGGCATCTCCCTTCCAGAAATCTCAAAGAAGAGAGAACGAGGATCAAGTTCCGATGACAGAGAGAGAGTTCATGCTCTAGTTGCTGGCACATCAAGCTCACCTATTTTTATCATAGATTCTGGAGCTTCAAGACACATGGTTTCGACTAAGGAGGCCTTCTCCTCACTGGATACGTCGAAAGGACCATCTATTGTACTGGGAGATGACTCTCTCACTGAAAGTAAAGGCAAAGGAAGGATAGAACTTGATCATGGTAACTTCAACAATGTGATGTATGTCCCTAGTCTCGCCTCCAACCTTCTATCAGTGTACCAGATGACCCACACTAGGTCTCCTAAGAAAGTCATATTCTCACCAGATGAAGTTGAGATCACAGAAATCTCAAGTGGAAGAATCATTGCAAAAGGAGTAGCGAATCATGCTCACAAGGTATACATGTTTTCACACTTCCTGCCTTACTCAAACCCCTCTGCTCTTCTTATCCATGCTAATGAAGCTAGCAAGCTATGGCATGAAATATTTGGCCATTTAAATTACAAGTATTTGTCTGATTTTAGTGAGAAAGATATGGTCATAGGGTTGCCCAAGATAAAATTTTCCAAAGGAGTCTGCCAAGGCTGTATCCTAGGAAAACACCCAGAGCACAAATTTGAGAAAGCTAGCCATGAGAGAACCTCTGCACCCCTCGAGCTGATTCACAGTGATGTTGCTGGCCCATTCCCTCATATTTCCATGAGTCAGGCCAAATATGCATTGACCTTTATTGATGATTTTTCCAGGTATTGTTGGGTTCACTTCATGCAACACAAGTCAGAAGTTTTTGGCCTATTCAAAGTCTTCAAGGCTTTGGTTGAAAACCAATGTGGAAGAAAACTCAAGGTACTCAGGTCTGAAAATGGTGGTAAGTATGTCAAGACTGAGTTTATTAACTATTGTGCAGATGTAGGTATTCATATGCAGCATTCTATCCCCTACACACCACAGCAGAATGGTGTTGCAGAGAGGAAGAACAGATCAATGAAGGAGATGGCAACATGCATGATGGAGGCCAAAACTTTTCCACCAAAGTAGTGGGCCGAAGATATCAACTGTGCAGCATATATCCAAAATAGGGTGCCTCACAAACAGTTGGATGGCATGACTCCCTTCGAAGCATGGAGTGGGCACAAGCCAGATGTGACCCATTTCATGATTTTTGGCTCAAAGGCATGGGCTAGAATCCCGACAGAGAAGAGGAAGGATTTGCAGCCCCAAAGCCAAGAGTGTCTTTTTGTGTGATACTCTAAAGATTCAAAAGGGTACAAGTTGATAAATTTGAGCACAAACAAATCCTTCATCGAAAGGTGTGTTCAGTTTGAAGAAGAACCCCTTGCAGATGTGGAAATTGGTGAAGCCTCTTCACCACCTGAACCTCAAGAAGTAAGTAAAGAGTTTGTTGAACATGATGATTCTGATTTTTCTGATGGAGATGAGTTTATTGCAGACCCAAACAGCCCCAAAAGGCCTAAATGGGAATCCAAGACACTACATGCAGCAGGACAGTTAGCTGGGGATCCCAATGAACCAAGGAGGACTAGATCTCAATTTGAGAGTGGTCTGTGCATGAAGGATCCTGAGTTTGCTGAAAAATGCTATTTGATGGTGGAGTCTGATCCTCAAACATATGAAGAAGTATTAGGATATCCAATATGGAAAGCTTCCATGAATGAGGAGTTCAACTCGCTACAGAAAAGCAACACATGGGAGCTAGTGGATCTTCCTCCAGGGAGAAAACTAGTAGAATGTAAGTGGGTCTATAAGACAAAATTTGCTGCTGATGGTTCACCACTGAAGTACAAGGCTATATTGGTAGCTAAAGGCTACTCACAGGTTCATGGCATCG